>NSJW01000021.1:0-600000 GCA_019955255.1 Castanospermum australe
GCCATTCTACAGCTCTCAGAGAATGGAGAACTGAAGAGAGTGCGCCATTTTGTCAAGCACTACTCAGAGGAGTCTCGGTCTTCTAGTTTGCGCTCAGGATCTGCAGTTCTGCATTCATTTGTTTCGTTTGTTAATGAAAAAGAAGAAGCAAAAGAAACGAGAAGGCAGTTGGAGAGGGCCTCAACTGTAGGATTCAATGAAAGCAGTTCAAGATAAGCTTAAATATTAGTCATGTGCTAGCTTGCTACATAATCAGTGCCATGATTAGCAAATCCATGTATTCGTCTTTCAGGTTTTGGTTATTATTAATGGTACATTTTGAATTTGTATATATAAGATACTTGATGTTAAGATGTGTCTATACTAATGTTTTGGATTCAATTTTTACTGATGATATTTCATTAATTACTTATGAGATCATTTGTGTTGATCCTCTTTATGCTATTTTTATCTTTTTATTTGAATATTGTAATAACTTGATTTTTATAATAAATATTTTAGAATCACCCAATATAACTATAACATGTTTGACATATATATATATATAAACAATGGATATATTTAAATGATTCATTGTTTGTATACATTTTTTTTATATTTATTCAATCACATATTATCTAACATTTAATTTTTTTATAAAATTATTATTTTAATTATTTTTTTAATAATTTAATAATTTATTATTAGATTATACTATACTATTAACAGTGACTCAAAAGTGTACTCTATTTAAATTACTATCATATATTTTTATTTTTATTTTTCTTGATTTTGCTCCACCATCATTTATTTTTGTTTCTGTATTTTTGGGTGTCACGCTGTCACTTTCTAGTAATTAGAATGATGACTTCTTAAAAGTGGTTTGGATAAAATAAAGTTTGAGAAGTTTATGATAAGACAACCGGCAGCACGTGAAGGTGTGGGTATACTGAGCAAAGTTTTTTTTTTCTTTTTTCCCGGTCGTCGGCAAAGTTGAAGACTCTATATAGATTTATTTTTCAATTGGACTATAAAATTTAGAGAACAAGTGGGATTCTCACTCTATGTTTATTTTTCCTCCCTCCTACTCCTACATGCGTCATTCTTTTTTTTCTTTGAAAAAACAGTATATCAATTTTCTAAATTTTGTATTATTTATAAATAAATTTTAAAATTTTAAAAACCGTTTTAATTAATATTTATATTATAATAATTATATAAATTAATTATTTTATTCATTTTAATTTTTTTATTTAATTTAAAATAAATAAAAAATAAAAAAATTTATTTATATAATTATTATAATTTAAATATTAATTAAAATAATTTAAAATTTTTAAAATTTATTTATAAATAATTTAAAATTTAAAAAATCTGTTTTTTTCTTCTTTTTGACCCATTGGTCATTGTTTAAGCAAGCGGGTCCAAGACGACTTGATGTAAACTTCTGTCATCTTATGAGTTTTCCCCCAATTACCAAGGGGATGATCATGATACATTGATGGTACTCGAAGAGTGATGCAAGATGCAGTCGGTCCTATTTCATCAAATTTAATTTTTTTTATATTAATTATTTAATATATATTCAAATATTATTAAAAAAATTCAAGTATAAAAATAATTAATTAAAAAGTTAAATTTTTTTAATCATATATTAATATATAATTAAATAATTGTATAACATATATTAATAATAAATCAAAATTAAATTTAAGAGATTCTCTTTTGTTTGCAAAAGTTTAAGGGAAAAAAAAATTACTTATTTTAAAATCAGAATATGTTATAAGTTTAAATAAAGGCTTATAATAATACAAAAAATTTAAATTTAAGATCTTTAAAAAAACACAATTTAATCTTACTAGATGTAAGTGAAATATTCTTTTTTCATAAAAAAAGGTGGAACATTATTTTAATACAAAATTTTTAATTATAATAATTATTTTTTATAATTTACTATAATTAATGTCATAATATCTTACATTTTTTTAAAAAATAAATATAATAATTAAAATTAAGTTAAAATAAATAATTAATCTTATAATTTTACGTGATTTAAATTTTGATCATTGATTTTTTTTTAATATTAATCTTTATAATTTTACTCATTTAAATTTTAATCTAATTACTTTAATAATTAAAAATTATAAAAATTAATACCTTAATAAATATAAACTATATGAACTGAAACTCAAATAAATAAAAAATATAAAAACTAATATCTCAATAGTAGGGATCAAAATTTAAATAAATAAAATTATAAGAAGTGATATAAGAAAAATATAAAATAAAATTAAATAAAAATTATATTAACTAATTATTTATTTTATCCTTAAAATTAAAAGACAACAATTACACATGTAAATGATATAACATTGCATAGTATTAGACAAAGAATAATTGAAGAATGTATTGTTGACATTTTTCATTTCATTTTCTGACTTAATAACGTTCTACTTGAACATGCATCTTAATGATTTTGTTGAAGACACTTTTTTTTCCTGCATGTCGTGTGTTATGTAATTAACAGGGGCGGAGCTACATGTTCATGCCCCCAAAAATTTTCAAAATTGTATTTTTTACAAACCTTTTTTCAAAAATTAAAATTTATTCATTCAACTTTCTCAAATTAAATAACTTTCACTTGGTCCTCAACAAAACAATTCTTTCTCTGCCCTCTCTGCCCTTGGAAAAACCCTTAAAACTCTGATATTATCTCCAGAATTAATTATTTTAAAAATGTTAATTAATAAAAAAGACAAAAGAATGCTTTTATATCTTTTCAGGAAAACGTACAAGAATTGGTCCTATGGGTGACGGCGAATACAGCCATTTCTTTCTTTCTCAAAATACTGTCCACGGAAATTGCACCTCTCACCAGTGGTGTGTCTCTGTCTGCTTCTGTCCTGTTAAGAATTAATTATTTTAAAATTTTTAATTAATAAAAAAGACAAAAGAATGCTTTTATATAATTTCACGGAATGCGGGTAAGAATTGGTCCTATGGGTGACGGCGAATACAACCATTTCTTTCTTTCTCAAAATACTGTCCACGGAAATTGCACCTCTCGCCAGTGGTGTGTCTCTGTCTGCTATTGCCCTGTTTCGCAGTTCACAATTACACTGTTACTTATGTTGTTGCGCATAGCGACAATTGTCTTCCAGTGAAAAGGTTCTAGAATGAAAATTTTTCGTCATATACTCTCCCACAAGCTCTTCTTCGGTGCAACTCATGGCCACTGGTTAAAGTTGATCTTTTTGTTCTAAAACTGAACCAAACTTCAGGTTTTCTGCACCATTTTTTGCTGCTATATATAGACACCACCTCCTATTTTGTGAACCTACCAGGTATGTCCCCTTTTCGCTGCCGCTTATGATTTTAAATTGTAGTTATTGATGCAGTTAGCTGCTATTATAAAAATTGTGAAAAAATGTAGCTGACGTAGCTGTAATTACGGTCACGTTACGAAGGCTTCTGCATCAGCAACTGCAATTTAAAACCATTGCGAGTACATTCATCTTTTTGAATATAGTTCTGTTCTTGACATGTTGCTATTTGCCGTTGCAATCTGATACTTTTTGCTCAAATAGCCGGCACTTTAGTGCTTTAATCTTTCCTGTCTTGCTTGTGTGTTAGAGTTTGCTTTACGTCTGTTATCATGTTATGTTTTTTTTGCTTTTGAATTTGTGAGTTATACCTTGGTTTTGGGTCTATGTTACTATACTACCTCTATGCTTGTGTTTTATGTTTGGCTTTCTTTTCCTGGAACTTGGGACTGCATCCTGAATAGTTTTAGAGGGCACGGGCTGAGGAGGGAAAAGGGAAAATCAAGCTTCAAGTTTGCTGTTACTTGCCAATCAAGGCCATGATTGAGAGCTGAAGTTTATAATTTATATTACAAAAAGTCACCTGTTTCTGTGATATTAATGTTTAACTTCGTACTTTCTAAATAATTTTTTTTTAATTGAGGATGTTGCTTCACTTGTTTGTTGAGCAGGGCGATCATTAGTGGCTATTCTACAGGCAACTCAACAACCATGATTAAAGTTTGGCTCTTGGTATTGATGGTTCTCTCCAGTGGGTTCTCTTCAACTGGAGCTGGCATGGGTAATTCCACAAGACCTGATTTTGTAAATATTGGAGCTCTCTTCTCTTTCAATACCACTGTTGGTAGAATTGTAAAAATTGCTATAGAAGCTGCAGTTGAAGATGTAAATTCTGATCCATCTATTCTTGGTAAAACTAAGCTGAAGATCTCACTGCAAGAAGATTCCAATTACAGAGGTCTTATGAGCATTGCTGACGGTACGTCCATCATGCATGATATTGCCCCTCCCTTTTCCCTGTGTTAAAGCTTAAAAATCATCTTTTTCAATTATAGATGAAGTTACTTCAACTCTGCCAGATTATAATTCTTTGTCATTTTAAGTAAATTACCACTGTATAACAGCCTTGCAGCTCATGGCGAGACACTGTGTGGCCATAATTGGCCCTCAGACCTCTATAACAGCTAATGTCATATCTCATATTGCAAAGGAGCTCCAAGTTCCTTTGCTGTCATTTTCAGCCACGGACCCAACCCTTTCTTCACTACAATTCCCATTCTTTGTTAGAACTGCTCATAGTGATCTTTATCAAATGACTGCAATAGCAGAGCTTGTAGACTACTATGGGTGGAAAGACGTTATTGCAGTCTATGTTGATGATGACCAAGGGAGGAATGGAATTGGCGAATTAGTGGATAAGCTTGCTGAGAGACGTTGCAGGATCTCATATAAAGCACCTATGAGCCCTGAAGCAACTCGGGAGGAGATTACTGATGTGCTTGTTCAGGTGGCTCTGGCAGAATCACGGATTATAGTTCTTCACACCAACACTGCTTGGGGCTCCACGGTTTTTAGTGTGGCAAAGCATCTTGGGATGATGGAAACTGGGTATGTCTGGATAGCTTCTTATTTTCTCTCTACATTGCTGGATACAGATAGCCCCCTCCCTTCAGATGCAATGGATGCAATTCAAGGAGTTATTACACTGCGTATGTACACACCAGATTCAGAGCTCAAAAGAAGGTTTGTTTCTAGGTGGAAAAACTTGACTAGTGGAAAGACTGCTAATGGCCCCCTTGGATTGAGTACTTTTGGTCTCTATGCATATGACACTGTTTATGTGCTTGCTCGTGCACTTGATACATTTTTCAAACAAGGGAACCCAATTACATTCTCATATGATTCCAAGGTATCTGAACTACGTGGACACGACTTGCATCTTGATGCTGTGAACATCTTTAATGAAGGGAATTTGTTGCGTGAAAGTATTTATGAGGTTAACATGACTGGTATAACAGGTCCAATCAAGTATACATCTGATAAAAACCTTGTTAATCCAGCATATGAAATCATCAATGTGGTTGGAACAGGATCTCGGAAGATTGGCTATTGGTCTAATTACTCTGGATTATCAGTTGTTCCTCCAGAAGCTCTTTTATTCGAAACCACCTAATCATTCCAGTGCAAGTCAAAAGCTACACAGTGTGATTTGGCCTGGAGAAACAAGCCAGAAGCCTCGTGGTTGGGTTTTTCCAAACAACGGAAGGCACTTAAGTATTGGAGTACCAAGAAGAGTTAGTTACCTTGAATTAGTCTCCCAAGTACAAGGCACTGATTTGTTCAAGGGATTCTGCATTGACGTATTTCTTTCTGCAGTGAACTTGTTGCCCTATGCCGTCCCCTATAAATTTATCCCATATGGGGATGGTCACAGCAATCCTAGTAAAACTGAGCTTGTCCATTTGATCACAACGGGTGTAAGTATTATACCAATAATTGTTTGTGGAGTTTGAATGTTTTATGGTACTCATTTGAGACCAGTTTTCTTCTTCCCATACAGGACTTTGATGCTGCAGTAGGTGACATTACAATTACTACAGAAAGAACAAAGATGGTGGATTTTACTTACCCATTTATTGAGTCTGGTCTAGTAGTAGTAGCACCGGTTAGGATGTCTGAATCCAATGCTTGGGCCTTTTTGACGCCATTTACGCCAAGGATGTGGTGTATCATGGCAATCTCTTTCCTAGTAATGGGAGCTGTTATTTGGATTTTGGAGCATAGGCTGAATGATGATTTTAGGGGACCTCCCAAAAAACAAGCAGTTACTATTTTGTGGTAAGGAATTCCGGTATCCCCCCCCCCCCCCCCTTTTCTCTTTCCCTGGGTTCACCATATTGAACCTTTCAGAACCCAACCTGTGTCAATGATGCATGGAATGATTATATCGAGCTTGCAGTTTTCCAACTAGATTTACTTATACATAGCTCTGGATATGTTTGTAACTTCTATTTGTGTTGTATTTGGCAGGTTTGGTTTTTCAACCATGTTTTTTGCCCACAGTAAGTGCCAGTTCTCTGTCTTCTGACATCTATGGTCTAAGTGGTAGCTTCCCTTTAGTTAATCAAGTTGCTCTTTTCTATGCTATGTAGAGGAGAAGACAGTGAGCACACTTGGACGCTTTGTGCTGCTTATATGGTTATTTGTAGTTCTAATAATTAACTCAAGTTACACGGCAAGCCTAACCTCAATCCTCACAGTTCAACAGCTTTCTTCACCCATTAAAGGCATTGAAAGTTTAATAAATAGCAAAGAGCCTATAGGCTACTTGCAGGGTTCTTTTTCTCGAAATTATTTAGTTGAGAAAATTGGTATTGATGAATCCAGACTTGTTCCTCTAAAAACCCCAGTAGACACTGCTAAAGCGCTGAAAGAGGGTCCCCAAAAGGGTGGTGTTGCAGCATACATTGACGAGCGTGCTTACGTAGAGCTCTTCCTTTCTAGCCGGTGTGATTTTACCATTATAGGTCAAGAGTTCACCGAAAACGGTTGGGGATTTGTAAGTATTTCCTTAGCAAAGATCCTAGTTTTCTTTTTACTGTTACGTTTTTACAATTTACTTTGGATCCTGCCATGCTTTTCTCTTCAATTTCTTTCCCTTTTCCCAGAAGAAAGTGTAGATGTGTTTTCTTCTCAACTATTTCTGACTGATACATTGTTCTGCAGTTCATGTTGCCCAGTACACTAATTCTCAGTCAAACATGAAGCATTGGTGATAGGGGGTTTGAATGATATATAGCCATATTAAATCCGGAGAAAACACTATAGCCAAATCATAACGTACAAGGAGGTTCCTAACTCCTATAGACTCCATTTTTGAGGTCTATCGGAAACGCTGCATAGCCACCATGTTCAGAGCAAATGTTCTACATAATAATACTTGCATACATTAGTAATATCATCATAGATGTTTCTAATTTTCTTTGAATTCTTCACATTCTTCCTGCATTGCACGATCATAGTACAGAGCAACTTCCCTAGGCCAACAACTCAAGAATCTGACACAACATTTCTTGCTATGTGTATAGTTTGTAGAATCATATAACCATGAATCGTCAATAGCCCCAGATTATACATACTAAAGAATTAGCGTTAGGGGGGAAAACAAAGATGCAATTTTCTTTATATATTGTAAGCTTTTACTTGATTATTTTTCACCAGAGCATATTCTCAAGTCTATAGTATACTACTGAAATGAGCTCAACTTGTTACTCTAAAGCAGCGAGAAAAAGGTGGAGGAAATTACATTCCAATTTCCATGTAACATGTTTCGTTACCACTCACTGGAGTTTGGTTCAAGATTAATAGATTATTAATGAATTGTGAACGAGATTACACTTCATAAAATTATATATATATATATATATATATATATATATATATATATATATATATATATATTTTGGTTGCCTTATCTGAAGTTGTCAGCTTATGGTAGCATGTCTTATGTTTCATTTTTCTTCAGGCCTTTCCACGAGACTCGCCATTAACAGTTGACCTGTCAACTGCCATTTTGGAATTGGCAGACAATGGAGATTTACAAAGGATCCATGACAAATGGCTTTCGACTAGTGCTTGCTTATCACAAGGTGCAAAGCTTGAAGTGGACAGACTCGACCTTAAAAGCTTCTGGGGCCTCTATCTGGTCTGTGGGTTGACCTGCTTGCTTGCTCTCTGCATACATCTTATACGGATCATGAGGCAGTACAGCAAGTACTACTCAGATGAACTTGAGTCTACTGACCAAAGCTCAGGATCTTCACGCCTTCGGTCTTTCCTTTCATTTGCAGATGAAAAAGAAGAGGACGTTAAGAACCGCTCCAAGAGAAGGAAAATGGAGAGGATCTCATACAGAAGCACTAGTGAGGGAGGATCAGTCAACAGCCGCAATGAAGGATATGCTCAGTCATCTTCAGACATAATTGCTTGTGCTAATGAAGCCTGACCAGCTGTCGTCTATTTCCTCCACATAATTTTGTAGCCACTTATGCCAACCACCTCAGCATCACTTGTCATTCCCTATTGCAACTGCTGGGTTCCGAGTACATTTTTTTTCCCCCTTTTTCAGTACTTGTATGGTTGTAGGAAATATCAATTATTGTCTGACCATAACGTAGGATTTGGGTAACAGGGTGGCTTGGACCTTTGTTCCTACTTATGGTTTCTGTGGTACACATAACGATATAGAACGGAATAAGCTGAAAAATCAATCAGGAGATACCACTCAGATGTCATAATCATCTCTTATTTTTGTTAAAATGCAACAGAAATTGCTGGCTTCCATCTCCCGGCTTGTAGCATGCAACTGATGTAATTTGACTTTGGTAGTTAGGTCCCTGATATATTGGATATAACAATTTAAATCCTTTTTCCCATTTTAACGTTTTTTTTTTTTTGTAATTTTCACATTTTATATGACCAAGAGTGAAAGTAGGTATCATTCAGGCGTCTTAGCCTCTAGCCTAGCAGAATAAAATGGTTGAATCCTCTGAGCACTAGGGATTATGTTGATGGCGTTCCATTATAACTTTGGGTTAGATTAATCAATGGCAACATATGTATGCACTATATTACAGTCTTAGGAAACCTGCCGGTTGAGGTTATAAAATAGGTTTTTGCTATTGAAAGCTGGAGTGTTGTGACACTCAAGCTCCATAGCCGTTGATCTTGATCAGGATGGTCAGGTCAAACTATAAATATTTCAGATGATTTGCTATAGAGCGCTCGAGCGACCCATATCAAATCCCTATACAATATCAATATAATCTGCTCCATGCTACAGCCGTTCTTTCTCTTTTCTCAAACCATCCGAACAAGGCGAAGCACTAATCAATGTTTCTAAAATACCTTTGAAAACATTCATCCTCCTTGCAATATCTGCATGTAACTTTGTACACTTCAATCAAGAGTCTCGGGAATCGACTCGCAAAGTAGTCATTGAATCCTTCTGGAACAGGTCCCACAAGTTCCTGAAAAGCCAGCAAGATAGAAATTATAAGCCACACACGTTTATGGAGAAAGCTTGCAAGTCCTAAAGATGTCTGATATATGCATAAGTTATTAGCATTTTGTTAATATATGGTCTCCTAAATTATTGTGCTCTTAGAAGATTATGCCATATGTTAACAAAGTTGCATGTTGACTTTTTATATAAAAAACCATAGCCAGCAAATAAGGATCATATTCAGGAAATTCATATGATTCTAATGAACTGTATCGTGGAAATTAAAACTCAACCATATGAGAAGCACAATCAAAGTAAAGTACAACTGTAAATATATTGTTCAATAATTAAATCAACAAAGGCTAGGAGCCTAGGATGTCTATAAGACCCAACTCTTGCACTTCCCAATCATCAAATAAGATGCCATCGTGGGACTACAAAGTCGCAATATTATTATAGCCCACACCATGTAATAACCAATCATCAGTATTATTACCTTGGTGATGTGAAGTTACGGTTGACGTTTTGGCTCAAGATTCATTGACTACAGATCATTTTACAATTATATTTTCTCTAATAAATATGCTTTTTAGTAATATCACAACAGTACCATTATAATTGAACATCAGATGTGTGTCTGGTAAAGTAAAAGCTTAAGTGGATATATATATATATATATATGGTTTAGGTAAAAAATAATCTGAATTCTGAACGAGGTGTGGTTTAGATATCAGAGAACTGATTGTGAAAAAAAATGGATATTGAAAGGAAAAATCACTTCTGAAGTGTCAGACTACTAAAAATATTCAGGAGCCCACTTGGTATAATTGATATTAAGGATATTTTTGGAGAAGAAGAGGGCCGCACATACTAGAGATGATTTTGAGCCAGAGATGCTACATTTTTCACTTCTACTCAACATAATTATGGGCAACTTGGAAAACATGAGAATCAATTCTTCCTAATTTGCCAAACTTGCTTGTTAAAATGACATTGGGCTGGTAAACATAATTCTGGAAAATATAACATCTAAAGTAACCAAACATGCTCAAATTTTCCAACTTTCTCAGTCAAGCCTCATCCTCAACCAGAGAAAAAAAGAAAAATAATGAATTTATCTAGTGAATGCTAGTCCAAGAGAGAACCTGGATTTCTTGAGGCAATTCTCTATAATGATTTAGCTTGTTTCTCATGACCCGCAACAAGTCTCGGACACTGTCAAATTTATATCGCCTGTAACGACCAATGTTAGTAATGAAAGCTGGTTCCATCTTTTCATCCCAATTTGCACCTAGAGCCACAGGGGCCATGCTTTCTAATGCCTTCAAAAGATCAGAATCAATCTCTCTATCTTCCAGTTCCACCCTGTCACTGACGTCACGAAGAAATGAAAGTCTCATCTCAGAACTCCAGAAAAGAGGATGGTGCAATACTTCAATCGCCTTTGGCCTGACAATAAATGAAATAATTTCTTCAATGAAATTGCTAGCTTTTAACCAGACAAACAAACAAAAACACAAACATATTATTCAATTCCCTCTAGTTATAGGGAGCTATCAGACAGTCACTCTATTTTAATTTCTGCAATCAAATCTTTCAGATTTGTCAATCATATGAAATTGACAATTTCTGCTACTCTTTGTTAACACGAAAGGTGGATATGGTAGGGTTTAATGGCTGACAATGCCTAATGTTGCGGAGTACCCTTAAAGTGGCTCCCAACATAATACTTTTGCTACATCATTACTGCCAGATGATATAGATTCTTTCCTCTGACCTGCCCTTGAACACGTGTAAAAGGCAAATCATCTTTGCCCCCAATTTTGCCATAATATTTGCAGATTAGGGATCTTTTGAACCACTTGACCCAATCCCTGCTTCACAGACAATGACAAGGCCACAACTGCAAGCATTTTTAATTTTTTTTAACAGAAAAGAAACTTTATTAAAGAGAAGAAAGATGGGGAACAAACAAAAGGGAAGCTGGATATTCCTGAGCAAAGACTCAAAGATAAAATACTGAAAAATCAAATAAGCTCATCAGTACAGGAATCATGCATTATCCAATAAGCTACATGCTTTAGGATTTTTCCACGGCCACAGGTAATGAAGCATCAAAATAAGATTCTTTATGTGGCAATGTCGTAACTGTTACTGGAATTAAAGCAACCAGTAGCAGGTGTACAGGCAGTGCCATTACAATAGAGGTTTTGAATAACATTCATTGCAAATCAACTGCGTTAGGCCAGTAAAAACCTTAATGACTGTCTTCAGCAATGCATTCAGGATGAATACATTTTCCAAGTCTAACTAGGGCACAACCCTTATCCATGAAAATTTCATTAAATCACATCATTTCCGTTTCATCCATTCTGACAAATTTTAGGCTTGATTGAAAATAAGTCATCCTGATATCAGCAGACATTAAAAAACTCACATAAAAACACAATATATTGATCATTGCAGATTATCAAAATGGGGTAATGCTCTTCCATTTTATTATTCATAAAAGGCATGTTGCTTTGAACATTGAGTGTTCAAAGTTCAAATACTAGATAAGAACTCGCTGAACATTTCAATTGACGTATTATACAAGGATAGCACCTAGCAAACTTGGTCAAAGCAGCATTTTCAGGGGCAATAACTTTTCATATGTGAATCCATCATTTATGCTACATAACAATTAAGCAAGTCATAACAAGATGCAACACTATGAATGTACACGAAAATATATTTCCATTCTCCAAAAATTAATATTGAATGAGAATGATCTATCTACCTTAGATCAGGGTCAGGGTTTAATAAACAAGAAATAAGATCCTCGGCTTCAGGAATGAACTCCACTAAGAAAAGATCCTTTTGATTTTTCACAATATTGACATCACGCTCGAGACGTTCTCCAAATGGATGTCTTCCCCCAGTCATACAGAAAAAGAGGACACAACCTAAACTAAATAAATCTACAGCCCGTGTTTGGCGTCCTTGAACAAGCTGTTCCGGTGCTTGCCAACCGGAACTACCACAGCCTGCAATTCAGTCATCAATAAGAATAATGAACTAGTTAAGACCTGCAGATTAAAATTTAGGATTAGACTAAATGTGTGTTTAGATTAGCTTATTTTGTATTAAAATAGCTTATAATTAAAGTCTTACTGAAAGAGCTTTTGAAAAAAAAAAAGTGATTTTTTCCTAAAAATAAGCTGTTTCCAAACATGCACTAAAGCCAACTGCCCTAGCAGAATAAAGAGAGAAAGGTAACAAACGAGACTTGTAGATCACCAAAATGATATATTGATAGAATCATCTATGCTAGACATAATTGGCAATTGCACGGCAAGTGCTAAAAACATAAACAAATTCTTCTAAGGAGCACTCACCAGTAGCATTATGACCCAAAGAAGACATATCTTCAAGAAGGCGTTTGCTAATCCCCATATCAGAAAGCTTTGCACATAAGGATCTTTCCTTGATTATCAATACATTTTGGGGTTTCAAATCCCGATGTATTATTCCTAGTTCATGCAAATGAACAAGCCCAAAGACTAGATCCCTGTGTTGCAATACCAAAGTGAAAGTCAAGAAGAAGTCAACAAAATCTAAATAAAAAGGTATAAAAAAAAAAAAAAAACTTAGAAAGTGGACATCCAGGTTTGAGTTGTCATTAAACAAAAACAAATCTCAACCTCAAATGACTTGGCTCAACTACAAGAGTCCTAGATGGAAACTAAGCAGGATCCTTCATGTGTATTCTTAACCATTCTTTCTTATTTACTGCTATGCTTTCCTCCAACCTTTTTGCCACCATATCTTATTACATATAGTTATGCCATCCTTGATATTCTCCTCTTACAATGTAATGTCCAAATTATCTAGTCAACTCTCTCTCATCTTCTCCTTGTTGAAGCTACCTTTACCTTAGATCTAGCATCCCAATTTATCACCCATCCTTTTCGTTCATAAATGTTTTCTCTCAATTGCAGCGATGCTCCTGAACACCAACTGTAACAAGGTAGGTTTTCTAAACCTAAAACCAAACTACCCTATAAAACCATTGCATTAATCTCAAAAACAATGAGTGCATGCTAGTCTCAGAAGATGACACCCGAGTTCTTATTAATGGGCATTATAACACTCCTCCATGAATGAGGCATCTCGCTTGTCCACAAAATCTTGTAGAGTTCTGTCAACCATATAATGTGAAAATTTTCAGAATTCTGTCAACCCTACTACACCCAAGAATTTCCAGAATTCTGTCTGGTCAAATAGCTTTCACTACATTTTTTTCTGTCTTGGTGCGAAAATTGTGATCCCATATTTTTATGTCTACTAATATTTCATCAAATCAAGAAGACATTTTACTAACCTCATCAGTTTCAGTAATAGAGGTGAAGGATAGCTGTTTCTTTTCCAAAGATATTGCATATTATCCCACCCTGTATCCATCTGGGCCTTCATCAAACATCCGGAAGCTTGGTCCTTGCCAAAGACTGGATTTTCTGATATATCTGAGTAAATCTGAATCAAATCATCTAAGTTGCATGTACAACGCTCCAGAGCAAGGTAAACAAAATCTTGATCATATTCCACCCCATACCATCGGACAATGTTTGGATGATGGTCAGATGCAATGAGATTTTGGATTTCTTTATGGGCTACGTCGTGATGAGCTTGGACAAGACGTTTGACAGCAACTGCCCGACCTTCATATGTCCCCTCAAGGACAATGGTACCATTGCTTCCCTTAGCAATTTCTCTCTTTGATAAAATTAGTTTACCAATTCTGCGTCCATCAACTTTATTAGAGTGCAGCCATGCTTCCCTATCAGTTTCCTTACGCGTCAGTGCATCCTCTTCTTCTGATGACATATGCTTATCCTTTTTGTCAACAGTGCTGTTGTTCTTTCCTGACTTACGTGCTCTCTTTTTCTTAGGAGGTGAACTTTTTAAATCAGACTCACTGTTTTGGTCCTTCGATATAACTTGATTTTTAACCACTAGAGGCTGGTAGAAGATAAAAAAGCCAAGGAGAAAGACCATACACAATATAAAAGGTAATGCAGTTGACCACTCATTCACATTGTTGAGATCAACTTCCCCTGGTGTGGTAATCTCCATAAGAGGCTGAGGGAGCACAGCTGCATTATCATTACTCTCATAGACGCCGATTTCTGGCCGCAAAGAAGGCAAAGAATTTGGCATGGGTACCAAAGAAGGCAAAGAATTTGGCATGGGTACAGGAAGAATCATATTACCATCATGACCAGAAAAGAATCTATCAATATTAGGCTGCGAAGGAAGCATCAGATCTGAAGTAGGCATTGGGAGCATATCAATATCATTCTTTTGATAAGCCCTGGATAAACTTTCGGGGTTAGCAGGTTCTAACAGAAAATCCTTTCGCAAGCGGTAGACTTTTTTTCTCTCTTGACATGCATGTGGCATAGCAAAATCAAAGCCACTGTCGGAAGCATATTCATCATCTGCATCAAATGAAGCCCAGCCAGATGGATTTTCGTTATGTTCACAAAATAATATAGCCTCAAATTCAGCTACTGTCATGGTCCACAAAACTATTCCTGATGTGGGACTGACAGATTGTAGAGAATAATCTGTCCTAAATATCTTGAGTACCAACTCTGGTGAATTTAGCTTTGCAGGATCAGCAAGCTCCTTATTCTTTGTGCTGAGGACATCTGTAACACTCTGCCTGTCATCACTCCACACTAAAGAAGCATTATCAAAATCAGAGGTAGCATAGCTTCGAATGATCCTTCCAGTTTTAGCATCAACTTCAAACACAGTGCTTCGTTTGGATCCAAGTGTAACTGCTCCATCTTTTGATAAGGTAGGTGTAACAGCTACATAATCAGCAATGGATTTGGAGAATCTCTGCAGACATGATAAACCAATCATGGGAACATCAAGTACTGTCATCAGAAGAAGTTTCAACATAGGTTCTTATTGGTTATACATTGCAGTAATTATTGAAGTCTATAGGCATCACAATAGCAGGAAAAATATTTGAGTAGAGCAGGATATCAATAGAATTATCTCTCAGTATGTTTCCCCCAGCTATAGTTATGAGACTGTAATAAAGAAAATAACAGAAGGTAGAGTTATGTTTTGGAATGAATAACAACTACAGAATGCCTCACAAGTCCAACCAACATGCCACAGGAACAACCTGAGATTACTCTCCCTCCAAACCTCCAGAAGAACTCATAAGTATCTCTAGGAAACTTCTAAGCATGAAGTTCAATCTCTGATCTTAATGGGCTTTCAACCGAGAGAAGTCACACAATTATGAGCAGTATTTTTGTCACTTAACAAGTATTGCTCCTGAACTCAGTAATTGGTAATTACAAAAATATATCTATTTTCTAGCAAAAATGAAATAATAAAGCCATCACAAATCTAATGTTTTTAGGTCATCTTGCATGAACTTAGTCACAGATAATCCAGAACATATTTAAATCATGTAAGTGACACTACAGAAAAGGTCAAAGTGAGTAAAAAAGAGCAGAGAAAGCAAGTAAGATGACTTTGTATTTATCAAGTACCAACAATTTATCCATCCAAAAGAATAGTACTAAATTAGTTTGCCAATGATTCAATATACACATAACTATTAAATTCAGGATTTTTGTCTTAAACCACCATCAAAACGCCTTCAATTTATAAAAGCATTGATATAACAATTACAATGTAAATGTATTGATATCTTAAACAATACCCTTTTACCAAATTGTTTGTCTTGAATATATAATGCCCAGTCATCTCCGCATTCCATGAACTCACTAATTAGTTCCGATGCATTTTCTTTACTGTTATCCTTGATGATAGGCGCTTGATACGAATGGTAGATTGGTGATCCTGTTGAAAATGACCATATTACCCTCATAGAACTACTCTCCACCAGATAAATAGTCCCATCCAGGGCAGCAATCAATGCCGTAGTTGGTTTACTGTCCAATGAAAACGTATAAACAAGTGGAGTGATATGGTTAGATGGCCACTTACCAATAGAAGAAAGTAATATGGCTACAAAGTACAAAGCCATGATAACAGCACCATGAAATTCAAGCAACACTACAAACAGGACTTCTAGCAAAAAAATTCGTAAACATCACAAATTTCAGTTCCATAACTCGTTTATCAACATATATTGCTTCGCTTGCTAAAACTGCAGGCATGGCGAAGGAAAAGAGAAAACCCATTCAAAAATCAGTGTCTTCAGCATCTATTTAATCTATTCAAAAGCCCAGAAATGTGTTTATGATCAAGTCAAACACCAAACAGAAAGTGTCATCTCGCATAATTATCAATCACGGGCACCCTTAAAAGATTATGGGTAAATTTCAGAAATAAAAACATAATAATAATTACAAGAAAAAAAGGGCGTTAAATTTTAAAATAAAAAGAGGAAAACGAATTGGGAACTCACCGGGAAAGAGACAATCCCTGGACGCCTTCGTCGTGGTAATCCAAAAGCGAGACTTGGGAGCTTTCAGAGTTGGAAGCATCGGCGGTGAAGCTGGAGAACAGCAAGAATAGCAATAGGAAAGCGCGTGAAATGCAAAGAAAAAGATATCTCATCTGGGAGGAGAAGGGTTGCCTGTGTATGTGGAGCAACAAAGAGAAATTGTAAATTAGGGACAGGAAATCAAAGGAGAACAGCGATCAGCAGCATCGAAAAATCGAAGCTTTCTTGTGATCCTGCAACACACAAATCGAAATGAATCCCTAACGTTGGAGTTGGACTTCTCAAAATCAAAATCAAAATCCGATGTCATGGTGGAAAATTGCACCGGAATAAATTTTACAGCGTTGCCATTCGCCACGTCGGAAGCCATTTTGGTGTGTCACAGCTCACGAGCGCGCCGTAATATTATTATTTTTTATATCAAGATTTTAGAATTTTTTCTTATAGACTAAAATATTAAGATTGATTCTGTAAAATGAGTTTGATAGATTATATAATTTATTTAAATTAAAGATTAAATTATAAATATTGTATCTATTCAAACATTAATATATTATTTTATTCATTTTTTATATGAATAAAAATTTAGAATTGAAAGATTATAATATCAACTCAAAACAACAACTATTTTCATTATATGATTCAAATCTTTCACCATTACCTTAAATTTAGTGACTTATCTATAATTTTTTCTATCTTTATCTCTTCTCATTACCTATTAGTCATTATTTTTTAAATATTTGTCAGGATTTATAATGTCTTACAAAATTTAATTATATCATCATCAAATTATGTCTTAATATATTAATAAAAAATCTAATTATTTAAATAATTATTATAATCAAACTCATTTAATTAAAATTAAATCTTCTCTTACAAATGAGGTTTAGTCAAATTTATCATGACGAGATAAATCTCGTCAATTGCAGAACTTAAAAATGATGCATAGTAGACAAGATGCTTTTTTTTTATTCATCACTAAAAATTGATTCTGATCATTAAATAATATATTATCTATGTTTGTGAAAAAAATATACATGTTTTACTCATAAGCCAGTGCAAAAGAGTTTGGGTAATTTTGCTTTAGTGTTTAACTCGTCTTTAAATTTTCATATTTATTTTGTTATTATAATTTAGAAAATATGGTTAAATAATTGTAAATTGTGTTAAATATGGACACCCAAATCATCAACAAAAAAAAAGGACACCCGAAACTTTTTTTTCTTCTAAATACACATATATACATATTAGATTTTAATTTTCATCTTTGATTCCTTTTAAAAAATTCATGAATAAATTAACATTTTTTATATGAATCAAAAAAGATTTAACTTATTTAAACCATCCTATATGTCTAATTTTCTCAAGTTAAGAGTGATAATGATATGGCTCTCTTTATGAGATGTGACTCCTATGAATCAAATCATATTTCTGATATTTAAGAACGTAACTTAATTTTATTATATCAATACTATAATAAATTAACACTTTAATATCTAAAATTGTATCTAATTTACAATATAATTCTTAATTTAAATTATGTATATGACTTAGTTATTAAATTGTTCAAACCTATTTCACATCATTCTTTTGTTTAATTAATTTAAGAATTGAATCATATATTAATTTAAATTAAAAATTAAATTGTAAGTGAAGTTCAATTTTAAAAACTAAAATGCCTATTTACTCCAAAGTATTGAAGTTTTTATCATACAACAGAACATAAAAAGTGAGGTACACCGACAAAAAAAAAGAATATAAAAAGTGAGGTAGATATAAGGGTACTCTTAACAATCATAAATGAAAGCAATTAATTGTATTTTTATGATTGTCTCACCATTATTAAGCCCAACGTTAGTCACAGAATTAATTGTCTAATTATAAATTTCAATTATATGATTATTAATGAGTTTCTCACTTCCCGGCCGCAATTATTTTGTCAGTACGAATAATTTATAAGAAAATTAAAACTAGATAAATATATCCTGTAGTACGGAATGGCATGGCACTCTTTAATAAACATATGATGCATACTGTATAGAAAAATTGAATTAAAAAAAATAAAACAAACAAATACAAAGATATTTCTTTACCAAAAAAAATATTTCAAAAGAAAAATAATTAGAAGTACGTGGACCTTTTCTTTTTTTGCAGTGAAGGACCACATTTAAAAATACAATAGCTTTCAAATTTCAATACCCAATATTAATTTTCCTTATAGAAAAAAAAGAAAGATACGAGTAGGATGAAGGAAAATATATGAAGCTAGATGCTAAATTCTGAAGAGCAGACTCATTTGTAGGGCCATGAATCCCAATCACAACAGCCTCCTAACTTCTTTGTTTTCTGTCATGGATGGTAGATATAAGAGCAAGCAAGCCAAATTTTTACTCAAGAGTCTTCAGCATACCATCCTTCTTCCTTCCTAGACCAGCTAGAGCGAAACACAAGGGGTGAAAATGAAAGAAATCTGCTGCATAACGTTCTCAGTCACACAGCCATTATCCATGGTTCTGTATAGAGAGTATGATCCTCTACAAGGTGATTGTTTGGATGATATACTTATGGTTGCCAGAAAAAATTAGGAGCTGAAGTCTCCTTAAGATAAAGCCCACATGAGGAACGTTGACCAAGCTGTGAGTGCTAATGTTGCAGCGCCATATGTCCACAAGAGGATAACTGAACTCTCTTCGGTGCCTACATCAAACAGTTGAGCCATGGTACCTGCATAATGTCATTGAGTTATAATGTCAGCAACGAGGTAACTATGGCTTTAATGGATGAACAAGTACTTCAATTAGAAGCATATATACATGGAGTCACTTACTAATATTCATTGCAGGTGGCATGGCATACTGCATCACCAGCACGTACTGAAACAAGGGATCCACGGGGAGTAAGCCAAAGTTTGCTGCCGCTTTAACAATAAACAATCCAATAGCGGGTAGTAAGAAAAGTCGAGCTATGATGATGCAAATGAGGATCAATGGCTGCACAGTTGATGATTTCAAGCCTGCAATTTCAAGACTAAGTTAACAAAACCAAAATTTTACCCCCCCCCCCAAATTGGTAAATTATACTGAAGATATCTGTGGAAGCTAGTTTTGGTTACCTTGAGTGAGGTTACCACCAAGCAAAAGGGTGATGCAAGGAATTGTCCCATTCCTGCGAAGGAAAAAGTTCAATCAGATAACAGTGCGGTTAGAAAAGAAATAGACACTGGAAAACAAATTGGTTTTATGAGCAAAGGCACATACCCTAGTAATTGAATAGTGTCTTGGATCACGCGCAGTGGAGCATTGTCTCCGATTATTAGGTTCCTTAGCCATGTAACCCCACCAAAGAGGAAACCAAAAAACTGATCATAGAATTGAGGGGGGTAAAATTTTCTCAGTAACTAAGTCACTTTCACAGAAGCATCTAAGTGTAAGTGAATGTCAAATTGCACCGAAGTAGTAGAAACTAAAAACCAAGAAACAAAATAAAACAAAAAGAAAGAAAAGGAAAGAAAGGTACTCACTGTAGCAATTCCAGGGGGTGACAATAGTTCTGACAGAAGATCGACCAGAACTTCTATCATTCTATGCCAGAACGATTCTTTCCCCTTATTTGATAAACTGCATGGATCTTGGTCTACAATCTGTGCAAATTCGAATCCATTTTATAACCTAGCAAATGGTTGAGGATGTTTGACATAGGTAGGCTTGTTTGAGCAGGTGGAAAATGAGAAGGTAAAAAATCACTTTCATACTATAGAAAAAACCAAATTTTGGGGGGATGAGGTGTAAATGAGTTGCACTTCATTTTCAACATTCCCACATTTTTGTAATGCCAAGCAAGAGTGAAGTGATTTCCATTTGAAAATTTTCACCTACTCAAACTGTCAAACAAGTATAGCAATAAGTCTGCTGCATATGGAGTCTTACAATTTGGTCTTCAGCGTCTCCAATATAACTCGATGGCAGTGCTTCTATCACTGTGTCTTCATTGTCTTCTCCCTTGAGAAGGAGAGTTTCTGCAGTAGCATCAAGATCTTTGTTGGGAATCTTCAAGCTCTCAGCAGCCTCAAGTGCCTTGAATCTCAAAGATCTGCTTCGAACAGTCTGGTAAGTATAGGTCCAGATGAAGATGCCACCAAGCTACAATTGACAAAACAAGACGAGATCATGAGACACACTGGAGATGTCCGTTGATATGCAGTAAGCAAATAGTTTATAAAGGTAAAAAGGATGCATTACCGCCATAGAGAAAGATGAATAAGAGAGTGCATTATTTGTGGCAAACATCACGTGCACCAAATGGGCCTCCTTTCTCATCACAGATAGCAGGTATAATTACAATAGGAAGGTTACCCATGTTTCCTGATTAAAGAAACACTCATGAAATGAGAGGCTTGTAGATAAAGGTTTTTCTGAGAAAATTAAGAGTGCCCTTGGTAGGAGTGAAAACGGAAGGATGATAGAAATATAAATTTGCAATGTATCAAAGCATGCATCCATGTCTCAATACATTGTTAATTTTTCCACCTTAGCCTTCCACTCCTTCCAATTTTCACTCTTGCCAAGCACAATATAACTTTGATGCTATGCTTACCTGATGAACATGCAGCAAGTATAAGACCTTCCACTTTCAAGTTAGGCTTTAGTAATTTCACAATTATCCATCCAAGAATACCTCCTATTAAGAAGGTAAGTCCAACGTTAACGGGCATAAACCACCTGCATAGATGAGTAAACAAGACGTGGTTTACACAAGCAAGTAAAAAAATGAATACCCTTTTGTGTCCGCAAATTGATACCCTTTCTCTCTTCTTATACTTCCATTCAACAAATACATAAATAGTTCATTGCGATTAATAATGACAGATAAAAGCATCAGAGTTGGTTTGTGCTATAATTAATGAAGCTTATGGCTTTGTAGTGCCAATGCTAGACAACCCCCGTGCCTCTACTCAGTACCCATCCCTCGTCCTTCTCAAAAACTATACAACTTGGGCTTCTTGCAGGAGAAATTCCAAAATACTTTAATACTACACTTAATTTTTTAAAATCTCATTTAAATTTTATTATATAAAATTATAAATTTGATTCAATATTATTATGTTGTGATAAATATTATATTTTTATTAGTTAAATGTAGTATTACGAGAACATATAAAAATTTCTCATGTTTTAGACATGTAGGGCCCACTAGCTGCAATGGCGTTAGGTTTGAACCGTCTTGGTTCACTGGGATTTTTGTACAATAGCTGTCAAAATGTCTAGGAAAACGAACAACTGGTTCCAGGCAATCTGACCAAATGCAAAGCTCTTCAGAAAATTCATTCTTAATTCTGTCTCAATAATGATTCTGATGTAAGCATATAACCTTGTTCTGTTACGCTAAAACATTCTTATAGCTGTTTGTCAAAATTTCACAGGAGTTTGATGGACACTTTGTGAAGAAAAACAGCTATGAAGATGGGAAAAATGGCACAAAGCAAAATCATTTTCCAAGAGTGAAAAATTAATCCCTGCGTACCATGATATCATGTCTTCGAGTGAAACACTCTTGGCAAAACTGGCAAATACAAGTGAAGGAGTGAATACAAGGAAGACAATCTGCAAAAGGGTTAAACAAAAAAAAAAAAACAAAAATATTACGTTTAGATTGAAATAATGCAGAGTTTGTTCTGTATTAGTTCTCTGCGGAAAGGGAAGTATGGGGGAGCATTGAACAAATGCATATTCATTATGTTTAATTCAGCTTGCATCTCTTACCTTGTTCAAGGATTTCCGAAGGTCTGCTGAAAGAAGATTGCCACAATACTCGGTTGCCATGAAAGCTCCCAATGCACTGATAAGTAGGACTTGAATGATTGGCGCAGACGCCACCTCCAATAGTTCCAAAAAACCCATCTTTCTCTGCTTCTCTTGTGCTGGTCTCTTCTTCCTGTTTGCTGCCCAATATTACTTCTGGACCCTTATTTTCAGTTCCACTCTACGGGATGAAAAAGAGAGATAAAACCTTAGAAATCAGAACCAAAATAAAATGTGATGAAGAAGGGAAGCAACCAATGACTAGTTATGGTGATTTGGTGACAGCCAATGCTTTCTTTTGTAAATTTCAAAGAAAAAAAAGGGTGCAGGTGATAAAAAGGGAAAAAAAATCATTAAACCAGAAAGAAAATTGTTGCAGTATGCGACCGACATATTATCGTACATATTTTTCATGCCAGGGCAAGCCAACGACGCCATGACTGACACATTTTAACTCTTGCAGTCATGAAAGTGCACAAAATGTCAATGCTTTTGCTGCACTGCACCACACCCCTTTATATAGATAGCCAAGCCCCTAGTGAAGGGGTTGGTGAAGCATGAAATTTTGATTCCCCAGATCCTCCCTTGTTCTCTGAAATCAAATGATGAAATCCCACAGTGCCAGAGGCGTGTACTAGTCTCCTACTTGAACAAATTCTTCGCAGCAATTTGAAACTATAAATTGCAGTGTTTAATAACTGGGGTTAATTCGGTATTTCAAACTGATTAATTAAGTATTTATTAATAATTAATTTAATTTTTTAAATTTTAAACATGTATTATCTATATATATATATATATAATTATTATTATTATAAAGTGAATTTTTTTCTTTAATCTCAAATTTTTAATTTTTTATAAAAATTCATTAATAATTAATTGAATACAAATAGAATAATAGATAAAATAGTAAACACAAATATTACATTCTATAATTAAAACTAATTTTAAATATAGATTCTCTTTTTTTACATATACTATTTTAATTAATTTCAAATATATTTGTATCTTTTTACAAAAGTTTTTTTTAACTAATTGATTTATAATTATAATAGATTATAACTAATTAATTTATAAAATATTTATATAAGTAAAAATAAAAAGAATGCAAAATGAGAGTACGTAAGTGCCCTCTCAAAAATAACAGCCAATAAAAGATTTAAAATATCACAACAACACCATTTTGACAATAATTTACTGCTAACCCTCCAAACCAAGCACAGGTAAAAAAATGGTATAAACTTCACATGACAAAAGCAATATGCAAATAAGGGAATTCATTAATCAATAATTGTGGAATAAATAGCTTATTGATTGAAACGTACCCAGGTAGTCGTTGGATTTGGTGGGATGATTAAATGAGGATGAATATAAGTAGAAGTCTTAAATAGGGATTATAACTTGAAATGGGGGCCAAAAGGATTAGAATTCCAGCCAAACTGGAAAAGATAGCGGGATAAGGATTACATCAGAGCCAGCCTTTATCCAGCGCGATTCCTCCAACGACACGAGATTATTATTTTTTTTCATTTTTCTCAAGTTTCAAGTTTCAACTTGGTCCAGCGCCTTACCACAAGGATAATGGATGCGCCTCTTTGAAATTCTATATTTCTATTCACACCCCCACCTCCCCCAGATGAAAAATGTTTATTTCCTGTCTTGCTTTTTTGCCCCACTTGCTAGCATCTTCCGTGAATAGAACTTGGCGAAAAAGAAAAAAAGAAAAAAAATTTATGATGGCATGAGAAAGTCTAGAGGGAGTAGGAACACAATTAATTATTGCTATGTACGTTGTTTGCCAACCATGTCTTTTTTTATATTGAAATTGTTTAAGTGCTTGCTCACATAACATCAGATTAAGAATGATAGTTAACTAGCAATTTTCTTAAAGTGATAATTTTATTATTTGAATTTTTTATATTATAGGTAGAATTCCTCTAAAATCACAGTTCCCTTACACAATACATTTTTTGTGTAAAATTATTTAAAATTATTATTTATACAACATTATTATACCATCCAATCATTGCTACACTTGCTACCCGCGCATGTGTAAAAGTCGAAACCAGTTTGAATAATGAACATTTAATTTATAGGAGCGAGAGATATGGCTTTTCGTTCTGCAGCGTTCACGCGTCTGCACAGTCACGATTGTAACTTTGTATTATGATTTATGTGACGAGTTGCGTATTTTAATAGTTTGACTTTTGGCTATTACTAGATTATTGTGTTACATGCTCAACGATAACATTATATTTTCTTAAAACATTTTTTTAATAATTGTTTTAATATTTAATAAAAATTAAATAAAAATAATGTTATATTCTTTTAAGAAAATTTAATAATCATCTTAACATGTAATGAAATAAATATTAACTAAAAATATAAAATATTTAACATTTTAAAAATGTAAAAAAAATTAATATTTATTTTGTTTATAATTAAGAGAATTATAAATTATCAGTACATATTTAGTAAAAAAGAAAGGAAATGAACAAAAAAAAAATGAAATTTATTTTTGTACTTTGACCCTGAAGATTTTATATGTTCTGTTCTATTTCATTTGTTTTCTTTTAATCACACCAAAAGTTTAGTTAGTATAATAAGTTAAAAAAATATAAAATTATTTAAAAATAAAATTATTTATTATTTTAAAACTTAAAAATATATTTAATACTTCATTCATTTAATAGTTAAGAGGATTATTAGAAGAATGAATTATAAAAAACATAAAATTAGAGTTTTACTATATTCTTTTAAAATTTTTTCTTAATAATCCTCTTAATATTTAATAAAATAAATATTAAATAAAAAATAAAATATTCAATGTCTTAGAAATATAAAAAAATTTAAAACTTATCTCATTTATTAATTAGGAGGAATTATTAGAAAGATAGGTTATGATGATATAGAATTATTCATAAAATTATTTAAATGAAAAAGTAAAGTATTTAATATATTGAAATATAAAAAATATTTAATACTCATTCATTCACTCCCTCCATATACTTTTATAAAAAATGTAAAATATTTATTATTTGATAATATTAAATCAGCATTAATTATTTTTTTTAATTTTATTTTTATCTTTTAATAGAGAGATAATTAATAGAATAAGTGAAATTAAAAATAAAATAAAATATTAATAAAATGAGATAAAGACTAATTTAATCATATTAAATTATATTTTTTATAATTAATATTATTTAATAATTTTTTTAATTCTTATGTAATTACTTTAAATAATAGATAAAAGTCGATAGAATGAGTAATAAGTAAAAAAATTACTAGAATGATGAATTAAGATGATATAGAATTATTTAAAAAAATTACAGAAGTAATTAACTGACAGAGAGACCTCAAATAAAAAATTGATTATTCATTAGAGGCTGCTAATTAAGATATTTGAAATGAAACAAAGATGATTATAATCCTTGGTAAATTAAATAAGAGATGACAAAATGAATGAATGAGAGAGAAAGAGTGAGGAAGATAAATAAACAATGCATGCATATGTGTTTGAAGAGAGGGTGACGAATGAAACTTGGAAATCAGAGGCTGAGAGCTACTGAAACCTTCGGTAAAAGAAAAGCCAGAACAGGTTTCCTTGTTTTCTATGTATATATTATATGATACGTACCTTGTGTTTTTTTTTTTTTTTGGGTAATCGTACCTTGTGTTCTATGTATAATAATTGTATATATATAGAGAGAGCAAGATGCAATGAACGGGTTTCCCTCGTGTTGTCAAATTGTTCTTCTTTCTTTCTTTAATCTTATTTTGACCAATATTAAACCCATCACGCAAGTAGATGAAACCGATATTGATACTGTTTTCCCATTTTTTTGGTCTATGGGATATGCATATCATCTACTCATTTACATGATGGCTATCTTATCTATAATAAAAAGATAATAATGCCACCTATTATTAAGTAATGATATGATTTTTTTATTAAGATTATTATAAGCATATAATGTCACGTTCTTTTTTTTTTTAATTTTTTAGAGTATTATTCATTTATTGAATGAAAAATACACTATAATATCAGGTGTTTTTAAGTGATAACGTAATTTCTTATAAATAAGAGAAATTAATTATGATGGCATGAGAAAGTCTAGAGGGAGTAGGAACACAATTAATTATTGCTATGTACGTTGTTTGCCAACCATGTCTTTTTTTATATTGAAATTGTTTAAGTGCTTGCTCACATAACATCAGATTAAGAATGATAGTTAACTAAAATTTTTCTTAAAGTGATAATTTTATTATTTGAATTTTTTATATTATAGGTAGAATTCCTCTAAAATCACAGTTCCCTTACGCAATACATTTTTTGTGTAAAATTATTTAAAATTATTATTTATACAACATTATTATACCATCTAATTATTACTACACTTGCTACCCGCGAATGTGTAAAAGTCGAAACCTGTTTGAATAATGAACATTTAATTTACAGGAGGGAGAGATGTTGCTTTTCATTCTGCAGCGTTCACGCGTCTGCAGAGTCACGATTATAACATTGTATTATAATTTATATGACGAGATTGCGTATTTTAATAGTTTGACTTTTGGGTATTACTAGATTATTGTGTTACATGTTCAACGATAACATTATATTTTCTTAAAACATTTTTTAATAATTATTTTAATATTTAATAAAAAAAATTAAATAAAAAATAATGTTATATTCTTTTTATAAAATTTTAATAATCATCTTAACATTTAATGAAATAAATATTAACTAAAAATATAAAATATTTAACATTTTAAAAACGTAAAAAATATTTAATATTTATTTTGTTTTTAATTAAGAGAATTATAAATTATCAGTACATATTTGGTAAAAAAAAAAGAAATAAGCAAAATAAAAATAAATTTTTTTTATATTTTGACTTTGAAGATTTTCTATATTTCATTCTATTTCATTCATTTTCTTTCGATTACACCAAAAGTTTAGTTAGTATAATAAGTTAGAAAGATATAAAATTATTTAAAAATAAAAATATTTATTATCTTAAAACTAAAAAATACATTTAATACTTCATTCATTAATAGTTAAGAGGATCATTAGAAGGATGAATTATAAGAACATAAAATTAGAGTTTTACTATATCTTTTTAAAATTTATTCTTAATAATCCTCTTAATATTTAATAAAGTAAATATTAAATAAAAAAATAAATTATTCAATATCTTAGAAATATAAAAAAAATTAAAAGTTATCTCATTTATTAATTAGGAGGATTATTAGGAAGATAGATTATGATGATATAGAATTATTCATAAAATTATTCAAATGAAAAAGTAAAGTGTTGAATATATTGAGAATATAAAAAATATTTAATACTCATTCATTCACTCTCTCATTACACTTTTATCAGTCATATAAAAAAATTAAAAATATATGTTATTTGATAATATTAAATAAATATTAATTAATTTTTTTTAATTTTATCCTTATCTTTTAATGGAATGAGAATTAATAGAGTAAATAAAATTAAAAAAAAATAAAATATTAATGAAGTGAGATAAAGACTAATTTAATCATATTAAACTATATTTTTTTTATAATTAATATTATTTAATAATTTTCTTAATCTTTATGTAATTACTTTAAATAATAGATAAAAGTCAATGGAATGAGTAGTAAGTAAAAAAATTATTAGAATGATGAGTTAGGATGATATAAAATTATTTAAAAAGATTATATAAGTAATTGACTGACAGACAGACCTTAAATAAAAAATTGATTATTTATTAGAGGCTGCTAATTAAGATATTTGAAATGAAACAAAGATGATTATAATCCTTGGTAAATTAAATAAGAGATGACAAAATGAATGAATGAGAGAGAGTAAGAGTGAGGAAGATAAATAAACAATGCATGCATATGTGTTTGAAGAGAGGGTGACGAATGAAACTTGGGAATCAGAGGCTGAGTGCTACTGAAACCTTCGGTAAAAGAAAAGCCAGAACCGGTTTCCTTGTTTTCTATGTATATATTATATGATACGTACCTTGTGTTTTTTTTTTTTTTTGGGTAATCGTACCTTGTGTTCTATGTATAATAATTGTATATATATAGAGAGAGCAAGATGCAATGAACGGGTTTCCCTCGTGTTGTCAAGTTGTTCTTCTTTCTTTCTTTAGTCTTATTTTGACCAATATTAAACCAATCACGCAAGAGGATGAAGCCGATATTGATAATGTTTTCCCATTTTTTTGGTCTATGGATATGCATATCATCTACTCATTTACATGATGGCTATCTTATCTATAATAAAAAGATAATAATGCCATCTATTATTAAGTAATGATATGATTTTTTATTAAGATTATTGTAAGCATATAATGTCACGTTCATTTTTTTTAATTTTTTAGATTATCTTTCATTTATTTAATGAAGGATTAATCTCTTAAAGTATGTTCATATTTATAATATTATGAATTTTTAAGTGATAACATAATTTCTTATAAATAAGAGAAATTAAAAGTTAAAAAAAGACAAAAGAAGATAATAACTGATGGTGACTCAATTATAAGTTGTAAGGGTACATTCCACTTAAATGAATTCAGATCGCTTTCTTTTTATGTAATTATTAAAATAAATTTTTATAAGTTATTTAATGTCGCGTTATGTTTTTGTTCTTTAAAAATTGTCTCTTATGCTGACGCAGATTTCTTATAATTTGATAGGAGATCCTTCTCTATTTTGTGAATAAAGGGCGTCAAGCACAAGCACCCCAACAAACAGCTACGACTACAAAATATCACCTCTGGAAAACCAAAGTACAAGCGGCATCGTAAAGTTATGAAAAGGAAATAAAGCACCTGGGGAAAGCCGAGGAGCCCCACAGTGTGAGAATGCCCCGTAGGCAATAGTTGGCTGGAGCATTGGCACCCACATTCTCCTCTCTGAATAGACGGGGTGCCAATTTTTTTTTTAAACTTATTGCACTAAAATCAGTATTCTGATGTGAGGTCTTAAATACATATCATGTGAACTTATTATGTTGTGATGTGACTTCTTATATTAAAATTTTACAAATAAAATATTTTATAAATAAATAAATACTTTTCGTGAATAAAATATTATAATATATTATATAAATTATTTATCATACTATTATGATATATAAATAAATTCTTAAAAATAATTTTATTAAAGTAAAAAATAAAATATATTATTTACATATTCATTTCATAAATTATTATCATAAAAAATATTCATAAATTATATAAAAATAATTACAAATATTAATATGCAAACATTTATTATACTAAATTATCAATAAAAGTAAAGTATGATATATGATATTTTAGCTAGAGTTAGATAAATAGGTTGCGATATACGGACCAGCCCATTTAATCCATAACTTGTGAGGATTAAAATAATTCATAGTACAAATTCGTTTAAATGCGAGTCATAAAACTTGATCTATTTAACCTGCGAATTAAACAGGTTAAATCAGACCAACTCCTGTTCCGTTTATTTTATATTTTATTTTTATTTTTATTTTTTTCTTAATTATGTTGTTTAATTTCTTCCATATCCACTTATTTTGAAGGTTTGATGAAAAAATAGATTAAATTATATAATTTGAAATAAGAAATATTATTAGAAATATTTTTAAAAAAGAAAAAATATAAAAAATTAAAACTAGTGAAGTTAACAAACTGGTCTGTTAGTCCGCGAGTTAAGAGGGTTGTATTAGGACTACATAAAATGTTAGTTCTTTTTAATAAACGGGCCAATCCAATCCAGTCCATTTAAGGTAAGCCCGTGACCCACCTCTAATTTTAGTTAGTTGATACACTTATATAACTAATATATATATATATATATATATATATATTATATATATATATATATATATATAAGAAATTTTTTCTAATTATGAGTCTTTTGTAAAAATTATTTGTACTTTGAAACTCAATAAATCGACTCTGTAAACTCATCAAACTTTGTATATTAACCCTTTATAGAAGGGTTTTTATACATGTATAGAAAGTTTAATTTGTACTATAATGCATATTTTTATGTGTTTAAGGAGTCACATTATTGAGTTTAAAATTAAGTATGAGAACCTTAAAAAATATAATAAAAACAAAAACAAAAAAATTAAAAGAGAAAAAAAGTGGAACATGTAAACATGTGGAATAGTGTCGTGTGTGGGAACTTATATTAAAAAAACAAAGAAGAAGTCAATTGAAAAGATGAACAATTTATGATGGTAGCGGAACATTTACGAAATTTTGAAAAAAATGAAATGGTTAGATGACATGGAAGCATTAAATTGCAGCGACAGTAAGAAGGAATGTTTTCCTTTATGCTTAAAGAAAACATAGGTTATTAGATATATCACGCGTAAAGTTTTATTGGATTGCACGCGTGAAGTTGCAAAATTTATATAAATAGAATGAGTTTCGAAACATTAAAAGCATAAAAGAGTCTCAATAAGTGAGAGAAAAAAATAAAAAGTATTGGTTCAAGTATAATCTTCTCTTTGTATAATTGTGAGTACTATAAATGCTTTTGGGTTATTACTTTAATATCACTCTTCTTTAATTTAATTTTATTACAAATTTAATATGATAATTCTACTATAATTTATACCATAAAATTATTATATGCAACATGATTTATGAGTTTAAGCTAAATAATTTAATTTTTTAGTTGTTGTTATATTTTATTGCAAGATTTTGGTGTCTTAAGGTAAATATTTTTTGATGATACAAACATATCTTAAACATTTATATTTATTTATGTTTATATTTATAATTTTAATATTTTATCACATAATTACGTATATGAACTATACTATTTATATTTTTGATATTATGTTTGAGAATATCAAAGGGATTAAGAAGAATTCTTAGTATACCATAGTATAAAAATGATTGGTTAATATTCGGCCAGAAATGTCTGAGGTTAAATATTTAAAGGTGAATATATATGAATAATTAAGAGACTAAATTAATGTTAATTTTATATAATTAAGAGACTAAATTAATGATATTTTTTTATGATTAAATGATTAAATTAATATTAATTTTTTTAAAAAAAATCAAAATACTGTTACTTTTTATAATTTAAAAAATAAATTGACGTCAACATTATTTAAAGAATCAAAATGATATTGTCACAAAATTTGAAAAACTAAATTAATAGTTTAGTTTATAAAAAAAAAGTATTCATGAATGTTTCAATTTTAATATATAAATACAATATATTTAATTAAACTGAACAATAAATTTATCAAAATGCATATAAATTGATATCGACATCACATCTGACATCACCATACATAGTTTCAACTATCAAAGAAAACAAAACGAGGAGCAGGTTCAACGGCCATCACAATTTACTTGATTAGAGAAATAATAAAGCCCAATTTTGATTTTGTATGCTTGATAGATAGCGACATGCCAACCAGCATTAAAAAAACAAAACGTGTTGTGCGCAGAAGATGTGGAAAAGCATTTGTTTTTTAATTGCTTGTTTGTTTGTGCGCAGCCACGATGACCAGCGTATTATTGCATCTAACTTCGTGGAGAAATTTTGTTTCTCGTTGCTTGTTTAGAAACTAATTATATTTAAGAAAAATTTATTTTTAAAAAAAAATTTTAATAAAATTTTGACTATAAATTAATTTAATTATATAATAAATTAATTTAAACATATACTAAGTATGTATTTAGAAAAATTTATATTTTGTGAAAAATAACTTTTTCATGATAAAAATTATTTTTCTTTTTTTAATACATGTTTGGTGTTAATTATATGTAATATATTATAATTTTTTAATTATTTTAGTTATATTAAAAACAACTTTTTTTAAGTTTATTTTTGAGTATTTTGAATTATAATCCATATACTTATTTTGATAGTTGGCATAAATTTATTATATTTATTCACTCATCAAATATTATATTAATTTAAACAAATCACTTCACACTCATTTTAATAATTTATTATATAAAAATAATTTTTTTTTATATAATTTAAACAAAATATATTATCTTAAAATTAATTTTTAGTTAACATATTTAATTATAAAACTAATTTTTTGCATGTTTATTTTAGATTATGCCAAACCCAAACGGACGTTGGCACATATTTCCAAGTACTTTTATCTGAAGAAGTTCTTTGCTTTGGCTGAACGCTCGTTTGCGGCCTCCCCAACAATAAAACAAACATAGCACTTATCGTAATTGATTTTAAAATAATAATAATTATATATATAATTAATTACTAAAATAATTCTTTTTTTACCGTTAATCTAAACACACATTAAAATTACGTTATTACAAGCACTATTACATCTAAGTTAAAAACATTTAACTTCGGTAACAAATTTTTTCCCCCAAAAACCCAGTGTAATTATAAAGAAGGTTTTATTAACATATGACATCATGGCACAAGTTATGGAACACAAAATAAAAATTATTAAATAAAAAATAAAAATATTTAATATTTTTTAAAAATTTAAAACATATTTAATATTTTTTAAAGTAATTATGATGATTTAATAAAAAATAAAAAATATTATTTTTATTTTTTAACATATAACTTAAGAACACACGTTAATATTAACCTTTGAAAAAAATACTTATATTTGTGGATATAAAATCAAAGATAAATTATTAAATTCAGTAGAAGAAACTTGTTGTCGAATTAACTTGCCATATTATATTGAACGTCAATGGCATACAAGAATGAACATGTGAATTGAGGTCTTCCAAAAGAGAAGATGCACTTTACAAAATAAAACGCGAAATTGACAATTATTGATGAAAAAAAAACAAATATAGACAATTTATAATTTAATTTTTCATAAAATACAAATATGTGTACAGCTAATTATGAATATACGAGAGCCTATTATTTAACGTAATATTAGTACACAAAATGATAATTTTATAAAATTAGAGTAGAATGAAATAAAATAATCATTCATAATCTATAATTTGATAACTTTTAAAATAGAATGTCTTTACAAGTCACTCCATTATTTGGTATATAGAATTATTATGAAATGAAATTAAAGTTGATGTAAAAGACATAAATATCCTTTATAAGAAATTTTTTTTAAAACATTAACAATAATATATAATTTGAATTTTTTTCATAATTTAATTAGAATAAATATTGTCATCTTTAAAAAAAATAATATTATTATATAAAATAAATATTTCATATTTATTTTTATATATAAATAAATTTTTAAATAAAATATAAAATATTTATGTCGAGATTAAAAATTATAACGACAAACTAAAATATCATTAATATTAAAAAACAATCAAATACATCAAATTTGATCTTAAAAAAATTGCAACATAAACTGAAAAACATCAATAGAAATAATATTTTATTATCAAAAAAATATAAGAAGGATATAGGTATAAAGTTTATAAAATTTTTAAAAGTATATTAGAAATAATTAATTTTAATCTCATTTCATAAAATATAGAATCCAAATCTTTTGTGTCTTATTCTATAAAATAGGTATAGAATAAAATTACTATTTCTGTTTATTAAATGCCACAGTAATTTTTTATCTACTGACTATCACTTTGCATCATGTAAAGTATATTCTACACTTCATAAGACTAAAATTAAAGGATTCTAATTAAGGGTGCATGACATGACCGTTGGATGTTGCCTCAACGAAGCATCATTAGAGATGTACTCCTTCCCCACAACATAAATATGTTTGGGAAGTGTTTAAAATTCATAAAATAGAATAAATAATTAATAAATATTTAATAACTAACAAGAATAACGACAGTACCCAAAAAACTAAAACTACTAGAGTAATTCCCAAATTAAAGTACTCAATTAACTTTTTTTTTCTTTTACCATTTGTTTACAAGGACTTTGAATGCTTTATTTAATGAATTAAAAATAAAAATTTTAAATAAAACGTACAAATATTTAATATTATTTTTAAATAATTATTTATTAAAATAAAGAGTATTAAATATTTCTTAAAGAATACTCTTTTTACCTTTTTTTAAATCTTAATACTCTGCAGCCAAAGTTCATTTTGTTTTCTATTTTCATAATTTTGTAAAAAAATTGTGAAAATAAGAATTTTATATTTTTATTATTTCTTTTACAAAATCTTAAAAACACAAAACAGAATGAAAATAATGTAATATTTTTGTAATTATTAGTAAAAATATACCAACTAAAAATTAAAAAAAAATCAAATACTCTCTTAGGGTTCTAAATAATAAAAAAAAAAGAAAAATCTCCTAATTGATTCATATCAAGATCACAAGAAGGGCAACATTTATTTTTTGCAACGATTTTAGGTTCTATTAAATATAGTGACTATTGCATCTTTTCCTATTCTTTATGTTTTATGCAAGATCCTTCTTTGTTATCTTTTCCGTCCTATCAATTTCTGGCCGACGGGCAATTTTTTTGGTTAACTTAGATTTCAAATTCAAATCAGAAGAAAAAAAACCCACTTATTATTATTCCAAAGGCATGGTGGCAGCCCATGTCCCTTCCTATTTTTGTTCCCTAGTCTTTTCCATAACTCCACCATGTCTCAGTCACAGTCTCAGACCTCGTTGGTTAAAAATACATAACCAGTGGTCCATGTCAGCTCTGATAATATTCTGATTTGTGGTTTTCAGGCTCAATTTCAGCCAACAACTAGGATTCATTCCTGATTGATGCTGTAAAGTTACCAAAATCAAGAAAAGGATTTAACGGAGAGTTTCTCTTTAAAAAATAAAATAAAAAATATTAATTATTCATGAAAAATTAATTAAATATATTTTAATAATATTATAATTTATTATACATATAAATATATTTTATCAAGATTTCAATTGTTAATTTTTTTATTAACATTTAATATTTCTCATTTTATCCTTTAAGAGTGAAAGAAAAACATCTTAAAACAATCAAACATTATAAAAAGAAATTTAGCAAAATTCACTAGTAAAATTTAAAATCCAATAACTAAAGATAATGTTTCTTGAGCAACAAAAAACATGACAATTTTTGCTTAAATATTGTCGAATGATTCATTATATGGAAGCTTCAATTTCCTCTGAGCTCACTGCAGATCCATCCAGGGATTCATCTGCCCGCAACTGTGCAGAAACGCCATCTATGGCAGAATTCAGCTGTGCAATCTTCTCAGTTAGCACCTTGCGAGTCCTCTGTTTTTATCACAGCACAAAATAACAAGAATTTCAATATAATAGTTTGCATAACAGAATGTCAGGACAGGTTTAAATGCACAGTTGGCATATAATATACTTTACTCACAAAGTAAAACCAAAAGTCCAAAATTCAAAAAACAAATTTTGCCCTCAAAGACAAGTTGCATAAAGGAATTCATTTTCGTGCTCCTGTAAAACAGATCAAGCCCAACACTGTCACAAGTTACATAAAGGAATTCATCTCTATGGTCAAGATACATACAAGAAAAATCCAGATTTTCCCTCATAGATAAGAAATTGCATTCCCCTTAATATATAAACGAAAGTTTCCAACAAGTCATAATCAATATGGTATATCCCACATAAGTAAATTGCATTCCCCTTAATATATAAACGAAAGTTTTCAATAAGTCATAATCAATATGGTATATCCCACCTTCACATTTTTCAGAAAAATAAAATCCAACTTCACATTATATCCATGGGCTTATTCGTATGCATCACTTTTCTTCCATGAAAGATCTCCACATTCCACAACCCGTATTGACCATGGTAACAGCTGAAATTATTGTATTTTTGGTAATTGACTTCAATTGTTGGATAAATTTCACTATCTCCTGTGATGAGACTTTTTTTCATTTTGCTATGCCATTCTCCATTATTGCTTGATACCCCTTGTTATTCATTCCATCAAATACTAAATTACCAAATTTTGTTTTGAAGGAAAAGACAAAATGACAGAGAAAGACAGGCTTACCACAGTGTTTAAATAAATTAGACCCTTTATTTCTTTTTTTTTCTTTTTTGCTGCTGCACAAGTTAGATCCATTATTCTTGATTAAAAGACTCAAGCTCTCTGAAAGTATGCGCACATGGCATCCTTTTGCTTTTCAACTGCTCCCAAGGTCAAAGGCTCAACTGATCAAGGATTATTCATGAATCATGATGGGGTTAAACCAAACAAAAAAAATTGTCACGCTCATGTGGGGGGGTTGAATGCCACACAGATACTAAATGTAGGCTCATAATTTCATGCACGTTTAGACACACTCAATGATCATGGTTTCAGATGAATATTAACTGAGGGATAATTCCTGACCTCCAGAGCTTTTTCTTCATCATACATAAATTTTGGAAGTTTCCTCATGAAATCTTTACTGTCAGCTCCAGCTAGTGCCTTGCTTATCTGGAAAGTTTATGACATAGAAGTCAAAGATAATCTCTTTTCTGTCCTTCCAACTCATTAAACAAGCTTTCAAGTTGAAACAACATATAAAAAGCGGCCCCATCCATAAAAACTGCAGTTTATAAACCTTAGAGAAAAAGGTTTAAAAACTAGTAAGTTCAACATGCAGATATCTCCCATGAAAGCTGTAGTTGAAGAAAAAAATTTAGCATATGAACAGACAGAGAGATCAAACTATGAAAACAAACCCTGACAAAGCAATTGCTGAAAAACAACATATATCATGATACATCCATAGAGAGAGAAGGAGCCAATGACAAGCAAATAATAAAGCAGAAGCAGTTTTTATGACATCAAAGGAAGCCAATATCAATTAAGCCAAGTACAATACAAGCATGCCAATAGAAAATGAAGAAATCACATTGAAGTTTGATGCATGTGTACTTAATTAGGGGAAATATCTTGCAACTTTATAGGAGAAACTGATGGAAATTAATACATAAAGCCATAGGTGTGAAGTTAAGTTTAGAATCACATGTGAGCAAAACTAAACTTTGGCTAAAGAAAGGGAAACTAAAGTGTATTTTTCCTCTGACTAAATTTAGCATAAAATATTCCACAATATGGGTAACGAGACACCTATAAATGACAATAAATTAAAGAAAGAAGAAAAAAGAGACCTCTCCTCCGCCCCCAAGAAAAAAAAAAACTAAAACTAAAAAGAAAGTCAGTTCTGCAGACATACCTGAGGTGCATATACACAACCTAATGCTCCAACAATTAGTCCTCCCAATACAAAGCCACCAACAAAGGTACTTCCACCACTTGGTCTTCCACCATCCCCACTGTACTAGCAGAGAGATCAAAAACACAAAAGTTAATATAATTCCAAAAGTTATACCTACCTGTTGAAAATATATTATGCTTGTACCAAGATTTTAGACAATCAAAATGACTTAAAAAGTAAGATATGATCAACAATCACAACACAAAATTTAATCAGAAAAACAAAATGAAATAAGAATAGCTGTTGGTTTAAAATATTTGATGTTCCCAAACCATTTTTTAGGATTATACCAAATAGTCATATACAAAAATAAATCCACCACAAAGTTATGTCCTACCTTGCTCGAACTACAAGTGGTAGGTTACGTGTTGCTTTAGCCCTAACAGAGGAACCTGGAAAGTGTCCACTGGAGCTGATTTTCAAGAAGCATTTATCCATTGGCTTCAATGAAGAACCTGACATTAAACAATTTGAATATTAGATTTCCTAGAAAGTCCCTAGAAATGGAAAAAATGAAATATGTAGAGCTTCAATAAGTTACCATTCATAAGTACAATAGCAAAGATCACACAACATGCTTTATTCCCAGGAATTTAGCCCCAAAGTGTTATCGCTCAGTCATGTTCCACCAATTAATACTGATATTAAAATCTTAAAAACTAGGAAGAAGAAGAAAATGCACAGAAATGCCTTATCCAAGACCACATCTGCTAACCTCAGGATCATGTGGCTCCACAATTACATTAACTTGCCACCATCAATGTCACTAACACTAACTTCAATCCATATCCACAATCCCTTAGGCTCCATCAAGTGCTTTCCCTTTTTTTAGCCAACAAAGAAACACAAAAGAAACATAGAAGAAGGTAGCATGTGTGTATCAACATCCTCCTCAAAATGAAACCAAAAGAAATATAATTGGATATTGCTTTGGTCATACATAGGCTATGGTTGATTGGAGTGAAAATGGACAGGTGGGAAATGGCAATGTATCTAGGCACAATCAATTCTGCAAATATTGCTATTTTTTACCTTATCATCTTCCACCTGCTCATTCCCCCAACCAAGCAATGCCTGACACTAACATTGGCCATTGTTCCCATCAATAATTTAGAGAAAAACCTAGCTGCACAATTATGGCGGATCATAGAATTTTTGCACTCTCTCATTGGAAGCGGATTCTCTAAAGGCAATTCAACAAAACGGTCTGAGTCTGATTAACTTTTCCCGTCATCAAGGAACCAAACATCTTACGAAGCTAATGTCACAAACAATTAATTGGGGCAAAAGGAAAGCGAAAAAAATTTTCTGGCATGGTTTTGGACTTAAAAAAAAAAACTGATTTAAAACAAACTATTATGATTTAATTTGATTTAAGTTAAAATAATTTAATTTAAGTTCGAAACTATTTTCATGTTTGAAAATTATTATAAAAGTAAATTAATTTACATTTTATAACTTCTTAAATAAAAAATTTTATTTATAAATCAAATCAATTTTTAAAATTTGTAATTCCAAACATATTCTTAATTGGTGGGATTTGAAAAAAAAAAAAAACAGAGAGTTCTAAATTGCATAAGCGTGAATCAAGAATATGTCACAAGAGTAGAAGACACATACACAACAAGCGCACCAGAAAAAGCTCTAAAATTGACATACAGAACAACACGACAAAGCCATTTACAATCTACGAAACAGCAATGTGTCCCGGGCGATAACCAGATACAAGCAGTGCAGTGCAACTGAGAGAAAAGGTAGAGTTTTCAGTGGTGTCCTTTTGGGCCACTGGCGATGATGATGATGATAGCCGTAATTACCTGAGAGAAACTGGGTCTCTGGATTCTTCGCCATGGCGATCGAGCTCGATAAAGCAGCCATTTCTTCAGAAACTTGAGGCGACAGATTCAGAGCGAGACTGAAAAACTGCGTAAACTTTTTCTTCTTATTCTTTGTTTTTGTCGCCGAAAAAGAAGAAGAAAAATAGATCTCTCGCTTTTGTTTTGCTCTTTGATAAGATCGAGCGCTCTCTCGTTTTGTTTTGTTGGCTCTTCTTCTGGACGATCATTGACGATGCAACAAGTTCAAGTTGGGCTCACATCTTGGGCTTAGCCATATACCCTTGTAGCCCAATACACTTCTTTTTTTTTATAAAACAAACATATTATTGCTGTCAGCCTGTAGATCACATGGTAAAGACGGTGCGTCTTGATGATCTACATGACAAAGGCAATATGTCTTGATTCATGGCACTGGAGTTCGACTCTCAACCCCTCTCCCTTTTCCTTTCCCCGAATCCCTTATTCCCTGACAAAAAAAAAAATATTTTATTAATTGATTAATTAGTTATTTTTTTCCCATATTTTTTGGTCAACTTTTTTTTTGTCCTCATTAATTCTTGTAAACTTACCTTTTATGCATTTAGTACTTCTCTGTTTTATTTTTTTGTTGATTTGAATATGGTAGAAGGCCCAGAAACCAACCAATGATTGGACATGTTCTGAACTACACTCTGAATTCACTAAAAGTAGGCCCTAAATATCATAAGGGAGTGGGCTTGGTCTTCTGAGTTACTTCTTTCCCTCCTTGCATTTGAAATGCACTATATGGGGACAACCTTACTTAATGCGATTGTTTTTCTCAGCCAAAAGAAAAAAACAAAGAAATTGGACTTTTGAAGTTGATTACCCACATATTTTATACTAAATAATATTGATAATTGCACATTCACTACATCATGCCAATCTCTATTTCTCTTTATTTTCTCTTCTTCTTTCGGTTTGACCTTGTTAGTTGTTACAGGATTAATGATAATGACATGGGGGGATTGTTGTTATAGTATCAAGATTGTGGAAAATATCATGTTTTAACTCCCTAAATGTTGTCAGCAGCATGGAACTTCCATTATTTCATCAGAAGGAGTACATCTGGAATGCCCAATTTCAGTATTTCATCAATTCATACTATTTATTAATGATGACACGTATAATTATTGCTCTATAGCCTTATTCATTTGAATTAATATAAAAAATTGTGTCATTGACAGGGTGATAAAATACAAGCATCTATGACAGAAGCTTTGATTAAGAAATTTGAAGAACCGTTTGTAGAAGGCACCACTCATCAGATTGAAATATTCAAAGCATGTTTAGACCAACTGAGCACTAATGTCAAGTCAATTCCTGTGTGAAAACGCTTACTCATTTGACTTTTCAACTTCAATGGTATTATACAGTATATACGAAGGCCAAAATTAGTGAGACATTCTTGGGAAGAAAAATTATCCCTTAAATTCATATTTTAGTTTTTCTTTCAAGGGTTTAAGTTATCCATCCAAAATATTTTACTCATATTTTTCATATCATTTTAGATCTTTGTTATTGGAGAATAGAAAGCATACAACCCAGCTCAAGATTAGGTCAAGAATGGAGTGAAAAGTAGAAGGACGCCAATTCTGTTGCGAGATAACATGATAGACACACTTTATGACGACTTAAATTTTCCAATACAATATGCACAAGTCAACAACAACTCTTTTAATATTAAAATAATGAATCTTCTGTGAAATACCGGAAGAATGAGTTAAGAGATTTGTTCTTTTGGGAGAGTATGATGACCAATTAATGTTTCAGTACGTTGAACAAACCAATCTCAATTTCTTTATCTGTATCTTTCGGCTTACAAAAGTCAAGCTTGACAAAGGTGACCTTTAATTTTCACAATGTTTAAATTAATCATGTTCAATACTAAAGCTAGTAATTGTGATTTATTATTTGCATATTAATTTCTAAATATTTGCATTTATTTTATAAGAATTTTTAACTTATAAAATTATTTTTTTATGTTAAAAATATAAAATTATTTATATGATTTCACCTAACACTTTAAGTTTTTGAAATAGTTAATTTATGATATGATATCAGGGTTTAAACTTAAATTATTAGATTAAATCACATAAATAATTTTATATTTTTAATAATTTACAACAAAGATGTTGCTAAATCCTAATTTACCTCAAGCTCGAGTTTATGAAAGGGTGATATGTATAACTAAATTTATTATATTATATTATATTATATATTGTAGCTTAATAAGTCTAAACACGTTTTCCTATTAGCTTGAGTATCGACGTGGACACTTTAAGCGAAAAGTTATCAGAAGTGTGAAATAGAACAACTTGCTCATTTGAGGAGGATTTCATTATTATCTTGACTACAAAGAAAAATTTTAATTTTGCTATTTTAATGCATCCCACGTTTATCATAAACAAGTGTACTTCATTATATATAGACAAATTACATAAATGTTAATATAATTATTTAAATATTTAAGTGTATGTTTAGATTAACTTATTTTGTGATCAAAATAATTTATAATTAAAATTTTATTAAAAAAGTTTTTAAATAAAAAATAATTTTTTTTTTAAATAATCTCTTTCCAAACATACACTAATATTTTTTAACATTTACATGTATATATGACGCAGGTTTTAGCTTCACTTGACAATAACAATGCATCCTTTGCCATATTTAACGATGTGGCTGACAAAATAAATGGAAAATCTGCAAAGTAGCTGAAGGAAAAGTTGGACAAGGTCAATAGAAAACATTCCCGTCCAAATGTCATTGAATATTCTAATTTTCACTGAGATTGAATTTATTATCATTTATGAAGTTGACAACACTTTTTTTGTTGGTAGAAAGACGATGGAATGCTTTAATTTTATACACGAATGCAATCCAAATTCTGTCCTAAATGAACTTTGACATGTTAATTTGTTGGTAAGACACTGCTATTTAGAATTAACTCATTAAGGTCGCATTAAGTTAATGCAGCAATTTGAAAGCGCCTCTGCTATACCAAACAGGTAAAACGAAAAAAACTAAATCATCTAAATTCTAAAGAACTCAATCAATCAATCATGTCTAACAATTTATGTAAATAATATTTTATTATTTACTTATCACTATGTGGTTGGTATTGAGTAAAAATAGAAGTAAATTTTTTATTAATAAATTTTATATATATTTTTTCTATATAACAGTTATTTATAAAATTTTTATTATTATTTTTACCTCATATCATTAATCTGCAATGTAGTTGATCTTCTTTTTTTTAATTTCTTTAGGTGTAACCTCATTTAAAATATTAAGGTTATCTCTTCTTATAAAGTATTTTTTAGCATAATTCAAATATTTCACATTACAAGTAAAGTTTGCTTTACTAAAATTTTAACTTGCTTATAAGTTAATATTATAATAAAAATAGGTTAGGTAATCTATTAAAAACTTATGGCCCAACTTATTTTTGACCTTATTAGACTTGATTTATTTATTATACAAGTTAACCTTAGACTTTTAGAAAAATCTATTTAGTTACATAGAAAGCCTAAGTCTTTAACAATGTGTATTTAACTTAATAAACTGTCATATTTATTTATTATATATATAATTAAAAAAATTATAATAATTATATAATTTATTATTATATATTTATATATTTATTAATTTTGTACACGATTTAATTTTAATTAAAGAGTTGAACTTAACATGTCGTACACGCTAAAACTCTCGATGAAAGAGGTCTGTTGAAGTTGATAGTGATCAGCTAAACTTAGCACCGCAAATGTCATACGCTAAAACATTCAAGTGGGTCAATTATGATATGTGGGATTGATGTTGCAGTATTTGTAATTATCTTAGTGCCGGTTTGGTAAGGTCAGGAAAGAAATAAGATGAGAAGGAACGATGTTTTATACTTTAATTTTAGAAATATTGTATATTTTATTTCTTTTTTTTTTCATCATAATAAACATGCTTTTAATGACAATAAAGTCTTTTGATGAAAAATTAAAGACTTTGAACTGACGTAAGCAAAATTGCATACAGTTTTTTTTTTTTTAAAAAACTTCTATTCTTTAGCAAATAGCCTCCTCGGCTTTTAATTATTTAAAAAATTAAACTTTTTAATTTTTTTAAAAAAATATATTTCTATAGCCATTTTTATCAATATTTAGTGAATTCATACTCAAATCACTTTAAACGTAAAAACCTTTTCAATTACCAATTCCTTTTTACTTGCTGGTTGAAAAAGATTCATGTTTAGAAACTTAATTTTGTAAAATCCAATTTATATTTTGAACATAAATTAGCAATTTAAGTATTTTTTGAAGTTAAAGGAGGTTTGCTGCTACAACGAGAGGTGGATATTAATTACTTGGTTAATAAAATTAAATAAATATATAGCAGGAAGACCCAGAAGTGTAGAAAGTTGGATGCAGTTGCCATCCATATCCATTTGAAGGTTTCTAAGAGGTGATTTCATTAACTGGGCTTATGGGGTCATCCATTCATCCATGATCGAAAACGACGAAATACTTCTAATACGTGATGTCATTGACACGATGCATGGTTTAATTTAAATGTACATTAATTCATGATGCTATTCATTTCTCTCCCTCTTCTTTTTTTTTTAAAGAAAATTAATAAAAGAAGTATAAAAATATGATACATGAATAATATTATTGTTCACACACTGTGTCCCTTAAATACTCTATTTTTTGGGTTGACAAATTAAGGACGTTTGTGAGGAGAGAAGACTAAATTTAAATACAGCCACAACAATTTGAATGAGATTCAATTTGAACTTTAATATAAGAAATCTCCAAAATGTAATACTCAAATTTAATCATCACATTAACCTCCTGCTTTCCTGCGTTGCCTATCTCAACCTGGGTCTTTTCTCATTCATCTCCGGTTTTTCATAATTGACCTCCCCCACCCCACGTTAAAAAGAACAAGTCGCCAACGATTTGATGGATGATTGTGCCACAAGTGAATATGAGTACAGAATTAAAAATATAAAAATTCAAGCCAATCCAATATTCACCTAACTCAACCATTCTTATATATATATATATATATATATATATATATATATATTACTCTTATAGAGTACAAGTTTTATTTTAGGGAATAAAGTGAGAATTAATAATTATTAATAATAAAATTAATAATTAAAATCATAATATATATATATATATATATATATATATATATAAAACAAATTATGATATTATTAAAATTTATTTCTTTAATTTTTTATTAATAATTAACACTTCTTACTTTATCTTTTAAAGTAAACTTTTTCACTTTAAAAGAATCAAATTCATATTACACACACACATACAGTTTACAATAATTAGTTAGACTATAAACTAATTAAAACAAGCATTCCCAAAGTAGATCATAGGGAAAAGTAGTATGATTTGAGTATCTCATATTTAAAAATAGGATAAAATATAATTTACACCTTTAAAGTTTATCTCAATATCAAATTATTTTTTTAAAATTCTTTTTATCTCACTAAACTCTCTGAAATTTAATTTGACTTGAAAATATTAATTTTTTTATTAAATAAAATAAAGATTAACATTCAGTTTCAAATTATATCAAATATTAGATGGTTTAGTGAGATATCAAAAAATAAAAATAATTTCAAGTCGAATCAAAGTTTATGAAAGTTTAATGAAATAAAAAAAATTTAAGAAAAATAATTTGATATCGGAATTAAATTTAAGAATATAAATTATATTTTACTCTTTAAAATATCATCCCATATTATGTAAATTTTCTTGATAACTTAGTTTCATGCTTCATTGTTTTTTTTAAGGGATAACACAAAATGCAATTAATAAGAGCTTATATAACAAGTAAAGGTGTAAAATGTACATGATGTGAAAAAACTATCATGTTATCTTGCTATATTGCAAAGTCGTGGCTGAAAATATTGGCACTATGAGGGAAAGTCAAATGGTTGGCGAGTTCAATTCAATGTCAAAACTGGTATTTCTTAATTTCCTATGGTGTTTTCGAAATCTGCAAAAAGAATTATTTTACGGTGGGTTTAAGATAACTTAAATATTTAACAAAGGAGAAAAATTAAGCATATAATAGAAGGCACGACCAAGCATATTAAATAAAAGTCAAAGTAAATATAAAGCATTAAGTTGTACACACACAAAAAGAATTAAGTTATTCCCATTTATAATGTAGCACGAGAGGCCAAATCTGAATCTCTCAATCATATCCAAAATCGTATAATTGGTAGAAGAGGAATCCAATCTACTAAAAGAATCGTAAAAGAAATAAAAATGAGATCAGAGAAGAGAAAGATGAAGACAAATGAACTGTATAATTGTACTCAGAAGCAGTCAAACCATACACTTGACACTTACTTTGGTACTAATTGGAGCTGCACAGAGACGTGCATGAACAGAACAGAACCTCACACAAAAGCCCCATATCGTAGGATCTTGAAATTCCATAATTACGATGATTAGTTGATGATCACTGTGTTATCTATAATTAAGTAATCAGAACGTAGCAAAGAGGTTGCACACATATATAAAGAATTTGCTAGTAGGTGATTCCGTGACTTGACGACCATTCTATGCGGCAACAACAATTTCAATTAATTGCCATGTTAGTTGTCTTTTCTTTATTTCGTGATTGACGTTGCCAATAAAGTGAGTAACTCTTCTTGAATGTTTATAATTTTTTTAAATTTTTTAAATAAAATTTTAATTATAAATTATTTTAAATATAAAATAAGTTAATAGTATATTTAAAATAACTTAATTATAAGAAAAAGATTATTTTTAAATTCTTTTAAAAATATCTTAATTTAAATTATTTTAATTATAAAATAAATTAATTTAAATACATACTAATTTGGTGAGCTAGTTAAAAAGCAGATACAGAAGCCTAAATTGTTTCTTTTTTTTTCTTTTTAATACAAGAGTTAGGAGTACTTGAACTAAAAAAAAAAGATAAGTGCATTATATTTGAAAAAAATTATTTTTTTTAAATAATCACTTTTTTAAAAATTATTTTAATTATAAAATATTTTAAGTATAAAATAAATTAATCTAAATATTAATATTATGATACTAATTGAATTACAAAAAATTATTGAAATCCAAGTTTTTCATTTATTCTTATCTTTTTCATTTGAAAGAAATATGTGGGCCAATATTTAGCCAATCCAATATTTTGCCCTTTGATTCAGTCAAACATATAAATACACCAGAAGTTGCCCTCTCTCCATCGGTAATTCTATATCCTTCATATGTGAACGTCGTGTAGAGAGAGAGAGAGCCACTTGTTTATGACAGAGGAAGAGAGAGATAACAGGAAATAACTGAAAAAGTACTTGGTCATCTCCCCTCCTCTACTATCTCTCCTACATTTCCTCTCAATTTGCCATCGATTCATCACTCAACTTTTTAGGTTTGTGCTCCATGAGATTACCACGTGAACTAAGAAATCAGGACGAAAGAATTTCTCTTTCCAAGCTTTTATAATCCTCGGAACAAATTTCGATGAAAATATACATGCACTCATAATTTTCTTTAACTAGCTAATGTAATATTTGTGTTTTACTCTGTTAATAATTTTTGAGAGTTTATAATCATATTAATGTCGTTGACAAAAAAAAAATCATATTAATGTCCGAGCATATAATGTGATTTTTTTTTGTTTTATTTTACTTTATGAATCGAATTATCATTCAAACCAGAATTAATTACAATATGCATTTTTTTCAATTAAATTGTGCTTTAAAGAAAAACTGATATTGTTCAGTTAGCAAAAGATGTGCTACTTCCAAAACAAATCTTGCAGTCCATGCCCCTCTGAACATTAATTATTTTGTTTTTTTTTTTGTTTTGAACATGATTTATACTTTGTTAATGATCATGCGGTGCCTCTTTGTTCTTTCCATCGATTTTTAAGATGATGACGTGGATCAATGAAATTCTGCTGGTTAATTATCATTTTTCCTTCTCGAAATGGTAGATCATTTGTGATTGATAGTGTAAAAGAATATTTTCTTAAAAATCTAAAGTAACGAGAAAAAGGAGTACTTGCAGTTGAATGTCTAATAATTTTTAATTCATTCACATGTTGGGAAAAGAAGTCAAACTAGTTTGTCAACTTTCAAAATCATTTAAAATAATAAAAAATATAAAACTAGTTACATAAACTCATATAAAAATAAATTTACTCAAAATTAAATTAAGTTTAGTAAAAAATTAAAAATATTTAAATCATTTTAAGTTATTGTTATCTTACAAAATAAATATAACATATTAAATAAAAAATATAAAAATAAATTTAATTTTATTAAATTGAGATAATAAAAATTTGTTAATTTCTTTTAATTGAATAACTTCTTTTATTACTATTATTATTATTATTATTATTATTATTATTATTATTATTATTCTTTCTGTATTTTCATGGTGCAAATCCACACACAAAAAGGTATATAATAAATAATCCAAAGACACTGAAGAATTCAACTCTGCTTTGAATAGGAGTTTCTATTTTGAAAGAAATCTTTTTACTCATCTTCTTAATTATTAAATGTATTTTAAGTTTTAAAGATATCAAAGATTTTTATTTTTTATTTAATATTTTTTATTAAATATTAAGAAAATTAGAAGAGAATACATTAGAAAGATATAATGTTATTAAAAAGATGCTTTAAGAAAATATAGCAAAAGTCATTTTGAACAAGTAGTGTTTTGCATTTTGCAGAGTCAAGACCTTCCTTTATTATGATTATTGGCATAATGCAAGTTTAATCTACGGCTACGCGGCTGTCACTTTTTATTTTCTTTGTGGATTTGTTACCAACTTCGTCCTCTCCTCTGTCTTGCATTACATTAATTAATTACTCTACGCACCAAAACTCCTGCATCAAGATCACATATCACAGAAAGGGGAAATACATTAAAAATAAAACAAGTGAATGATTATTATATTCATATCAATAGAATAAATTATAAGTAATTCGGTTGAGCATTCACAGGTGGAAATAACATGCGAGTAATTAATGATTTATTCTTTTTTATAAATATTGCCATAAACTAATGTTAAGGTAAATCTAGTAGCAAAAAATTCAAGGATACAACTTATATAAAAATTTTGTCTTTTAAGGACACTAACTCTAAATATTATTTTTTTATTAAGATGTTGCGGGAACGGTTTGAACATTCGACGTCAGCCTGCGACTACTTGACCGCCACCAGCCAGAAGCTTCCTCCACCCTCTATGGAGTATGGAGACCCAGTTATCAACAAATGAATGCGCTTCTGAAGGTTTCTTCGTGGTTTTCAGAAGCAACCCAGATTGTGTAAAAGCTGTTTCTTTGTCACCTTCACGAGGAACCGGGATAGTTTAAAAGCTTGCACTCTGTTTCTGAGAACCCATTTTTCAGTTTATTCTTTTTCCCCCCTTTTTTGGAGTGTTCATCTGTGACTTATGGCTGAACGTGTTCTCTTTTCACCCATGTCTATCTCAAAGTGCAAAAAGCTGCTTTTTTGTCTGTTCTCCTACTGGGTCTGCTTTGGAGTTTTGGCCATGGCGGCTGGTGAAGGTAGCGACGGTTCCAGAGACCTTGATCAGACCCCAACTTGGGCTGTTGCTCTTGTCTGCACTGTTTTCATATTGATATCCATAACCCTGGAGAAGAGTCTTCACAAAGTGGGAACTGTACGCCACCGCTCTATGAAACCTTTTTTTTGTAATTATTAGCACTGAAGTCTATTTTTGTGCGTTTCCCAAATAAGTTAACTGTCCCTTCTACAATCTACATGTATCCAAAAAAGCAAAACTGTCCCTTCTACTGTTCTACATGGGATTTTCTTTTCTCCCTCTCTGCAATCCATTGATAAAACGATAATGGGTTGCCACTTGCTGCTCTTAATTTCTCCCAGAACCGAGTCGGGTTCCCGTATTCTGTTCATGTTAACGCTTTAATTTGGTCTCAAATTAATTCTTTTTTCCTTGCTGAGTCTTCGGCCATTGAACCCTGCAGAACTCTATGATTTAACCATGATTTTGTGTGCATTGTCCGTTCTGTATTTGCAGTTTCTTCTCTTTTTTATCCTGGAAAAATTTCCGTTTAACAGATCCATCGCACTTAGTTTGAAATTGAAGTTTTCTCTAGTGGCAGATTTTGAGAGTTTTTGATAAAGCTTAATTGAAGTTGAAGTTATTAAACTTAAAAAAGTTGAACTTATATATTTCTAAGACTTCAATTATTGAGAGCATATTCTTTTTTTTTTTCATTATTAAACTTATCTGGTACAATAATCGAAGTCTTAGAAATATATAAAGTTGGAGGGTTGCTTGGTGAGCTCTACAGATCTTGATTGATGGCATGATGAGTGTTTATTGGGATTTTGTTGGGTACTCTATCCCTCACCCGCTGAAATTTTCTTTCAGTGGCTTGGAGACAGGCAAAAGAAGGCTCTGCTCGAAGCTCTGGGAAAGGTCAAAGATGGTAAGAAAGAAATGCAATTTTACTCTTCTCGAGTTAATTTTCTTTGATTGTCATTGTCTATTTTTGAGCTTTCTGTGGAATAAATAAATAAATATTATTTTTGTTTGTCTTTTTTTTTTTTTTCAGAGCTGATGATTTTAGGTTTTATTTCACTGCTTTTGACATTCGGGCAGAGTTACATTGTCAAAATATGTATTCCTGCTAAGGTTGCAGACAAAATGTTGCCATGTGCATATAAAAGCAGCAAGAGTGCATCAATTAGTGAAGAGCAACATCATAAGAAACTTCTTGAACGTAGATATTTAGCTGCTGAGACTACCTCTTACAAATGCAAGGAGGTAACTATGTTTCCATGCTCTCTTTTTTTTTTTTTTTCCCTTTATAAATGAAGCCTGATTGGTTTACAAGTAGTTGATTTAGAGATATAAATAAAGATTTTTCCAATACGATCATTTTTACCCTTGTGATGAGTGGTAGTAATGTTGGGGCAGGCCTTGGATATGCAAAACTAAAAAATTCCAGTCCAGTTCATCTGAAACTGTCCCTCTCAAATGCCACTTCAATGATGTTCGAAATAAAACAGAGTGTATTTAATCCTCAATATGAGGTTGCAAGTAGCCTGTAGGATGAATGGGCTATTGATGACTTAATGTGAGGGACTTGGTAAAGAACCACACTTATAGGCTTTGACACCGTATTTTAAACAAAAACTTTAAGACATTAAGCTTATGAGTGTTTCCAGTTATACTTTCATGCTTACTCCATTTTTTTTCATCGTGAGACTTCTTCACTTGCATTTGAATTCCCAATAAGATGACTTTGATTCTTAAATTGATCCTTGTTTACCTTACAAATTGGTTTAGGCCGGTATAATTATATTTAGCAATCTACCTTAATGATCTTTGACATTGTCTGTTGCAAATAATTTCCATTTACAACCCATTTATCCTCAGATTCGCATACCCCTCGACATAGCTTTTCAAGTTTTTTGGTTTCTTGAACTTGAAAACCTAGGCTTTTAAAAAGGCAAAACACCTTGTTTTTCGTAAGACTTTGTAGGTTTATCTTTTAGAAAAACAAAAAAGAAATTTTTTTGTAGATATATCAAGTTATGTCTCATTCAAAGAGCCATCTTTCGGGCTAGATTGGCTAATTGAAAACAACTGCTTGTCTGTTAGTTTTTTAAGAGTACTTAATATACGCTGGCTGTAGGAAAATAATATATTTGACAGTGATTAACAATGTTTATTCTCATTTTTAGTTAGGTTGTAATGCAAATCCTCTGTAATTTCCACCTCTTCTCTTTTATCTTATGGCATTTTGATTTATTCTGTTTATGTCAGCACAATATCCAAGGTTTCTTTTTCACTGCCTGACTTTATTTGTAATTTTATCTCCAATCAATAGTTGCTTATCTATTTGTTGGTGGTTATAGGGACATGTGCCACTTCTATCTGTGAATGGATTGCACCAGTTACACATCCTCATATTCTTCTTAGCAATCATTCACGTGATTTACAGTGCTGTCACAATGCTTCTTGGGAGACTAAAGGTCTGCTTTTATCTGTCACAGTGCTGTCACTTCTATCTGTCACAATGCTTCCATATTTGTGCATATTAAGGATACTGAGTGGTACTCACCTCGTGACATCTTCTTGCTTGGAAGCATGATGTCCGGAAGATTTATATATTTGGGGTCGTGTAACTTACTGTATTTGTTGTTTTATAATTTTGTTATTTCTTCCATTGAGAGAAAAGGGGAAAAAATTTAGATTTTGTTCAAACTTAATGTTTGATGGCTCAAATCTCTGTCCTTATTCCCATTATCCGTGGGTGTGTGTGCTAGTATAACAGGGAATTAGAACATAGTGGATGCAATTGTAAGTGGGCTGAAAGCACTGTATGAGACAGTATAATAAAAACCTTAAGATAAGACCAAATTGAGGTTCATTGAATTCACCATGGATAAGCTGAAGGAAAACTTAACCGCCCCATGCCCAATGAGAAATCACCATATCAAAGAAAAATGGATTTAAATGGTAAGGAAACTGCATTAAAATAGCCTGGGTAATTAATCCTAATGTGAACATTTGAGTCTTGAGGATGGCCATTCACTGAAAAGATGGTTAAGGATAGGGAATTTAGCCAGATTATTTGCTCCCAGGATCTCACTATGACTAGGTATGTGACTATATCTGGGTCTGTCAAAAAAGTTTATGCCCGTGCCTTGTCTTTTTGTGTTTGATTGAAAGGCCAAAGTAGATGAACCTGTTGAAAACCTGTTTCTTGATAATCAAAAGTTCGTGTGATGGTTGAAAAGTTTCTTTCTGCAGATACGAGGATGGAAGGCATGGGAGGCGGAGACTTCGTCTCATGGGTATGAATTCACCAATGGTATGAGATTCAATATATATACTAGTGTTTTTCTTCTTCTAGTGAAAAATTACAAGTTCCTCAGTTTTAGTAGTAAGTTTACCAATTTTTACTTTGAATTGCACCTCATGCAGTCTCGTGTCTATATTGGGTATTTATGTGTGCAGATCCTTCAAGATTCAGGCTTACTCATCAAACATCATTTGTGAGAGCTCATGCCAGTATTTGGACAAGGAATCCAATCTTCTTCTATTTTGTAAGACCCATTTTACTAACTTGATATGTTTTCTCTTTTAATTGCTTATTTGAGGTAGAGGATTTGATTTTATCAACAAGATAGAGGCATGAGTGCCCATGGTTTTTATTGGAAGTTTGGAACCATATAGACATGTAAAATTTATTAAAGAAAAATCAAGGTGGTACTTTAGTGGCATCATTTGAGGTACAGCTAAGATAATAGCGAATTGATCTACTGTGGCAAATTTTGTATATCAAGAATAATCGAATTCCTGCTGTTCTATGACTTCAATTTATCAAGCCCTTTTTCAAGTGACGTTGTACCATCCCTTTTATTTTCCAATTTCAGGGCTGCTTCTTTAGGCAGTTTTATAGGTCTGTGGGTAAGACTGACTACCTGACTTTGCGCAATGGGTTTATCACTGTGAGTCTTACACTCATACTCCATGGAATATGTTCTTTTAATGGTGGATTTACCTTCCTCTTTTGACAGTGCATTATGTATAGGTCCATCTGGCTCCTGGAAGTAAATTTAACTTCCAAAAGTATATCAAAAGATCCTTGGAAGATGACTTCAAGGTAGTTGTGGGAGTCAGGTAACAGTCTTTTACACATTGTTTTTGTAGCATTACAGTGTGTATGGTTTTTCCTAGGGTAACTTAATTTGAAATAAGTGCTCACTCTGGTGCACTATGTTGTTGACAGTCCTGTCCTCTGGGCATCAGTTGTAGTTTTCCTGCTCCTAAATGTTAAAGGTGAGCAACTATTCTCTAGTGGAGTCCTATTGAATTTATTGATTCTGCAGTTGAGTGTTCAATTAAAGGATGACAGTAGGTTAATCCTATGTAATTTCCAGGATGGCGTACTACGTTTTGGGCATCCTTGATTCCTGTTGTGGTAAGTATTTTGTTCTTTGTATAAAATTGTGAAATTGATTTGAGATCTGCAAGTACAAGTCATTTAATTGGTTGCAGATAATTTTGGCTGTTGGAACTAAACTTCAAGCCATATTGGCAAAGATGGCTCTCGAAATCACAGAAAGACATGCAGTAGTCCAAGGGATTCCACTTGTTCAAGGCTCAGACACATATTTTTGGTTTGGTCGGCCCCAGTTAGTTCTTTATCTTATCCATTTTGCGTTGTTCCAGGTATTCAATGAGTTTGCTTCTAGCAGAATCTAGAACAAATGTTTTGCATATGAAAACAGTTTGTGTCTTTCTCACTCGTAACAAGACCCTATCTCATAATTGAGTAAAAGGAGAGGATCTGTATCCTTTGTACATGCAACAGACGATGTATATCTATCGAGATTTGAAGTTGAATGCAGCCTTACCTTGAGGCAAGTGAACATTGCTAATTATATAAATACTAAAGTTAAAATAAATAATTAGTTCATATAGTTTCACCTAATTTGAATTTTGGTTTCTATAGTTTTTTTCTTTAGATATCTGTCCCTATAATTTTACAGATTGGATTTTAGTCCCTCAAGAACCAATACCTTAATAATTGAAAATTATAAGGACCAATCTTTTCTGAAAAATAAGGACTAATACTTTAGAATAGAAATTATAGGGATTAAAACTCAAATGAGTAAAAAATATAAGGATCAATACTTTAATGGTAGGGATCAAAATCTAAATGAGTGAAAATTATAGGGACCGATATAAAAAAAAATAACTATAAGGACCAAAATTCAAATTGAGTGAAACTATACGGATTGATTGTTTATTTTAACCAAAAACTAATGTTGATTCTAGTATGCAGAACATGTGTTCACCTTGAAAACTTTTGTCTGTTCAGGTTAAAAGTGAACAATTTTTCTGGTCAATTGAATTTACAAAATTTTAATTTATTGTATAGAATTTAAGATGTTTTGATAAATCTTCTATTAAACAAATCATATAAAATTGCCTATGTTAACCTTTGTACTAGTGAGTTAAATATTTGATCTAAAAGAGTTCTGATTTTTTGTCTTTTAATTTAAGTTAGCAACTAACTGATTTTCTTGTACTTGCAGAGTGCGTTCCAAGTAACTTATTGCTTGTGGATATGGGTACCGAGCCTTCTTTACACCTTAATCTTGAATCTTGAATATAGTTTTTTTGTTGTATATGTAAATTATGGCCAATGTGCCTGAACAAGAAAAGAATAATTTCTTTGTTTGCAGTATTCTTATGGGCTGAAAAACTGTTTCCATGTCGACTACAAGATTGCAATTTTAAAAGTGATTCTCGGGTAAGTCTTCGATCTGAAATTCTCTTGCAGTAATATGGCCTTCCTAAATATGCATTTCGTACTTTGAGTTAACTCGAGCTTTTATATGAATTCCTAGTTAGTTGAGGCTATCTCTTCTTTTGAAAACAATAGGAAAGGGAGGAGGGGCATAGATGCATAGATGCATGCTAGCATTAGTATGAATGAAGCCTCTGCCAAATGCCAATCCCATATACTAATCTAATGAACTCTCATGGGGTTTGCAGGATTTGGGTGCTATGCCTTTGCAGCTACATCACCCTTCCATTATATGCTCTTGTAACTCAGGTACTTACGTGTTTTTATTTACTGATTTGCTATATGATCTGAGACATTCTCCTTCTATGTTTGATTTCATTCGAGCTTCTTGCCTGGCACGAACCTAACCGAGACCAATAATACATATCTGTTGCTTATCCAAAAAGAACGATAGAAGGGGGTTGAGGGACAATTTTTAGAGAAGAAATAACTGAATTCCAATATAATTCCTCATACTACTGAGACTTTTAGCTGAGACCTTCAGCATAAACCCGTCTTATTTTTTCATGAGCAATTTTAATCAAACCATTCAGACGAAATCTTAGTAAAATTTGATTTTGATGATGATATTTCCACTGTGTCCAATATTCATTTATTAGTTGATCATGATAACTATTATATTACACTCATTTGTATTGACAACTATCATGATAAAACACTCGCAGATGGGTACAAGGATGAAAAAATCAATATTTGATGAACAAACATCCAAGGCCTTAAAGCAGTGGCACATGGCTGTGAAAAAGAAGAAGGGAGCAACACTTGGAAAGTCCACTGCGCGAACCATGGATGGAAGCACCATTGTTTCTCCAATGCGCACCCCTGGAGCCACACTGCACCGTTACCAGACTACTGGTCACTCAACCCGCTCGTCAGCCTATGAGGTTCAAGATGATTTTGAATCTGAGCTTGAATTGTCTCCCTCATCGGCAGCAACGAACTTGATTGTAAGAGTGGATCATGGTGAACAAGAAGCAGAAGAAGATGAACACCACCACAGTGCGGGAGAAACCAACAATGAAGGTACCTTCACATTTGCCAAGCCCGTCCCCATGTAAAGAACCACGACATATATAGCATTAGAAGTTAGAAGTTTTACACGTATCTTACCTTTTTTTTTTTTAAACTTTAACACTTTCTGATATTTTGAAACTTGAGATAATCAGTTTTGTTTTTTGTTACTTTTGATCCATGCTTGAGCAAAGGCTCATAAGTAGCAAATAGAGGAAAGAATTGTTGGATATAATGTGTATAATGTGTGACGGTTTCCATAAATTCAATAATGTGAGGTTTTGGTAAGATTTGGATTCTCTCCAGTCATTGAATAAAAGAAGATGATCGGTATCTATCTCTTTACAATCTATCTCTCCTGTTATTGAATAAGAAAATATGGTCGGTATCTATCTTTGTACAATAAGATAATTGTGTGACAAGAAATAATTCATATCCATTTTAGTGAATAAATAGTACAGCAAATTTACAGTCACTTACACCAGTTCTCAGAAAATGAGAACTGTCTTCTGTTGATTCTTGGTTTTCTATTAGCTGTTGCAAAAAAAAAAATAAAATAGCATTAGATTTCGATTTGGTGCTATTTCACGGGCCAAATCATCTCTTGTTTTCCAAGAGGAATCTCACATTGTCATTTTACAGAATAATGTTGAACTCGATGATTAGTGGACACTGAAATGGTATGTGTAAAAGACTCGGTGATGATCCAAGGATCTTGTGCATTTGTGCGATCAACCTAATCGCCTGAGACTGTTTATGTGGCACGCAATTCGGTGAAACCGAAAAAAAGTAGAAAAGGAAAGAGAACCGTGATGAAAAGATCACCTTGGCGTAGGTTGAATATGAAATTGAGTTTACATAAGACATATTTATATATAAAGAATATATCACGGCGGGATTGCCTAAATGGCAAATCTCTTTCAAGTGAAGAAACAACACGCAAGTAACTATGGTGCCAAAGGCACCAGAAATACATGGGCAAGTGCAACTTTGGTCAACACCTGGTATAAAAGCATGTGAGAACGTTATTCCTTTTATAAGAACTTGATCCCTTAGGCCTTTGATTACCTACCACAACTAGGACGAATCATTGTGACATTGTTAAAGTTGCATCCATTGTGTAATATTTATATGCACCTTACACCAAAAGTTGTAGGTGCCAACTTTTTAGTACCAAAAAAAAAAAAAACCGCACACACACACACAAAGAATAGCAGTTGAACTTCTTCGATAAGGTATCACTGACGGCAAGTTAAGCATTTTCCATAACACATACTGATACACTTTATTAAGTACATAAATAATCTTCCATATTTTGTATATAAAACGACAGATCGTTATTAATTAAATTTCATCTTACATTAATATATTTCTTTATGAAAAGTGAAAAGTCTACTTCTTCACCGCCACATTAGTGTTGGCAAACCTCAAAAGTATAGTTGTTTTTTATTGGTTTTCAATTAAACATGTGACTTTTGGCTCCGGGTGAGGTTTTACCATACAAGTTCCTGGTGAAATGGTACTGCTCATTTCTTTAATATTTCGTTTATCATAAATAAGCTTTCTTTGTTTTTTTTCTTTCACAACAAATTTGAGGCAGATAAATTACTCTAATTCTCCCCCATCTTGAATCTAAGTGCATACTTGGCAACGCTTTTTTTTAAGAAAAAAATTATTTTTTTAAAAATTTTCTTAAAAATTTTTTTGATTATAAATTATTTTAACCATAAAATAAATTATATCTTTTTGTATAGAGGTGAAGCTAATCTATTAAATTGCCTAAAAAATTTAAATAATTAAATTTTAATTTAGTCTGATATTAGCATTGGGGTCCTCAAAACACATGTTAACGTACGAGTTTCTTCGAGTTCAACCTATGTCACCTCCTTTTAGAATTTCCATGACAAGAGAAATACTTTTTTTCTTGGGTGTGATAAAAAGAGAAATAATTGACTCAATACCACAAAAAATTTTACTTTGTTTTTTGGGTATTGATTCACTCCAACATGTGCACTTTCATGAGCGAGATGCATTCTTCATCCTCAAAGGACAGCACCTGTTGAGGGAGTTTCCAGAAATTGGTGAATCATTGGAATAGCACCCTCGTGCTTGGGATTGGGACGTTGTTTCTCTCAGAATTGCCATCTGTGCCTCCTCAAAGGATAAGCCATAGCACCCTGTTGGAGGTTCACCTCTTTTGTGTGTCCTCACCTCCATACTTTGGGTTGGTTGGTTTATGCATGTTTCATATATTTGACCGTTCAACCAAAAGTGCCTACCCTTTTCCACAAATTAGTTGGCACCAAACTTGTTGGATAACGCAAACCAACAAAAGACTCGGAGAAAGAAAGAAAATAAAAAATGCACCCTGCACTTCACTGCACTGCACTCCACTCCTGGGATACTATAAAAAATAAGCAAATTCTTTGTTTTTTTTTTTTTCTTGTGTGTGTGTTTTATTTTACATCCAAAAGGCACATGCTGCGCACACAGACTGCAAAAACTGAGCCTTTTCTGCTGTGTCACCTTTCCACTGCCAGATAAAGAAAGAAGGGAGGGTTCAGGTTGGCTTTATTAATCTGTGTCGATCATTGATTCGGAGATTGGAACATAACCATTGTTGAAATCTGAAAAGGAGCTTGAGACCCTACTCTGCCAGACAGTAGCACATGTTGAATGAGACTCAGTGGCTCACTCATCAAACAAAGTGGGAAAAGCTTACTAATAAAGCTTTCAAAAGACGCACTCTGCTTTGGGTGCATTAATCCTCTCCTTCTTCCCCCTTTCTCACTATGCATTATATATAATTTGAATAGCGTATAGAACCCTTTATGGGGACATTTTCATGAGTCATCAATTCCAACCATCATTAAAGTTTTTTTCTTTCTTTTTTTCTCACATCAAAAAAGGAAAAGAAGCCCTCGAATGGGAAACCGAATTTGGCTAAAGAGATGGGCTAAATTAATCTCAGGATGAGACATCCGGCCAGTGGCTGAAACAGGACACTGTAGTCTAAGGTGAGATTTACATCAGCTTTTCATGAAGGACAATACTTTCGAGCTGAACCAAGAACCATGATTTTCTATTGACGGTAACACAAAATTCTTGGTTTTTATATAATTTTATGCTTTTTACTTTTCTTCACAATATAAAAAAAGGGTTAAAATTTCATTGAACGAACAACACTGAACTTAAACTACACACGTACATATGGGAATGGTAACTTTTCCTGTGTGTGTACATGCAATACAATATTAAGTGGCCAAACCTATGGATCATTTCATGGGACAATGGTACTCAATTGCTTTTGTTTTCTTCCAAGAAACAGGAAAAGGGCGAGGGCCGCTTGCTATTCTTGGTCATTTTTTTTAAAATTATCAACAAAGGTACTTGTGGTTTTGAACGCCTGTAAGTTGATAACATAATCAGGGCTGGTGAGATGCTGCAGCAAACACGAAACTTCAAGCTTAGTGGGACATTAGGTTTCAAATTGGTATTTCTTACTATTCCTTTTCAGTTAGACATTTGAGATTCACATCCATTTTATTCAGTTCTTGCTTTTGAAAGATGACCTTCCAGCCTAACGCTAGTATTCTCAATTTTATTATTGAATTCAGGGTTTTAAAGATAAAGGTGTTACAGTGTTAGGCACTAATAATCTTATGACAAGGATAGTTTTCCTCGCATGATATCATTTTAGCTGAAGAAACTAGCCAAACTATCCTCCCAAAAAAAAAACCTCTGTTTTCTAGTATGCTCTAGAACCCAATAAATGACTAAAACTTCTTTTGACTTCTAGTTAATTTTTCTTTGATAGGGACTTGTAACCATTTACTGCCTAAAAATCAAACCAATCAAACCAATTTATATTTAGAGAACAAAGAAGGGAAATGAACGAGGAAAATCAACAAAACAAAAGAAAGTTTTTGTTAAAAAAGATAAGCAATTTAGCGCTTAGTATTGGTCTTACAATTTAGCCCTAAAGAGATAAGGTTTGAAATGATAATACTGTAGGAAAACTTGAAAGCAGAACAGCTTGGGCCAAGGCTTAGGCCAATGTCCATTTTTGTCCCCCAACCCCTACCCACTTGCCCTCATAAGGGGCCAACTTCCCCCTCTCTATTATACCTACCAGGAAGTCAGTGAATCAAAGCAAACAGGTCCATCAAGTCACCTTGTTCTCAGCCTCTCTCTCTTCTCCCTCTCCCTCTCCCTCTCTCTCTATCTTTATCTCTGCCATCTGGTCATCTTTGAGTCAAGTCTTCTCCAAACTCCTAACTCTTATCCTCACAAGCACTATGCTTAATTTCCACCTCTTCAAATCAGAAAGCTGAAACCTTCTAGCAACTTTAACTCTCTAAGTACCCACCCCAATTATTTAAGCTTCCAATTCTACCCAAAAGGCCAAAACCAAAACTATATCTGTTTTATATTTCCTCTGTGTGACTCTGTTTCTCTGTGTTTTCCCTCAAAAAAATTATCAAACAGTTTCAGGCTCATACAGTACCTCGAGATGACTCGCACGCTGAGGACTCTCAAATCCGCAGAAAACGCAACCACGGTGGCGGCGCCGCCGCCGGAAGCCGTGGCCTTGGAATCGGACTTCGTGGTGATTCTAGCAGCCCTGCTTTGCGCTCTCATATGCGTGGTGGGTCTCATCGCCGTCGCCCGCTGCGCATGGCTCCGACGGGGCTCCGGGGCCGGCAGCTCCCCGAGGCAAGCCCTGGCGAACAAGGGCCTGAAGAAGAAGGTGCTTCAGTCTCTACCCAAGTTCTCTTACATTGACAGCAACCCGAATAAGTGGGTGGCTACGTCGGAATGCGCGATTTGCCTGGCGGAATTCGTCGAAGGCGACGAGATCCGGGTGCTGCCGCAGTGCGGCCACGGCTTCCATGTGGGTTGCATAGACACGTGGCTCGGGTCCCATTCGTCGTGCCCTTCATGTCGGCAGATTCTTGCGGTGGCTAGGTGCCAGAAGTGCGGCCGGTTCCCGGCCACCAGCAGCGGCGGAGGGGGAGACGGTGGTGGAGCCACCCGACTGGCGGTTTGTGAACCGGAGCTGAAGTCCAGAGAAGACGACAATGCCACTGCTAATAACGATATTAGCGGTAACAATAACATGGATCATCGTCACATTCACAGCCGCAACGTTAATAATGGCTTCTTGCCCTGAACAATTACTTGTAGTTTTTGTATGTAATTGTAGATTTTTTTTTTCTGAACTTCTGTACTTTTTTTTTCCTGGAGTTGATCAAAGAGATTGGAATTTGGGAGTTTTTCCACTTTATAATACCCTGCTAATTGTTGCATATTGTCTCTTCTTTTTTTCTCATATTATTTCATATCAGATTTTTATTGCGATTAATTAGAGTTTAATTTTTATGTTTGTGTATATATTTGTGGATTTTTATGTAAGAACTAAGAATTGTGATTGTGTAAATGTGAAATTTACTTTACATAGTTGAAATGATTGGAGTTTGGACCTTTTAAAATGATTTCAAGGGGACAGAGAGTTTTAAAAAAAATAAGGAAATAAAGACAAATGTGTTCATCATTGAGTATGTATGTCTTTTATAGAGGGGATTATTATGCCTAAACTTAATTATTTAAATGTTTTAAATTTGTTGTGTATTTTTTAAATTATTTTTATGACTAATTACAATAAATATAATTATTTCATAAAATATATATTAAAATAACTTGAGAGATTAAAGATCTTAACAAGATAATGCTCTTTATAAAGACTATTTATTATTCAAAAGATAAATTTAAAAGTTGGCCAGACCAAACATCAAATTAAAATCACAAGTAAAGAAGCGATAGAGCCATCCCAATGTTCAATTTGAAAATATCCGGAATATTCAAGTAGCAGGGTTTTTTTTTTCTTCCTATTTTCAAATCTCAACATGATTATTATTTATTAAAATGAAATTTAATATATTGTTGTTGATATGTCATGTCGTAGACATTAAAGCAATCACATCCAATTCCACCAGCTGGACAAATGCAAACAAGAGATGAAAAGAATGGCTTGCATGATAGCCAACCAACCTAAGCCATCATACCCTGCATTCATCCAAACAAGCAGCGCTGTGGTTTTCTAGCTTCATGTGTGGCTCTGCTCCTACTTGTCTGTGTCCTCCCTTTGTTTTGTTCTGCAGAAGAAACCCATGTTGCCTTTGTTTCTCTCTTTTTGTTGGGTACCGAGTACTAGCCATTGCCAAGTTAAGCACTCATGGCATCTGTACCAATCCAAGTCATTCAATGAGAATCACATTAATCATTTCAAGTCAAAGGGAATCGATAATGAGGGTGCATTATTCAGGGGCGAGTGCTAACCATCTCTAGCAGCCCTGCACGCAACCTTCTACATCAAGCTAGAATTCCACTATCTGTGGATCCTCTGGTCATCCTGATTAAACAAAGTCTTTAGCAAAAAGATAACCCCAAGATGGGGCAAAATCAAAATAAAATTCAAGCTAAAGGGAAGATAAGACAAAAGAGGGACATAAAGGTAGTGCATATGTTTATTTTATGGTGTTAAAATAAATAAATAAAGGTAGAGATGCCCTTTGGCCATATGGTCCTCTTCCGCATCTATCCCAATTCCCATCTACTGAAAGTCTCTCTTTAATGGGGGACTATAAGAGTTTTTGGACACCTTTGATGCCTATAGAAAGCTGATAATTGATGGCATCTTCTGCTTTTTGTTTATGGTAGGATATGTGTGACTTGTTAGGGCCCCACCCACCATTTATCTTCCTAGGTTATCCTCTGTCCTGTCCAGGGTTAGTGTGAACAACTCACCAGCAAAGTTGAAACTAGAAAAAGCAATAGCGCTTATTTCCCCCTCCAATTCTCCGGACATATGATTAGAGAGCACCAAAATTTCCAAGAGATTACTAGTGCGTTTGATTTAGCTTTTCGAAAGCTTCCAAACTATGGTTCCGAACAAAAACTTGTTACATCAGTTGTCCCTTAAGTCATAGTTACAGCACCCCAGCAGCTCATAAATTGTTTGTTTTCAACCAAGTTGAGATGAGGACTCACTCAGTCGCTACTTAGCCTACTTTTTCCTACTTTTCCCGAACCTTTTTCTTTGGTACCTGACTTATCCGATCATGACATCTCCGCGGGCAACTCGTTCGCTTGCATGCTACCTACATTTTCTCCTGTGACTACCTAAAGAAGTGGTAGTCAAATTTCAGACCACCTTATCCTTTTTTAGCATCCAACCCTGACAGATACCTAAATTGATATTGGCAGTGCTGTTCCATTACGCCTACCACGGTCAAAGTAAGACTTGCAAACTAAGAAACACGCAAGCGCATGAAACATAGTAGGGAACTTTGCTTCTACTTCGACATTGTAACTGGGGTTCGATGTCATCTTAGAAAGCAGAGAGCTTGTACAAGATCAGAGATGCTTAAACCACTCCATATGATGGGGGGAGAATTATAAATTAAAACAAGTAAACCAACTTATTTACCAGTAAGGACCAAATAACCATTGAGTGTGGTTATTTGTCATTTTGTTCTTGCAGATAAACATTTGAGCTAATGCGTTTTTTCAATTAATTTCTCCCTTTTATAAATTGAAGCAAGTGCCCACGTCACAGCCCATCAAAGAGTTGCTCACAACATTACCACCGGGTTAAGGACCATGAACTTGCCCAGACATATTAAATTTTTGAACAAAATGAAAATATGGGCTATTAAACAGTGTATGACAGGGCAGGAGTATTTGATCTTGAATCATGTTCTGCAGCGACCAAGAGTAGCACAGAACAGATGCATGAAGGAATCCTTGATCCGTGTGCAAGAGAGGGTGCTCAGTGCTCATCTCTCTGTCTAAGTGATGGCTCATATAAAAGAACAAAGAATGAGGTTCATCAACGTATCCTTACATTTCTAACTGAATCTCGTAAAGCTAACACCTTTTATCGACTAAATTTCCTCTTCATCGTCACTACCTCCCCCAAATACGGAAGCCATTTTCATAGCCAGCTTTGCAGCCATTTCCCTTCTTTGAAAATCAGGCATCAATCTTAAGCTTGCACGCATATTCCCAATCTCAGACATCAACTGTTCCAAATCCTGTGAGTCAAGATATTTACCACTATCTTCCTTCCCATCACCTTCAAAATCCACGATGTTGGGTACTGTTTCCTTGTCACTCTCATCCTGAAATGCAGTTCTTGAGGTTGAGGGCTGGAACTCTTTATCAGATATTTTTCCATCCTCATGTTCACATTCTGTGTTGGGATTGTTATGAGGAACTGATTCTCCTGCATCTAAGGAGGTTGCAGAAACCCATCCTTGTTCTGTTTCATCCCATTGATCAGCTGAACCGGTTGATAAAACTTCATACTCCGGTTCATAATCAGATTCTTCTGAAGACAACTCTGAAGAAAAAAACATAAACCAAAATTGGTGCTTAGCATTTATTCTAAATTAATGAAAGTGGAATGCAGCATGCTCCAAAGAACAAGAAAAAAGTAAGGGAAGAAAATTACCTTCTTTCTCAGGCAATGATGGTTCACTTATTCTATCACCAGATTTTAATATCATTCCAGGCCACATATGAACAGAAAGAGCACCATATAGCCGTTCAACTCCTTGTAAATCACCATCTAAAGACAAGCCTGTCAACAGCAGTTCTTTTATCTCAGTGATGCAATACATGTATGGAGATCATATAATTGCAAATATTTTTTCCAAAGTTAATCATTCTAGCCTTAATTTTGGTCAGCTGAAAAGTTTGGTGATGATGGTGTTTTTGACAAAGCAAAAATCAGAGCAATGTGCAATAAGTCCTATTAACTTGCGGACAGCTCATTACAACAGGAAGGGCAGGTTTACTGGTTTACATTTGTCAAAATCGGCATTGGAAGCACAAGCCTCAATGAATTCGATGTTGTGCTCAGTGCACCATTCCAAGCAGGACCTTCTGATATTCCCTGTTGATTCTTCATCCCCCAATAAACTGTTTCCTTCAGATTCAGATATTCCATACTCAGTGAACTGTGAATACGGATCAACAGCAGAGTCTTCAAGCTTCAGCAACCGTCTTCTGTATTCAGCATGAACAGGATGACCTGGAATCAGGTCCACTTTGTTCCCAATACATATTAGTATCTCAAAGTTTCGAATATCAGTGCGTGATACCCAAACTTGAAGTGCAGTTAGCGAAGATAGCTGCACATAACAAGAAATAATAAAGATATATTACATGAACATGTCACTTTTAAGTTCTAATGCATAATTCTGCACATAACTTTCCTGATGGAATAAATCATTTAACAATAGAACAAATTAAAAAAAGAATAAAGTGAAGGATGCTGACATCACTCATGTCAAAAACCATCACCAAAGCATCCAACTGTTGAAAAATGGGCAGGTTCCCAACAGAAAAATCATCATGAAGATGAGCCATCCATACAGAAACATCAGCGGTGTAGTACTTAGTATTGATATTCCACCTGTTCATTCCATCGAATACACACAGAGGAAATCTGAAAAGATATGCAAGCGTGCAAGCAATCAGTTAGAGAAAATGATTCACGGTCAACAATTCTACTTACCCATGGACAAACACTTCAGATGCTGAATCAGATGCATCTTCAAAATCAATAGAGAGCAATCCTGGAGTCACCGGAGTATATTTAGCACGTGAAAAGAAAAGTCAAGACATAATTCTGGAATGGAGATAAGATAATCAAAGAATTAACACGAGCATCAACGCATTAACCCAGTATGTTGGTTAAAATCCAAAACATAAGAAGATTACACCTTTATCCATACCATCAAAATAAAAATGAAATCCAAGCATGAATTATGCTGAACATGTGATCTTAAAACAGTTATATCAGATATCAAATCCAAAGCTAAAGAAGGGACATGCACAGTTCTATTTATTTAACAAGCCGCCAAAATTAAAGCTTAGAACAAGAGCAACCAGGTTTACCAGGCTTAATGGGTCAATTACCCAAAAGGGAAAATTGAAAAGACTTAACTGAAAACCTGATTATAGCTTAATCTTTCAATAAAATCCAATAAAATTACTAAATTTTCATATTTGGGGAAACTTAATTGAAAATATAAGATAGCAAATAATAACAGCAACTTAATCATAGCCCAGAAACAAAAAAAAAAAACCAGCAATTTTAATCAGGGCAAGAGAAGGAGAAACTTACGGGATAGGAGGGTCCGTTTACCAACGTTGGAGGATCCGATCATGAAGATGCCGGGTCGATTCTCCAGAGGACTCGGATCCTTTCGCGATTCGTTAGCATTCATTTTTAGTTCCGAGTTTCAATTTTTCCCTTTGAGGAACGATTTTCGATTTGAATTTCGGAAACCTTGTTCTGCGGACTCACTCGGTTTGTGGATCTCTTCCCCAGTTCTTGCACTCGGTCATGGTCGTTTCTTTCGAGGTTTCGCCATGGTGCATGTGCACGTGCTGCGTCCGTGCAGCGATCTCCTCCGCTGGCCAGCACACAAGTAACGGTGTTCGCTATCTGTTCACCAGTCTTGTTGCGCCACGTTATTCCTAATTTCTTCGTTGACCGTCCTCAAACTTTTTTTAAGTTTACCTTGATTTATTTATTTTTTTAAGTTACCTTCATTTTGCTCACACAAAAATTCATATAAGTAATATACAAATTTAATTATAAAAATATCACACGAAATTGAATTTATTTTGTCAAATTATTTTTATAATACTTTACGATAAAATTAAAATTGTTGAGTATAAAAAACATAAAAATTTCTCCTTCCCACAACAATCTCTACTAAAATTTGGTATAATATATAGATAGATTCCCTCTAATTTAAAAGAAAATTATTGCAAAGTTAAAAGGTTCTGTAACATAAATATGACTAAACAAACACAATTGATGGGTCTCATTAGGTAAGCCTCTACCTCACTTATGTATCTATTCAATCAGTTTCGAGTTATAGATTTTTTGGTGTCACAATTTAAAATTATAAAAAAAATCTTCACATTTATTGTAAATGAAGTAAAATATAATGCAAGTAGCTATGTTTTATAATTGGAAATTAGAGAAGGTTAGAATATAATTTAAAAAATTTATAGGAAGGGAATATAATTAAGTTACTTTAAAAATTTGTGTAAGTTTTGATGACACTTATTATGTGAGAGATTTTTTATATTTACATAACGTTCAAGCCTCGTTTGGTATTTGTATAAGCAATAGATAATTAATATAATTAATATTATTTATTTTTATATAATGTTTGAATAAGACACTAGATGGTTAAAATAGTTTTATTTAATCTTGATCTTATAATAGATAGAGATCAAATTATTTTATCTTATACAGTTTATATAGTCAAAAGTTAAATAAAATTATTCTAACTGGATAAATTATTATATAATATCTTACCATAAGATGAATAATATTAATTATGATATACTATCCGTTCCTTATACGGTGTACCACATAACTCTTGACGTTTGGTTAAGAGTGCAAAATCATAAATTTTAATAGCAAACTTAATTTTTACACTTTTTTTTAAACATAAAGTTCAATATGATTTTGGAAACATCATTATAAAACTTAGATGAATTGTGAATTCAGTGAAAAATATTGGGTTATTAGATCACTAATTTAATTAGTGAATTATTGTTTGAATCCCATAAAATTAAATAAATATATAATAATAAATAAATAAATAAAAATTACAAAATAATGAAATTTACAACATAAGTAAATAATTCCTATAATATATTTATTCTCAAAATGTTTAATTCGTGTCAAATTGGTAAACCAACCAAGTCAACAACTCATGAGAACTGATAAGTTTAATTATGTTCATGTCAAGTAAATAAACATTATTGGTATAATGACTGATTTAAACTAACAAAGGTACAGGTTCACCGTCTAAACCGAGTTGATAACATTACTTAGAAAAGCTTGACTTGACCTTTGATCAATTCTAGTTCAAATTTTTAAGATAATATCATTTGCAACGCCATTTTTTTTTAACAACGAATCAAACAATTATATGCAAGATTATTTTTCCCTATCTATTACTTTCTATAAAGCTAAAACTTCATGATCTCAACCGAATTTTAAAACTAGAAAAAGTTAAAAAAAAAAGGTCCTGTTAAAACTCTTTTTTGGGTCAACAGGTCCTGCTAAAACTGAATCTCGCGTACTTGCATCATCCTTTCTACTCATTTTTTATTTTTACAAATTTTTTAAAAAATTGTTTAAATAAAATTTGAACCTTTACTCAGTGCTCTGCCAGTAATCTTTTACTGGAGTATTTCATCAACTATGAATAAGCCATTTAATAAAACATTTATTTTTTAGTCTTTTTCTTATTATTAGACTTTTTTTTTTCGGAAAATTAACTACGCCTTAATATTAGAAAAATCTGATTCGTGAGGGCTGACAACATCTACTAAAGTCCTCGCCTGAAACGTTCATTGAAGGACACAAACATTGCAGTGATTACCTTTTCCCAGAAGTCCAGGACACAAATGTCATTAAAGCACATCACTTGCAAAAGTATAGCGAAAAATGAAAGGCCGAGAAATCAATAACAAGATCAAAGAATATATGGAATACTCTAAAGACGAATCATCAGTTTGTATAAGTAAATTACTAAATTATACCCCTTGCTTCAAAAAACACAGAAAAAGAAACCCGCTGATATGTGTTCAAACGTCAAATAGTTGTTTCAATCTTCCACCTAGTAAAATCTTTTCAACTCACAACTGGGGGAATCAAATCCAACTAAAACTCCAAATTTATCAATGATCAATGCTGCTGCTTATGATGATGATGATCATCAAATCACCATGAAGTCAGCCTTTCATCCCAATCGTAGCAGGATCAGTACCAGGCTTTGCACCAATAGCAAAGAACTCAATGATGACTTCTAAGGGCATGCCCTTTGTTTCAGGGACTTTCAAGTAAACAAATATCCAAGAAATGATGCAGCCAACAACAAATATTCCAAAGACACCAGTAAGACCGAGGAGCTGGAGCAAAGAGGGAAATGTAGATGTGATGAACAATGTACAAATCCAATATGTAAGGGAGCACATAGAAATGCAGATTCCACGAACACCAGTTGGGAAGATTTCTGAACATATTATGTTGGGAATTACACCAAAGCCCATGCAGAAGCAGCTTTCGTAGACCACAACACTAACAGCAGTGATTGCTGCATCCAGGACAGAACTGATGTGAAATGAGTCCCGGAGTACTAGTACCATGAGACACACTATCAGAACGGGTACTGTGTACAGCATTATTGACCTGCCAAGAGAAAACATATAATGTCACCGTCACGAATTGTTGCATTTTTATTGTTAATTTTTACTCCAATTTTTTGTTTTATGAGATACCCAGCAGTGCACAAACAGAGGCACACATAAGAATTTTGTAGAGACAAGCAGTTAATGAGCATATCTTGCTCCAATAGGATACTACCTAGATTATGAAAACGAATTCCATCAAATGCCAACAGAAATAATACGAAAATGAAGAAAAACGAAGAAAAAATTATGAGCATAGAAATTTAACAACCATGTAGAAGTTGTAAGTTTGTAACCTTGTAACACAGCTAAGGATTCCATACATGAGACAGAAACAAGACTAACATGAAATTCAAGCTACGTCATAGTTTAAACATACCTCCTGCCAGCAATATCCATGAGCCTCATGGAAATAGCTATACAAGGAAGCATACAGAATGTTGTAATGACACTTATGAGTAAAGAAGCAGACGTTGAACTAATGCCCAAATTTGACACAAGCGAGCCTACTCCTGCCTCCTCAAGAATCTGGGGAGCATAGTATAGAAATCCATTGATGCCAGCAGCCTGCAATATATATTATATTTTCACAATCAGGATTTTCAGGAAGAAGCTAATGTGTAATAGAATATAGCCACAAAAAATATGCAAGTTCCTCACGACATATCCTTTTTGCTTCAGCTAATTTTAAATTGTGAGGAAAAGAACACCTGGAAACAACATTATGTACTTAGCATGTAGCCAAGAATTTTGCCAAAATTGTTAAAAAACTGGAATGATGAGGAAAAAGAAAGGAGAGAATGGGGAAAACAATTAAGATCCTAGGGCCATTTTTGTGTAGAATGTAGAGTAACTGCAAAAGAAGAGTCAGATTGTAATTATCTATATTAAAGGATAGGAATGGATAAAGTTTCCAACCTAGAGTAGATGTGGGTAAAGATACCATAAGAGAAGAATTGTCATCTTGTTAGACAATGTTTGATGAAGGCAATGATCAAATCAAGCTAATCATTAATCATCTTCATGATTATTAATCTTCTGTTGTAGGGATAGATAAAACACAAGATAAAGTATAACAAAGGAGAAAAGAACAACTTCCTCATATGATTCAGGTCTTCACAACATAATTCTAAACCTGGATAAACATCCAATTTCAAGATGAATGCAATGGACATCAACTATAGCAGGATGGAAAATAGTCAGGTAACACTAATACAATGTCAACCAAATGTACCTGCTGAAGAATTTGAAGTCCTATTCCAACAATTAATGCACGCTTGACTCCTGGTTCTAGCAGACCTCTCCAATTCGGACCTTTTGAAGCAACTTCTGGCACGTTCAACATATCATTAGTACCAAGAACTGACTGGCTGACTAGACCAGCGGCCTGAAAAGCTTCACCACCATCTACTGGTATGTCATAACCAGAAGTTGAAACAAATGAAACGTTGTGGGACACTGCTGCAGTATCTGCATGCAGATAAACCCTTTGGAGTCCCCCTTCTCTTGTCCCACCCCCAGCACTCTCAGCTGATTTATAAACCAATTGCCAACCTCCACCAATGTTTGTATTTTTAGGTATTTCGCCAGCATTCCCCTGAACCAAACTGCTATTACTTCTCAGGCTGCTATTGCTCCTCAAGCCTAAAATGTCCTTGGATCCATAAGACCTATCCTTCTCCCCAGCACTACCCTGTCGTGAAAGTAGTGAAGCGTGAAGGTTGTCACCGGTACCAAAGGGGCTGGACTCTGGATCTCCCCTACTGAAGATGCTGTTCACATTACGAATTAACATACTGCGTGAACCTCGATTCTCAGGGAGACTACTCTCATGCAAACTCCCAAAGAGAGAGACAATAGGATCCTTAAGTCCAGCAGCAGCCTGGGATGCAAAGCTTCCCTGGTTAGACAACATGCTGCGAGATATCATGCTACCCTGTCCATTCACTGGTTGGGCAACCATTGAAACTTCCTCATTGGGTCCATATAACATTATATAATCTTTCCCTGCTTCCTGGTTAGCAGCGAGCTCACTGGCTGGGGCAACTACGTACTCTTCTATGAAGGTGGATTCACCCCCAGGGCTCAGACCCTCAGCCAGCAATGCCAACTCCCCTACAGAACAATGGTAACTCCCAATCAGTAGAAAATGATAATGCAAACAATTTAAAACTAACAATGACAGCAAATTTAGTGTCACCTGAAACATCTTCAACACCGCGAATTCTTTGCAGAACTTTCTCAGCCTCATGAATTCTACCTTTGCTTACAAGCCACCGAGGAGATTCAGGCAGGTAAAACACCGCCAGAAGAAAATAAGCAACAGAAGGAATAGAAATAACGCCAAGCATGACTCTCCAGCTTGGCGAGACCATCAAGGACATTGAGAACACCAGGATGTAAGCCACAAACATTCCACCAGAACAAGCAAACTGTGTAAGAGTGGTTAATTGGCCTCTGATATCAGCTGGTGCTATCTCTGATATGTAGAGAGGAGTGAGAGTCATGGCGAGAGCAATGGCAACCCCATCTAATACCCTCGACAACAGAACGATATAGACACTAGGAGCCCACAAAATTACCAACCCGCTAAAGAAAAACATAACTGAAGATGCTATCAGCATAGGACGTCGTCCAAGCAAATCACAGATTGTTCCAGAGAATATTGTCACAATAGTGCCGGTCAGAAACGACATGGACACGATTATCCCTTCAAGTGTGGGATCACTTTCCAAGTTGAATTCCTGCTTGATGTAGGTCATGCCCCCTGCAGGAGGGTAGCAACATGTTTGTTTTAGTAATGAAATCTAATACCCTTGGCGGCATAACCCAATATCTTCTTCCATTCTAAATATTTGGGATTTCGGGTACACATTCCAATCGCATATTCTAAGATCAAAACACTACATTTGGGAAAATAAATGAAAACCCATAATCTGTAATCATACATGACCTTGAGATTTTCAGGTAAGTGAACATAATATATAGTAAAACCACTAGACACAAGATGACAAAGGAGGAAGTAATAAAATACCCACCTGCAATGGTTGAACTATCCCATCCTACCAGCAGATTCCCTAGTGTGGCAGCAACTGCAACAATCACAACCTCCAGCATTTTTTTAAAAAAATTTTAATCTTCTTTACTTGGCGGAGAAAGTAGCCGAAACCCAAAACCCAGAACACAATCTCGATCACTTGCACTCCAGCTACAAGCTTGGAACTTCTTTCAGATCAACATCTGCAGTGTGAAAATCCAAACTTGATTATTGGTTGATCTGTGTTCCCAAGGTGGGTGTGTTCAACGGCACTGTATGGCAAGCTTAGAGTACCCTTTGGAAAGTGCAATGCACATGTTTGTTTCGTATGTCTGCGGTTTCCAACACGGTGTCCCGAGCTCGTTTCTTTATCATCAAAAAATTCAAAACGTATTTAATCTGGCTACAGCTGTACGAGTGAAATTCTTTCAAATTAATTTACGGCAACTAAGAAATAAAATAAAACTTATTTTTAATTGATAAAAGATATATTATTTATTAATATAATTTTTTTAAAATTAATTTTTTATTTAATATTTCAAAATTTAAAATTATAATAATTTTAGTTTTTTAAAAATTACATTTATAAAATTAAAATAAATAACATGATATAATTTATAAATAATTTAAAATTTAAAAAGTTAAATTAATAAAATTAATTTTTAATAAATTTTATTTTTTAAAAAATAAATTACTGTAAAATCTTTGTGTGAAATTTTATATATATATATATATATATATATATATATATATATATTTAATATAAAAATAAAAAAATTCTTTCTTTGATATATATTAATATCTTTTTATATGTGTAAAAAATTATTTAATAACAAATTAATATGTAAGATTTAATAAATTAATATAAAAAAAATTCACACACGACGAAATTTTATCATATTTAACTTGTCTCAAAAGTCAAAAGAACGATGCAAAACTCAAATTTCAAGGAGGATGATGGTTGCATTTCGTGACAAGCACATGAAAAGAACGTCCCTGAGATTTTGGGTGAGCGTGAAGGTGCCACGATTGCATTTTAATTAATGACTAGCATTTAATTAATTAGAAACAAAATATGTCCCCCTTTTTTAAAAAAAAAATACGGAGAAGGGAAAGGGTAGGCTACATAATTTAATTTGATGTGTCATCATTTATTGTGGAAATTTAGATCTCTCTTGTCATCATTATTTTATTATAGAATAATAAATATAAAATTTAATATATGAGTTTATTTTAATAGATTATAAAATTTATTAATTATAATTTAAATAAAATTATATATTTTTCTTTAATATTCAGAGTTTTTATTATGTATTAATTAATTAATATATTTATATTTTTATTAAAATTTGTTAAATTTTTAAAAGAAACCAATTTAATTAATAATTTTTAAGAATTTAATTTTAATTTATTATCAGTATAAAAGTTTTTATAATATTATATAATCATATGTTTTATCAAATTATTTAATAAAATTATTTATAATAATAATACTTAAAAATTAAATATTTTTAATAATATAATAATATATAATTAAATAATAATATAAAAAAATTTATATTGATAATATATTAAAATTAAATTTATTTTTTAAAGAGCAATAATATATTTATAATAAGTTTTCTTAATTGTTTAAAATAAAACACAAACTACAAAATTTAAGATTATTTATTATTTAGAAAACTTAAAAACATTGAATATTTTGTTCTTTAAATAGTTAAAAAAGATTATTAGGTTAACTTATTATGAGAAATAAAAATTTTTATTTTCTTCACTATTTAAATAAATAAATACTTTACAAATATTTAGAAGTATCAAATTTACATTTTTTTATTGTTTATTTCCTTTTCAAGTAATTAATATAATTATTAAGATAATATTTGAGGAGATTTTAATAATATTTCTCATTTAAATTAAAAAATGGTAAATTTTCTAAAAAATTAACTTAATAATTTTTTAATTATTTAAAAAATAAAAAAGGTAAAAATATAATTTCATACTTTTTAAAACATTAAATGCACAGATATCTTTAGTTTTTTACTTTTTTTTCTCTTTAAATTATATGGCTGAAAAGTCAAAAACATAAAATGGCTCAATTTAAATTTGAGTTTGGAACAAACAAACGAGAATGAAAAAATGGAAGATATTTTATTACCACCAGGCAATCGCGTTGAAAGTTCAGTCGAAAGGGGGAAGCGCTGGGGCGGCAAGCCGGGAACCTTATCCAGACACGTGTTTCATAGTCACGTATGCATTTCATCAGAGAGATATTAATTAGTCCAACTTGGCAGCAATTCATTTTGTTTTATTTTCCTAGTCAAGCATGATATTGTTACGTGCCTTTGAGATTATGTTTATGTGAATTTGGCTTTTCTAATGGTTAAAATGCATTTGCCTATTTAGACATTAACCTATTATTTTGGCCCTATTCCACGTTTGTCAAAGTTTAGTCGGCATATTGCTATATATGATATTTGATAAATATATAAAAATAATGTGATACTATGATTTAATTTTTTAAAATTACATTTTAAAAAAATTATATTATTATTATTTTTAATTTAATAAAATTTAATTTATAAGACGATGTAAATAAATTAAATTTTATAAAAATATTTTTAATTTATTTAAAAAAATAATTAATATTTTAAAATAAGCTTAAATTGTAAAATTGATAAAGTAACTAACAGAAAAGGCTTAAACAAATTATCGTAGATGCCTCATTTTAAAAAAAAATATAATATTATGTTTTATATTAAAATAAATATAAAAATTTACTATATATTTAATAAAATTTAAATTTTTTAAAATATTAATTTTTTTTAAAAAATTAATTAAAATTATTTTAAATATAAAATAAATTAATTTAAATACACACTGTAATACTTAAAAATATGATATTTTCTTTATTAATAGGTTATTCTTTTCAAAATGAACTGGGATGATGACGTAGAATTTGTGGTGTCGTTTTCTTTAACACTTGTAGTATTTTTAATGAATACGACATTCTTTTCGTGGCGTCTTACGGCCAGAGATATTATTGGGCCAAATACAATGCAGAGCCACCGACTATTGTTGATTGCGTGTCCACAGTATCCCTAAAATAAATATATTTGTTGCTGCAATCGGACACAATGCCACATGCCACCTTCTTTGTTTTTTCCTTTATTTTCTTTCACAAGTTGTTCTCATCAAGCCTGACCCCCACACTCCGTCCTTTGAATGACTAATCATTGTACTTTTTTTTTATTACGATTCTATAATTTAAAAATAGGAAATTAGGATTAATTCACTAGTATGGCTATATTTTGATTTGAGTCTCACTATTCTTTAGTTTATGCACATTATCAATAAGATGATATGCAATTTAAAACAAAGAAATTAGCAAAATTAAAGTGGTGTCTTTTGATTATGAGTACGAATTTAAGTTTTAAGTAAATTTTTTATTTAGAAGTTTTATAAATTAAAAAATAAAATAATAAATTATCTTATGATCTTAAATAATTAATTTATTATTTAATTTTGTAAACATTTTAAAAAATTTTAAATTTTTATTCTAATTTTAAATAATTTTTTACTACAGTTACATTAGAGTGTAATGTTTCTTCAAAAAGTATTAATATAATAAAATAATAGAAATAAATTATATTCTAAGTATAAAATTTATAATTTAATTTTTAAAAATTTTATTTTATAAAAATAATTATATTATTATTACTATTGTCTCGAAAACGAATTAAAGGCAAAAATTTCAAACTGGCCAATATCCAACTGCAAATGATGAAGCCAACCATCCATATTTTCTATTGGACCAAACAGCATAAAAAAAAAACAAAAAACAAAAAACAAAAAAACCATCTTTTGGGTAACCCGACAAGCTTTTCGGAATGCCCGAAGAAGTTCCTGCAATAGGGAAGGGTTTGGTTGGGTTTGGCAATTGCATTTCACAGAATCGAATCGCATTCCAATTCCTCAGAGTGGCCCTGCCGCCACTTATCACCCAAATTTTGTTCCTTTCTCTGCCCACAAACCAACAATGATCGATGACCAAAACAAAAAATCAAAATCGCCGCCTTTTCTCCCATGGCTGCTACTGGTGAGTAAACACTGAGAGTAGAGTGAATGGACCAATGGAGGGTGGTGTTTTCCGCTGAACAAAGAAATCAACTTTGGCCCTTTGGGTTTGATCATGGGCGCCGCCGAGGGAAGAATCTGTGAGGAATTGACGCCCAGGTATTACGGCCTTTGCGCCATTGGAGGAATGCTCAGCGCTGGCACTACCCGTCTTGCCATTACTCCTCTTACGTCTTGAAAGTCAAGGAGGCTGCAGATTTGGTCTCTATGAATATTTTAAGGGGGTTTATTCCAATGTATTGGTAGACCAGAGCAGGAGTATCGTTTTCTTTCTTAGTAGTGCGTCGGCTGAAGTATTTGCCAATGTAGCTCTATGCCCATTTGAAGCTGTTAAAGTGAGGGTTCAAGCACAACCCTGTTTTGCTAAGGGCTTGTTTAATGGCCTTTCCGAAGTTATATGCATCAGAAGGCCTGCGAGGGTAAAGATAAAATACATTAGTTTCCTACTTGGTGTGCATTCTGTCTTCAGGTGGATGATTATGATTATTTATCTTCTATTGTATGTAATGCTTTGCTTGCAGATTCTACTGTGGGCTTATTCCACTTTGGGGTCGAAACCTTCCATGTAATTTCATAATCTCTTGAAGCTTTATTCAACTATGTTAATTGAGGTTGTTTTTCTGGGCATAGCATTTAGGGTATACTAGCATTGTTCTATATATATCATTATATTAGCCAAACATTGCATAGACTATTTGGACTGAAGCTACCAGCCACCAGGTTCAATGGTGTTAATTAACAATTAGATGTCTACAATAGTTAGGATATATAACTATATTTAAAAATTATAGAGACATCAGTAATATTCCCACCTGTATATGCTGGCTGCCAGTGTATCTTGTGTAATCTTCTAGCATATAGGCATAGCTATATACCGGAAAATTACTGCAGTTTTGATATCTTGCTTTTCTATATGGTATATGTTTCTGTATCTTTATCATCCCTGCTGCACTTATCATCTGAAAAATTTTCCTTTTTTTTTTTTTGATGAATTATTATATTATTCTACTTCATATATAATATGACAGTTTGAATTCCTAGTTGGCTGATCAGATCATTGGCATTAGTTGCCTGTTGATTAACAATAGAATTCTATCAAGCTAAGTTGTGAGCATGATGAGTCTTCTAAGATACATTGGAACCTCTGTTCTTATAAGTTATAATAGTCAATTTTATTCTTTTGGGTTAGCATAGTGATGGAACAGGTAGTTTCAGTGATAGCGAGCTATACACTAGCAGTTGGACCAATGGAACTGATTATTAAGTATTCTGCTAATTTTTTTGGCAGTTTTCCATGGTTATGTTCTCAACATTTCGAGCATTCCGTTGATTTTTTGTATTCGTAACATTGTTAAGAAGAAGAAAGGAGGACTTTTCAAAAGCTCAACAACTTGGTGTGACATGTTTAGCTGGATATGCAGCTAGATCTGTTGGTAGCTTCATTTCTAATCCTGCTGACAATGTTGTAGCTTCTCTTTGTAACAGAAAGGCTGATAGTCTTGTGCTGGTATTTGTTTCTTTACATGTGGTCCGTGTGATACTTCCTTGAAAAATTGTAGAAGGTCATACCACTCATTTTGTGAACAGGCTATCAGAAAAATTGGGCTAGCCAATCTATTTACCAGGAGCCTACCTATTAGACTGTTGCTGGTTGGTCCTGCTATAACTTTGCAATGGTTATTCTATGACACCATCAAAATTTTAGGTGGACTGTAAGTATATTACTCCCCAAGTACTTGAAGTGATATTTAATAGTTAGCTACATAGTTTCTTCTGTTTTATTTAAATATTATTATTAACTCTAAGTTGAACCCACCATTTTATATTTTTTAGCCATAATTATGTTTTAGGATTGTGATTTTTTCTCCCAGTTGTTTTTTTTATGAGAAAAACAAAGGAAGAGGGTGAACTGGAGAAAGATACAGTTATTTAATAATTTAATGGTGAATATTAATTTTTTTACTAAAGTAAATATGTAACTCAATGAAGCAGAAATTTGGTCTGAACTATCTATAAAAATTTTCTGTTCACAAATTCTGGATTTCAGATCTTGATTATTTGCTCAAAGATAATCACAGTATAAAATAGCCTTAATAAGACTGGATCTTGTAACACAAACCATTATTTCCTTCAGCTTGCACCTATTATGGAGCTGCCTTGTGGGGAGGGGTTGGCTGGGAATTGATCATAGGTCAATTTTTAGTTGTCAACAAGGAAAATGGTCTCATATGTTACTTCTATAAGGAATCATATTCTTGCCTATGCATGAGTTTACATAATTACATATTGCATGATTAACATCTATATTTGTATCACCTTTGACTTGAGCATGTGGACGTGTTTTTTTCAAAGAGGGATTGAGTCATTTGCATAAGGCTTTGCTTCAGAAAGAAGTAGACTTTATCTTTTGACTCCATTAGAAAAATGGTGAGATGTCTAAATTTAGGGCCAAAAAAAAAAAATGTCACCAAGAGATAGTATTATTTGCCTGAGGGCTGAGTAAACTGTTAGAAAATGAGCACATTAGGTCATGAAGTGACTTTAATGGTTAAGATTACAAAATATGATCCTAGGTTGCACCTGTGATCTTTGTCTAATAATACAAAACAAGATTGTAACCACTAACCACAAGCAATGATCTTTGACTTTAATGGAACCTTGAACTGCTTTTTTTAACAAAGGAAGGGAATGAATCAGAGTGGTTAACTCACCTGATCTGTGTATGACTTAACCATTTAGCATATTAAATGTACAGAAGCTCTGTTGTAGTCAATCAGGTTGATGTTCCAGAGTGGCTGTAGTGATGATTCTAACATTATAGATAAGATAGCCCATTAAAATATGTTAACAAACAAAAATGTTGGGGATAGAGTAGCATGACTCTGCAAACTTCTGCACTCGCCACTGGCTGGTACTGCCTGATCAGGAAGATTGTAATATGATGAGAAGTTTTCAAAGGTGTCTACTCCTACGCCTTACTAGAATATAGATTTTCTGGGACTATCTAAGTTTTTACACAGTCAAGTAGTGGTTTTCACTTTTTATATTTTTCCATTTGATAAGAGCTTTGGAATCAAGCCCTAACATTAATGAATTCTAAGCCCGTTGTTGCCATTATGATTCCTACGTTATTGTTAATGCACCCTGAGGCTTTGTGAAGCAAATGACGTGCTGAACTAACATAATACCTTAATATTTTAAATTTTTAAGTAACTTATCCACCATTTTCTGAAACATGTTTTCTGCATTGAAACCTTGTAGGCTAACTAGTGGTGGACTTGCAACTGACTTGAGAGGAGATGAGGCAGGCTAGGTTCAGGGGAATGGAATGCTGCAATCAACCTTTTCTCTGCTGTTGTATTGATTTTTACAGGAACGATTTTCCTGCCACCATTTAGTCTTTTTGAATTTGTCATTGTGGTAGGCTTTAATTGAAGCTTTTGGAATTCAGTTAAGAAAAAGAATGAGGAACCTGTTTCTGTTCTGAGTTCTGACTTGCACTAACAACCTAGGAATTACTCAAGAAAACTGACATTTACTAGCAATGCTTGCGCTAGCAATTTACCAGTTAGGGTTTTGTCTATGCGTCTTGGCATGCCACACTTGATTTGTATATAATCTGAAGTTCTTCTAATCCCTCATACATTTATTATCTACTTAACATCTTCTTGTTTGTGTTATCCCATCTTTCAATAATATTTTGACATTCTTTAGAATGCTGTTTTTCACATTAAGGAACATTTCTCCACTTGAAGACTAGAAGGCACTAGGAGTGAGCTAGTGGTGAGGGATTTGGATGATATATAGGAGGTCAAAAGTTCAAATATCTGTGCCATCGTTATATTAAAAGAAGATGATGAAAGCTAGAAACATCCATCTTTAACAGTTTGTGATCCAAGGTCCTGTAATTGATTTGAGTAAAAGTTACAAATCGTCTGATAACTTTTAAGCTAGGCAATCATAGAGAACACCATTATTGAGGCTGTCCTGCTGTAGGTAACAGCAAGCTCATGGCTCACGAGCAGAGTAGCTAGTAGCTGATAAATGAGGGACTGGGGATGAGGCCCGAGGGGCATGCCTACTGCATTGTCACCACTCACCAGACGTTCTTAAAAGCTCAGCATGACGTGGCTTGTTACTCAAGGTACAGTCTCACTCTCAACTTTCAGATGCATTATGTCGATATCAACTACGCTCTCAGGAACACTTCGGGTTGGCCCGCATAACAACCGTCATTTAATTCAAGATCCATCAACATGCCCTGCCAAATTGACAGCCAGAGCAGGGAGTGGACCCAACTCTCACTCCCAAGAGAACTGCCTGAATAGTGTATGCCAAAACCTGGAAGTCCACAAATTAATTTCACATGATCAACATTTGTAGTCGTTGCAGTTGAAGAATTGCACTGGGGGTGGGGATCTACTTTAAAATAAGCCTTGTACACTTATACTATTGAATAAATTTTTTAGAATGTGTATTTTATTAATTTATTTGTTGAATCATGTAATGTTATCATAATTATTATACACACTAAATTTAAGAAAAATTAAAAATTCATAAATATTTAATTTAATAGTTTATATTTACTTATATTGTGAAAATATATTTATAGTAAAAACAAAGAAATTCAATGAAGTATTAATTAATTATTAAATTCTATAAATATTTGTGAGTTTGATTTACAATATGAGAACTTTTACTTTAAAGGTTGGATTGATGAATAAGTGTGTTAAGATCTACACTTAAATGTAAGTAGATCTCAATGGGAAAAAATACAAAAGGGAGTGATTGAGATCAAAACTATTTATACACTTTTCCCACTTTCCCTCCTATGTTTCAAAGATAAGTTCATTAATTTTCTCGAAAAAGCTAAAACCTTAGACTAGGAGTGATTATTTAATAAGTAGATAGCTAATTCATCCCAAACTTGTTTCCGTTTACTTGTTTCTAAAACAAAATTTAAATACTTGTACAACAGAACAGTTATCTAGGCACATCTTTTTTTTTTAGGTCGTTGAAAAAAAAGAAAGACAACTATTTTTTTTCAAAGAAAAAGAATACTGACTTTTTAGCCCATATCTTGGTCTTAATTTATCTAGTTGTTCTGTTTTTTGGTCCTTAAAACTCAAAAGACAAGTCTAAATTGTGGCTTGGAATAAAAAGAAAAATTATAATTTTACAACTCTATGCGGAAAAAAAAAAAATACACACACACTTACACCTATCAATCTAAATCATCAAATTTTTATGTGTTTAATTAGCGTATTGTACAAAGTGATCTGATGACATAAAAAAAGTTACATTAATTAACGAGATGCAATAATTCACAGTTGTACATTTGCATATACTCTTCTGGCAACCAACCAGGCAAATATATCTTTGAGAGGCACACGAGGGTCCACCTATAATTTAATTAATTAAGACATAAGCAAGCCTAAACGTTCAAACTTCAAACTAACTAATCTAATCTAATCCACAAGCTTTTAGATGTGAATGTTTCGTCCTAGACTTAAAGAAACTATTTTCTTTTGCAGATCTGCTACATTAACTTAACCCTTCCAAATAACTATCATTCATCCCAAAACTCTCACTTTAATAGATTCTTCTTTTTCTTTTTAAAGATTGACTTGGTTCTTCTGCTTGGATCGCCACCTAAGTTTGATAGTTTCAAATCATGTGCTTGCATAAGAATCATTCATTAAACTCATTGCAATGACCAATGAAATGATTAAAGAATTGTTAAAAGCTTGAAGAACTTTGTGCCCACCTCCATTCCCATAAATAATGCCCCATGTTTCAATTAAATATGAATACATTACCAATATAATGATGGTTACCTAAAAAAGGAATCTAATTCTAATGCTAATCCCTCAGTGTACCGGTAAACTCTAAACAGCTGTGTGTGTGAGCAGCACAAAAGTTTTGTGAAGGATCTGTGTTTTCCTTTTGCAAATAAGAAAAGGTAACCCATCATTTATTAACAACATTAATGTTTTGATTGGGCAATTAACACTTTGCGTCATCGTTAGCGCGACCAACCTTTGTCACCTTGCCTATTGGCTCGCATCAAGCATGACAACCTTTGATTTCTTTTTCATTTTTTTTTTCGTTAATTAAGATATTTTGATGTCAGAAATATTTGGAAGAGATGTCTTAGTGTGAGTGGCAGATATTGGATAATAGACATATATGAAATGACTCGTGTTCTAAATTTCTAAAAATCAGTTCAATATTAGTAGAATTGAAGCCCATATTGGTATAAATGGAATCTTAATACTATTTTAGAGGTTAAACAGTCCTAAACCGAAAAACAGTTTATTTGGTTAAGATTGTTTTCAATGCAAATAGTAATTTGTACAACTCCTACTACCCTTTACAGTAAGTTAAATATTGTTGTATTTTTTCTAAACGTCTGATATTTTTGGACAAAAAATAAAACAAACAAGTTAAAAATCATCTAAAATCGAATAATTAGACCCCTTTTGAAAAATCGTACAATTTTTTGGGAGACTAAATCTTAATTGGGTTAAATTATAATTTGGATCATTAACTTTTTTTTTTTATGATCCATGCTGATTTTGGGATATATGACCTAAAATTGTTTAAATTATACAAAAATATTAAAAAAAATTATGTTATGAATCTTTAATGTTCATTCTCTCAACAAGATGATCATTTAACGGATCAATTAAGATACACTTAAATATAAGAAAACTAACCTGACAAGTTAGGTAACTACCCAAAGTATCCTAGGAGCACAATAGATGAAAAACTAAGCATCAAATACAGAATAGAGAGACATAGAAGTGGAACTAACCTGACAAGTTAGGTAACTACCCAAAGTATCCTAGGAACACAACAGATGAAAAACTAAGCATAAAAAAGAGAACAGAGAGATATAGAAGTGGATTCTCTACAAGTGCTTGGGCTTTCTATCTCAGAGGATTCTCTTATCAGATTGTTAGTGATTTGTACTCAGAAAATCTTCTAGATTATAGTAATTATTGAGGAAAACTTCGTGATGCATAATATTAAATGATCCAAAGGACAAGAAGAATTTCTTATCAGGATCAATATCCATAATTTACTCCGGCTACTTGCAGACGTCAACTTTTCTAGATTTTGGGGTGAGGGGACCATAGAGAAGCTATACTAGCACAGCATAAATGATCCTGGATTTACAAGTACCTTCACTTGTTATCCTGCAACCAACATGTTTGAAATAACCAATTGTGTGTCTAAATTTTGCCATGCCACAGCTTTCAAGTTTTGACATTTAGCCGAACAACCACGTACTGAATCTAATGGCCTGCCCCCATCTGTGTCTTTGACATTACTCTCGATCATGGTTTTAAATTGCGAACTACAACCAAGATTGAAAGAAGGCATTGGTGGCTGCCATCCCTGTCGCGGCTGCCACTGCTGGAAAAAGAAGCTGTCTTCAATCTTTAACATGCTTTCCTCAAGAAAGGGCTTCATCACTTGATTTCTCATTAGCTGTAATGTAAATCTGTGATTGTGATTTGCTGATGGATGATTTCGTGTACCCCTTCCAGATGCAAAGATTTGGTACGAGACTTCAGATAACTGAGAAATTGATGTTCTAGTTTCATGTGAATACAATCCCCTATTGTTATATAATTATGATTAATGACGTGTGATGTTAGACCATCCTTCAAACCAATGGCCATTTTTGGGGAGAGGAGGTATTATGGGCAGAGCTTGTTTCTGCCAAACTGTCTTCTTCCGCAGTGCCAAATAGCCCTTTTTATGTTTGGTAGCCAACGAAGACAATTTTTACAAAAATGACTAATATATTTATCACGATTTTTTTCTTATAAACAACTTCATATTATTGCTTCAATACCTATGCTTTTATTAGGAACTTCTTCTTTTTTTTTGTAATTTTTTCCATTTACGATACCGTGAATATAGCAATTAGCAAGAGATTTGTCATGCTATCTACAGAATACAACCAAAATCAAGTGCAATAATACATTAAGGAACAAAAGTATAGGTACTTAGCTAGCACTAGGCTACTACAACTAGCAAAGCTCATGACCTGGATCTATGACTTTTTCCCATTAATTAATCTCTTTTGAAGGTTATTGAAGATAAATAAATTAATATTAGGAAACTTGTACAAATGTCCTCTAGCTGCCCGCTCGAATAAATAGACCTCAAGGCTGGTAAGTGATTAAGCAATGAAGATGATGATAATTATGAGGATAGGTAATGTATTTCGGTAGTTTTCATTGCTATTTATCTTTCAAGTAGATTCAAAATCTTACCACTAAAAGTTCCAGCAAAGTATAAATTTCATTCATATTAGACTGCATTCAGATGAGATGGCATATTCCACTGAAAGAAGATATTCTATAGAAGTAGCAGAACTGTAATTCGTTTAACAATGGAGTGAAGGTGAAAATATATAGAACATAATCAGCTCCGGTTCTCCCTCACTATCCGTCTCTATTTTGCCGGTGGGATTGTACACTTCTTTCTACTTTCAAGACAACAGAAATACAAATGAAATAAAATTGAAAAATCGAATTGTACAAAAGAAAAAAAAAGAAATCAGAAAAATATAGAACAAGAAATCTACAATTTGTGCAGCCGAGTCAAAGCAAATTCCAACAGCCAACAAAGGTTGCCAATTCATTCTGGTACGATCCATATCTCCTCGTATTATTGACTGCAGACTGAACAGACACATCTGTCTCTCTTTTTTTTTTAAAAATGCATATCCCTGTCAAATAGTAAACAGAGAACATCAGCAGCCAACATGACATGGCAGCTTCACCAATCTACAATAACAGTTACTATTCTCTTAAAGCATGCCTTCACTCTTTTCTATCATTCCCTCTGAAGAAATCCAGCCATTGTCACAGGTAGTGAACCTAGGTCAATTAGGGAGACAAACACTTACTGCTGGGCATGGGTTAAACCTAGGTCTATTTCATAATTGATAATTAATAACCAACTCCAATTTTACAGTTCGAGTATTGACCTGGAAAACAACTCAACTTACTCATGGAATTTGTTGCTTGCCAACAATGGTGTAATTAAATGAAATCAGGCTTTCACATAATCAACACCGTCACGCTTTCGTTTGTTAGACTTTGAAAAGAAGCAGATCTGAGCCCAACTCTTTTTCTGCTTAAGTGGCTGTGATTTAACATCCCTTTTTTCCCTCTTCTCCACAAGCTCAGCCATGTACTGGACAACAGCCTGATATGCACCAAGATATGAAAATTGTGGTTCAGAAAACAGAAAGGTCTTTATTAAAATATCAAAAGAACTAGATGAGAAAAGGAAAGATACCTGTGCCCCCTTTTCAGCTATATGTCTTGGTGGAACTTCAAGAGGATTCTCTTCCACTCGTAGGATGCGTAGTCGAGTGAGCATCCTAAATGAGTCAGGAAGGACACGTATCTGATTATTGCTGATATCCAATTCCTCAAGCATTTCGAGGTTCCCAATGGATCTTGGTAAGGATCGCATGTCAGCAAAAATTGTTTCCTATGTTCATCTTGACAAGAGAGGTAGCAAAACATAAGCTCTCAGGTACCGACTCAAGCTCATTGAAACTTACATCAAGTTCCTTCAGGTTTGTTAGAGATGACATTGTTGTAGGTAGTTGTTTAATGTTATTGTAACGCACAGATAAAATCTCAAGGCTCTGAATCTTTCCTACAGCTTCTGGTAGGGCTTTAAGCCGATTATAATCAGTACGAAGCTCCCTAAGGGAAGAACAGTGACCAACAGAATGTGGAATTTCTTCTATATCATTTGTCTCCACATTCAATATTTTTAGGCTAACAAGTGACCCTATGGAGTCAGGAAGCACTGAGAGCTGATTCGAGCTCAAATCAAGCTCCTCAAGACGTACCAATCTGCCGAAAGAAGCAGGCAGAGATGATAACTGGTTTCCCCGCAGATCTAGATAGACCAGACTAAGGAGATTTCCAACAGAATCTGGAAGCTCCGTGATCCTATTTGAATGCAAGTCCAATCTGGTCAAGGATGAAGGGCCTCCGATTGTAGAAGGTAGGGCCATAATCCGATTCTCAGATAAATCCAGGGTGACCAAACTTGATAACTTTCCTATCGAATCAGGCAGCCAATCAACTTGGTCCATCAACTTGTTCTGGAGTTTGAGATCACGAGTACCTTTCTTTGCAGAAACTTCAATTAAGCTAGCAAGTTTTATCAAACTCAACTTATCACCATCTTGACCTACAAAACAACATTCTATTAGAACAAGACCATTGCCTTCAATTTAAGATCCAATCAGAGTAACTGGATAATTATTTAATACATCTGTAAGTCATAGTTCATTATGGACCAACCACCATCAGGGGGAAGAAGTAAAAAAAAAAACAAAAAGCACAAAGCTACGTAAACAAGAAAGAAATTGAATTGAATGTTGAGTGGCATATATGGTTACCTGCAGTAGTTATAGGTTTTAGTGACGAATCCAATATCTGGGGTTTCGATGAGATATTGGGTTCACTTCCATACCCGTTCGAGTAGAATGAGGACTTCTTCACATAACTGTCATCTCTTGTGACCAATTCCGAAGTCTTAACTGGTTCTTTCTCGGCATGGAACAACTTGGAAGAAGCAGAAGTGGCAGGTGACAGCTCATCGAAGCCCCCCCGAGAAACAGACGCAGAAACCGAATTCTTTGAGAAGCTTGTGAAGACCGTGGGAATGGAACCGTTGGAGTAATTGCGAGAATTTGAATTCGAATTTGAGGGAGAGGAAATGCATTTGGAAGCTCTCTGAATCAATTCGTCAAACAGAGAGTGGACGTTTTCGAGATCGATCAGTTTGACAGCCTCCCTCTTCTGCTCTTTGCTCTGGAAGCAAACCAGGTTCTTCTGCATCTCTTGCAGGACCATGAAGAGCTCCTCCGGCACATCAGGGTTCTTGGTTTGTTTGGCGATGGATTCGACCCTCGCTTGGTCTTCCTTTTCAACATTTACGATCAGAGCTTTCGCCGCTTCAACTTCATCAATCTCGGGTCTAGGGGGCAAAGATCTGTGAATTCTCATTGTCTCTTCCACCACTCCATCTACGGATTGCGCCGACGACGAAGTCTCCATTTTTCGCCGGAATCCCACTATTCCCACAAACACCCCAGATTCAGAATCCTTGATATTATTAGCCAAATTTCAAAACTTGAAAGCCATAAAGAACACCCCGTTTGAAACGAGAACTGCTTCCGCTTCAAGCATCTGAAATTCGAAACACCCAAGCCACGACGATAACAAATGGGAACTGAATTCGGTTCTTCAAGTTTCTGGAAAACACGAGAAAAGCAAAACCATTAACATTTAAGGCAAGTTACGCTACCCAAGAAAGAAGAATTGAAGTACCGGAAAACAGATATATATAAGTAAGAGAAAGGAAAAGTTTCACTGAATCCTAAACCTATCGCATATGCAAAAACCGTGAAGAAGGAACCCCATTGTTATGCAATTTCAGGTTGAAGTATCCAAGTAACCATACGAAGAAATCCAATACAAATAGAAACATGGAAGCAATTCCAATGAGTCTCAAAGGTTAGAGTGAAGCAAACCTGTTACAGTTTTCGAGCAAGTAATGAAGGAGCGAGAGGAGGAGGTGAGCGTGAGATACATGAAGAGAAGAGGTATTATTGCGAAAATGGATTACGACAGTTGAGAAATCAGTATCAACAAGATCTGCATCATCATCTTCTTCTGCTGCTGCTGCTGCTCCTACTGCTACTCGTTTCCACTTCTTCCCTCTTCTTGTTTTCTGTTTTGTCTCGTGCGCCACTTTTTGTTAATTACCGAAATGCCCTTCCCTTCGTCCTTAAATAACGAGACAGGGTTTTGCCTTGTTGGGGCAGCCGCAGCCCGCGGGATTATTAACGGTTCAAGGGCCGTTGGTTAGGACTTGCTACCACTTTATTACCCGATTCATGATTCACGTAATCACTGCATTTTCCGGTTTTTCTATTCTTGCTTGCAATAACTCGTGCTTTTCTTGTTCAAATATGTATAATAATTTATTGATGGTTAAATTTTATAACAAATAAACACATTTGAAATTAGTTAAAACGAACACCAATACCAAATTTGATAACACAATCTGGAAAGACAGAGATGGAAATTGAGAATTGTGGCTAGAAGAGAGGAAGAAATCTTGCATAAACTGTATTTTAAATATGTAAATTAGGAGAAGAAAGGGTAAAGAGAGATGGGGTTGGTGGAGAGTTAAGAAAAATTCTTATATACATTTATACTGACCGTGTGGATTATTATTGTTTTTTATTATAAAAAATAATAATAATTATATAATTAATAAAACACGTGATAAATAATATGGTACGATAACATTATAATTTTACTGAAAAAATGCAAATGTAATGTGAGGGATGAGGTGACAGGTTTAGTGTTGGGAAAGGGAACACGTCCGAAGGTGTATCCAGCTGGCATTGTTACTACTCACGCCATTGCCATAACCCTTTTCTGCAGGCTAACCCAACTCACCATACCACAGCACAACACAAGAATATCAGACTCGGTTACTTTAGTTATGGTTATGGTTATTAATATTATTATTAAGAGAGAGAAAGAGAGAGAGAGGTCATGGTCATGTCATGGTCATGGGCCTCATGGCGTCATGCCTCAAATCAATCACAATAATCCCCTCTCTCTCTCTCAATTGTTCATACTTCATAGTCCTCCCATGACCTCTGCTCTGATATCGCACTCAGCCTCACGTGCTGTGCCACTAGCTGTCCCCTCAGCTTCAGGCGAAGCCCATGTACATGTTGCCCCTCCTCCTACATCCTTCTATGCAATCCACCTATTTAGTTATTAGTTATGACCAACCGCCACTTCATCCTCATCCACTCATTTCACAGTACTCTTCGTCTCTTTCTCTCCCCTTCTCTTCTCTAACTTCACTGCAAAACAACGACCAAGAAAAAAAAAAACCCCCCCTTCTCTGCATTATATAACTTTTTGATCACAGTACTGCTTAATTAATTATAAGTAACAGTATATATTTGCCCTGAGGTCTCTCACTCTCTGTAAATTAATGTCATTTTTGTTACTCTTACACCAGTGAATTTGAGGCATATATATGACAAGATAAGGCAAGCGAGCAACGCTCGGCTGCACCTCTCACCCTCTGTCTCCTCTTCTTACCTTCTTCCCCTTGTCATTCATGCAATCATATCTCTACACATTCATTATTTTAACCGAAATGTCTGCTATTACATTATCAAATTTCACAAACGATACAACATTATTGAGGTGTGGGATCCATTCAACTGCTGACCACACAAACACCTTCAAATGTTTGTCTGCTGGTTTAACGCAGAAATGCATGTATATATATATATATATATATATATATATATATTTTGTTAGAGCAGTGAGGATATAGCTAACAGTATGTTCAAATTACCATTTATTTGTTTCCTTGGCACTGTGTGTGAGTGTGATTTCTTTGATGTCAAATGCATTACTAGTTGATGAAAGGGATATACTTCAATGCCTTTCCCTCGGAAGATGGAAAACTTCAATGAACACGCTGGCTTGCTTTAAATAGATCCTAATTATCTATTTTCAGTTGTGCCTTATTTGGTTCGTGTTTTACCTAACCCTTTTTCTATTAATGTTTGAACTTTCTAAACCCAAAAAAGGAAAGCACGTGCATAAACAAATTTTAAATTTAGTATTTGTTTAATAATTCAGTTCATTTCTTTATAAATTAAATATTATATTTTTAGACTCTTGCTTAATGCTAAAGACATAATTATTACTAACGTTAAAAGTCGCTTTAAAACATTAAACAGAGATTTGCTAAATAATATAGTCCTCATAAAGACAAGTAGTTTATGGCCTGTTTGTTTTACATTTTACACAACGCCCAATGACATGGGAGAGAAGCATCCCTTTGTTAAATTTAACTTAATATTGGTGGCCAATGTAATTCTGCTTGTGAAACAGACAGACTCTTAATCAATGCCTTTTGAATATTGAAGATTTTTTTTTTTATTAAAAAAGAGTTAAAAGGGAAGAACTAGAGTTACCTTATTCTAAAATTATGATGTATCATAATTCTTAGAATGGGCTTATAACGGTATATATCACCTACTAATAAAAAATTATTAGTAAAGAATTAAATTCAAAACTTTTGAATTATCACATACCCATTTTACTAATTGAGTCAACCTAGTTCATCATCATAAATACATAAAATTCCTCCAATAACTATACTCAATTCTCATATAGCATAAAATGAAAAACTAATGGGACATTTGGTTTAAGTTTTGAAAAATCATTTTTCTACATGAGAATGAAAGTTTGGAAATTAATATTGGGCAAAAAATATTTCCAGGAATTATGTTTACAATGTTTTTCAAAATCTTGTATCAAACGTGAGCATTTCCATTAAAGATCCCTAAAAATAAGAAAATAAAAAAAACTCCACGAAGCAAATACCTCCTAATGCAAAGCAAGGGTCCCTCGCAATCCTGGAAGGGTTGCCTAAGCTAATATACACATCAAATTCAAAATTGTTGATTGTCTTCTATATTAACGTGCTCGAGATTTTTACACGTGCGCTTGATCAATATCTTCTAACAAAGTACATTTTTTTTCCCCAAAATCCATACTTAAATCTTAGAATAGGCATTATCAGCTAAATAAACGATAGTTCCAACTACTACATTAATATTACAAGCTAACGAGAATGAGGAATATTAATTAGATGGGGTCCTTTAAAGACCAAGCCTGGCATGAATTATGTTACTTTATCCTTGTATTTAAACTTTCTAAAAATTCAATATATTTCTTTGGCTCAAATGGTACATATGTTGATGCTTTAAAATGGGAATGTAAAGAATTAATTTATCATATAATTAAAGATATCATATACTTAATTTTTTTTATGCACCTAAATAGGAAAAGAAGATATATAAAATCAAACCCCCGACATTATTATTACACTCTAATGTTAAGGAATGAAACTAGTGTTAATTGAGTTTCAAATTTATTAACATGTCATCTACTTAATTTAAAATATGCACAAAGCGCCCAAGAAAGTGGATATATTGAATTTCCATATTTTAATATGACTTCATCAAACCATATCATACATCATGCACGTCTATGTCAAAACACCGACAAAACTAAATGGCTACCATTAACAAATAAATAAATAAATGGCTTCCCAATATTAACCCAAACAATACATTAATGGCAACCACGAATAATTCTAATTAACAGTATATATAACTGTTACTTTCTTATTGAACAAATTTTAATATTTTAATATAAAATCTAATAGTAAATAATTTAAGAGATACCGTAATAGTAACATGTATTTCAAATAATATTTTGTAGTATGATAACAACTTCATACGTGATTATTTTCTCTCTCTTCTCACTTTTACAGCATCTTGTGCAGAGCACGTGCCCCTCTTTGGATTTCCAGTTTCCCGTTATTGGGTAAGACTGCGTTTCTTTCAACACGAGCAACACAACTCATCAAGGCCCAGATGTGGCCCCAATATTCCACGGGCATAAAACGGGCCCCTGCAAAATAGAATTTGAGGCTGAGGGAGCCGAATTCCACAGGTAAGATTGGGCTTAGGCCCGACTGTGCGGCTAATGGGCTACACCGACCATTGATCGCAAGAGAGAGAGAGAGAGATGAGGACCAAAAAAACAAAAGAGAGAGAGAGAGAGAGCGCTCTATAAATGGCGACGGTGAGTAGCAGTGGCATTGTTGAATGCTGTTCCCTCTTGTTTTGCCGTCACGCCCTTGAGTCCTTGACGAAAGAGGTGGCGGCAGCTGCAGCAACCGCTTTTTCATCACCTTCCCGCGCATCCTTCGTTTTCACTACGTTGTCCTTTCGCCTCCTTCTACACTTCGATTATCACGCCGCCAGTGCTGTGCTGTGAGCTTCTTCTTCTCGCAAAAACCACACAACACCGGGCGCCGGCTGTTGCTGACCCAGCTTCTTGCAATTCCGCCACTTTGTAAGCGTTCTCCGTTGGGTTAGGGTTTGCGGTGCTTGAATTTAATTGGTAATTGAATTGAATTGGTTGATTGTTATGTCGGTGGGAGTTGATGTGGTGATGCTAAAGGTGGGTTTTGATTAGGATTGTTCGGTTCCAGACCTTACTGTTGTACGAGGGTCAGCGGGGTCTGGTTCACAGACCATGGGAAGGGAGCTGGCTAGCGACAAGGTAGAACTTACTCAGATGGAGAATGCTGAATTCAGTGACTTGGAGTTAATTTATCATGTCAGAGATGCCCTTACTGCAGTCACGTTGGTAAGAATTCTAGACGCTCCCAGAACTTCTCTTTCATGGTTAGTCATATTAGTAATTTTACCATAAATTTGATTTGATGGCATTAATGCTCACATTTTTCTCTCTTGTAGTCTCGTCAAAGAAAGCAAGTTTTTTTATTTTGAATTTTTTGGTTTGACATAGCTGTGGTTGGTCAATAAATAAATTTGGATTATTCTGGCTCAGGGTGATAGAGAACATTATGACGAGCTTGTTGGTTATTTGCACCCTAAAAAACATCTTAATCCTGATGAGGTTGCTCTGCTCGTGGTAGGTTCTTAGTTTAAAGTTCAAAATGTGAAAGTTGTTGCACTTTTATTGGGTTAAGCTACTGCCCTGACGGCCCTGTTATTTTATATGGTTCCAGACGACTTTAAAGGCACTCTCTGGAGCAGTAACCTATATAGATTCTGTTCATCATGAGGCTCTTCTTTTTGCTGTAAGTTTCTGTTTATTATATGTACTATTTTCCTTGGCACTCCATGTTGGGTTTGAATTTTTTCCGGCATGGCTAGCTAATATTTGGATATGATTAATCTTGTTAAAATGATTTGTACAGATTTCCAGAATGAGCTTCTGGAACTATGGAACTGATGTTATGGATGCAATAATTGAACTCATCATATCCTTGGTACATGATTTTTTGCACCAGCCATATAATCTTTGTGATTATAGAACCATTTTGTATACTTCTATAATATTTGTCCTCTATGTATCTTATTGCAGGCTGCTTCAAATGGAAAATATGTTGATTGGTGTTTGGATATGCTTGTGAAAAATTTTGTGCCTCCTTATTACCTCCTAGATTTTCTGAATCAGGAGCGAGGACTTGACAGAAAGAATAAAGTTCTGTCTCGTGTGCATGCTGCTTTGAAAGACATAGCTGATTTGGTGCCCCTTGCCCCCTTGCGACTGTGTCCAATAGTTGTGAAGGGAATGCCTAGTGTCTTTAGTAAGGAACCTGTAAGTTAAATCTGCACTTCCAGTAAAAAGAGTTCAAGCGATTGTTGTCTGCTAGATACTGCTCCACTTAATGAATTTGTCTTGTTTCATGTGTTGGTGTGTCAATCTGTTTGATTTCAGTTTGCATCTTCCACCTGCTTTGCTCACCAATTTTAAGAGTCAGTATCTGAATTATGTGGTATTTCCATTTTTTTGCTGTATAACTAACAATATTAGGAATAGAACTTAGGGGCATTGTTTGCTTTTGTAGCATGAATTATGTAGCATCTGTTCAGACGCCGTTTCCTTCCTTGTCCATGAATTCTTTGCTTTGACAATGTCTATGAATCATTTATTTACTTCTGTAGTGTGCATTTTGATTTTGAAATGGTATAATGAAACTTATATATATATATATATATATATATATATATAAATTTATTGATATGCGAAGAGCTTCTATTATCCAGTTTTCAATTTTTGTGTGACAAAGAAAATCTGTTTTTAAACGTCACCCTTTTCATCAAAGTTCACTTGCTTCTCATGTTGCATACACATTAACATCTTTCCTCGCCATATTTAAGGTTTGACACATTTTGAAATATATCATTAAAAAAAGAGTTAATTTATCTTTGATTTCTTCTAGGAGATTGTCATATATGTGGAGAACATGTTAAGGCTGGAGAGTGGTGCAATTGGAGAAATTGTTGGGGGTACAATGCTGCCTGCGCTTGTGGATAGAATGATAGAGTTGGATGTAAGTTGGTTAAGCCTGAAATTCTTGGTCAAAGCAAAGTTTAGGCATTTGATCATAAATTTGATTCTATTCTATTTGACCTTGTTGTAGGTGGAAATTGGATGGGATGAAATCTTGCAGGAAGATTCCAAAGGCATATTTGAAATGGAGTTAGAAGATGTTGCTGAATTTGCAGACGGGGATGACAAAGATGATAGTACGGTATGATCCATATTATTTAATCAAAGTTCATGAGCAGTCTTATGATGAAATGGTATTTTGAAAATTAAGAATATGGGAGATAGAGTTTTATTTATGTATATCTGAGCTGAGTTTGCTTATTTAGCTCAAAAAATAAATAAGCCAATTTAATTATCAAGTTTGGCCTGAGGGAGAGAAATCTCCTCTTCCTGTGCTTAGCCTGAGATGGCTTGTCTGATTCACCTCTAATGTATTGTTCCATGGAAATTTTAAAAGTATAGATATCCATGTAAGGAAAAATATTAAAGCTAGAGTGAGGCTGTTATCATGGGGGGATAGTGGGAGCAATGGTTGAGAGTGTGGGTAAGGGACCCCACCAAGAGAAGGTAACCAATCCACTTTTGTGATTAACTTGCATATTAAAATGCAAATCCTAAACATCAATTCCTGATGTTGGCACAATTTGTGCTTACACTACCAACTTCAACTAGTTATGAAACATTGACTGCCTATCCTCACTTGAATTTCTCTCACAAATCCATTATTTTCGGAAGGGAAACGGCTCGACCGTCATTCTTGTTTGAAATGGCACAAATCCATTATTTTGGTTGAGATTATTGGATCATGAAGCAGATGCCAACGCCTTCAAGAAGCGCTTGCTGGAGAAGCCAGTGGTGGATGAGGCATGAAGCTATGGATAATTCTGTCCGTGGCCAACCTTTGCTGTATGAAGTTTGATAATTTGTCATACCCTTCACTTTTGTTATTATAAGCTTTATCAGTTTGATATGCTGTAGCACAGAAATGGACTGTAATCTGCTTGTGAATTTGATATTCTTATGGACCTCTTACAATTCGATTAGTTGGATCATTTCATTATTGGATGATCTGTCACACAGTCACACGCATTCTCTTCTCTTAGCAAGAAAGGGAAGAAGGACGGGAAAGGAAAGTTGGCAGATCTGAGTTTTGTTGAAATATAGACTTGGTCAAACATAAGTTGGTGATTTGATTGGGTAATTTTGTCAGAGCATGTATGTCTGCTTACAAGGCTGTGGTAGCAGCCTTTTGCTCTATCAAAATACAAAGGGCCTTATTCTGGTGCTTGCCTGTTTCAGGCTAACATGCCAAGCTGAGTGGTACTCAAGCTTGGCTTGATCAGGCCATGGGTGAGGTTGAACAGCTTTGTGAAGTGTCAAAATTTCATACATTGAATGCAGGTACTTAACTGTTTGTACTTGATATGCTTAGTAAGCAAGGGTTTTTGCATGTGTGTGTCTGGACAAAGTTGTAGTATTGGATGGAAGTGGGCATGTTTATTTTGCCTTGATATGTAACCATTCTAGATATGTCCTGCTCATGCCTTGATAAAACCTGGTGTTTTTTTTTTAACCCGCTTAATGCTGTTTTTTTTTTCTTTTTTCTTTCATGGACCAGTTGTTGTTCAGTATAAAATATTGAAGAAGGCGCCTGGATCCAGAATTAGATATGCTGCAGCAGTAGAACCTTTTCAGTTTTCATATCCCAAGGCTAATTTTAATAAGCATGATCAAAATGTTTTAAACATAAAGGCTAATATAAAAGGAGGGATAAAGATCTTCTAAAGTGCATGTTGCACCTAAGAGAGTAAAGCGCGGGGGGGTGGATAACTGTTGATGAAAAATCAGCGGTTTAGATTTCTATGAAATACAAGCACTTGTGTAACAAATTATGGATTTTTGAGAATCCATTTCCATTATTTTCTCATCAGCAGTTGTCACTTGTCATCCTGCACTTTAGATGAACATGACCTGATTCCTGATTTTTGGCAAGCATTTGGATTGTTGTTTTACATAAATAGATAACGAGATTCTTGATAATTAATATATTATGTTATTGGCTTATCTCAAAACAATGTTTGTTCAACTTTTATCCATTATGTAATTCAAGTTAACTCGGGAACATAAGTTATTCCTCATTATAGATCATCAGTTTTGTTTTGAAGATCAATCTGTCCTATATTTTAATCTTTCACTTGTATTTCCCAGGATTTGTATATTTTATTCAAATGGTGTCATTTTATGGTTATTGTGATTCATTTTTTACAGCTTCCCGGGGAGTTGTTAAGTATGAAAAGTTTACGAGGGAACTTGGTTGCTGAGAAATTAGATAGCCTGATGGTGCTGACTTTTTTGCATCTTGAATCCTGTCAAAGCAGTGGCCGTTTGGCTGAGGTATTCCCATGTAACTATACACACAAACACAGATATCTCACGTATTTGATCTAAGCCTAACTTTGAAATATACTTAATTCTTATGTGTTCATTAAATTCTTTGACTAGGTATTCGATGTTCTACTAGCATCATTTAAGAGAACTGTGTTGAATGCGTACAAGTCAAAATTTACCCAGGTACTACACATACTGCTCCTTCCTCATTCATTCTGTTTCTAATTTGCTTGTGCTATGTTTCTTTTGTCAGACTTGTGCATTGTTGTTGGTACTATTATTTTGAGAGATGCATTGCCTCTGCCTTTATTTACTCAATATTTATTTTTTGCAGTTTGTGATGTTCTACGCCTGTGCAATGGATCCTGAAGGATGCGGTGTGAAATTTGCTATGGCACTTGCAGAGATGTTTGTTTGTGATGTTAATCCCCCTATTACTAGGTAACATTGATTTGCATTGTGGTGTTTGAAAAAAAAAGCTCAGATTCACGCTACCCATGAGACCAATTGAGGAAATGTTGAGGTGAAATGGAGTTTATGTATGCCTTTCTTGGCCTCTCCTACGAGAAGTTGGGCAAAATTGATTTTACTGCCTATCAATTTGTTATCCAAACGTAATACATGCTTTCACTTGGTCAAGACTTCAACTTTACAATTAATAATTGCAGTAACCATTGAAAAATTGGCTCTACTACTCGTTATTTTTAAATGCTTGTTGATGTTAAAAAACCGGTTTTTCGTGGAAACTGTAATCTGATGCAGTATATGATGCTGTGTATTGTTCAAGTGTAGCTTATGGCATTGATTATTGTCTTCATTTACTTCAGGATGAGTGCTGTTGCTTATCTTGCTAGTTATTTGTCCCGTGCGGAGTTTCTTTCAGCTGCATTGGTTGCTACTATCTTACAAAGGTTTGGAAACATTATTGAGTTGGCCATTCATGACCAAATTGATGTTTCTGCATTATAATAAAATATGGAAATCGATATAAATTGATGTTATTATCTTTTGTTGAGGTTTCAGATTGGTAGATCGGTGTTTTGAATATTGCAAGTTACATGATGTTGATATGAACCCACGAGCACATCAAGTTTTTTATTCTGGGTGCCAGGTAAGTCAATTGACATCTGACCTTTTTTCTTGGGTAAGGCGGGGGGTTGTGAGGGGAAGAGGTGGTGCAAATGTGATGCCTTCATCATTAACTAGCACAAGGGAATGCAAGTACTTGTGGACTTCCTGTTAATTTTAGTAGTTTAGTATGTGCTTTTCACTATTTGCTGTCTCCCCTTCACCCTCTCTGTTATTTGATCTCTTCTGGCTGATCCGTTAATTGAACATGTCCTGAAAATATGCAATTGGTTTGGGTTCCTACTAATTGTCTTTAACTTGGTGGGAACAACTCCATTATTTGCATGAACTACAAAAGTTGCATCGCATGTTGAAGCTACCCTTTTTTTTTTGCATTTATTTGAGTTTTGTTGTTCATTATGTTTGTTTTGGTGAATGCAGGCCATCATGTATGTTCTGTGTTTTCGCATGAGATCATTGATGGATATCCCAAGGCTCAAATTGCAGCTTCTCAATATGCCCATAGAGCCAATCTTGAAACATAAATTGAGCCCCTTGAAGGCAAGGGAACTCTTCAGATAGCTGTCTTGCGTTTGGACTACATGCACGTTTAATTGTAGCATTTTATGGATATACTATATTGATTCCCTCCTGACATTTAAGGGGGTGAAGACTCGGTTGATTTTGTTTAAATTTTTTGCAAACCTTATGCAGCTTGTCTCAAACAAGACTTTGGAGCCTAATATAAATTTTTTCAACAGGTGTGTTTGCCTACTGTAGTAGAGGAATTTCTTCGACAGGCAAAGACTGCTCAGCTTTTCATGACATCAGAGTCATTTATTTTCAATGATTTGCTCGAGTCTGATCTTTCCAGGGCTTTTGGTGGGATGGATAGACTTGACATGTTCTTCCCCTTTGATCCATGTTTGCTGAAGAAAAGTGAAAGGTTTGTGACTTTGTTTTCTGAATATGATGAAAGATATGATTCAAGTGAAAGATTTGCCTGAATTAGTATCTCACTCGAACATTTTCCCTTGTTGAATTGTTTGCTGACGTTACTTTTGTTCTCCACTCCTTCTCTCTCTCTCTCTTTCTCTCTCTTTCTCTTGTTCTCCACTCCTTCTCTCTCTCTCTCTCTCTCTGTGCTGACCGTCTACAGCTACATCCGGCCACATTTTGTCCGCTGGTCAAAGGTCAAAACTACATATGACAGTGATGACGAAGTCAGTGATAATGACAGCGATGATGTAGAAGATGATGATTTTGTTGACTGGAATGGGAAGGATATGATTGATGATGGTATGACGGGGAGCGTGGAGATAGGTGCTGATGATGTCCCTGACTTGAACAGAATGTCCATCACGCCCAACAAATATGGGTCTGAGAGAAAGGCAGAACCGCGTATGCAAATGCCCGCAAGAATCAGACCATCCACAAGTCCAGAGTCTTTGTGACATGGGCTTGTTATCTTCTTTTAATAGGAAACCTGCCAATTTTGCAATGTGATGGCTGATAGGCGGAGGAACTCGTCAACAGCTTGGTGTCCCTGCCTCATTTTGGACGAATTGTAATTGTGGTATATCCAGCATCGTTTTCATTTTCACTTTGTAATTGCTATTAAAGAAAGTGAATAGAAGCAACCCACTTTTTCGAGATTCTGTTTCCCATTATCTTGTAATTATATTGATGACAGAAAGCACTATTTTTTAGGAAGATAGCATCGTCAATAGTGTGGCGCATATTGCACGAAAGAAGCTATCCCCCCCCCCCCCCCCTCTAGTTTCAAATAATTATGAAGGAATTGTAGAAGAAATTGATCAGATGTACCTCGAGTCCTCAAGACTTCAACCTGCAATGGTGATGGTTGCATTCTGCTTAGCCTGCATCTCCTCGCAATCTATTGTATTACACTTGTGAAAACACTTTACACCCACCGCTTATGGTTGTAGCCAACAACAACGCTTTGTGGGAGAGCAAAAGCTTCTAAGGAAGCTGGGTTACTGATAAACCAATAACCATTGCACATTTTCACCTCTATGGCGTTGGCCAGATGCGATGTGTGTGCGTGTCTGTAGATCACACCTGCATAATAAAAAATGTTTCAATGATGAGATTTATAAAGAGGACCTCGTATCATGCACAAGCCTGGTAAGCCTTACGAGGACAGACCCGTCTGCGGTAAAAAGAACATTTTCGAATTTCTTTCAACACTTGGCAATAGGGAAGTGATCGGTTGATGTTTGTCCAGAGAACTAAACTTATTAAGGAGCGAAGGAGAACCAGAAAATATTTTTTGTTTGTCCAGTTAAAATTGGTCGAGTTCGTTGCTTTTGATAAAGTAATGCTACTTGCAATCCGACCAAAAAAATTTAATGCTTGTTGCACAACTTTTAAATTCACAAACTTGCCCAACTGTAAAATTGCTTAATCTGAGCATATATCATAGATGGCTCCAACTACACCCTCTTTTTTTTTAAACATTTTTTTGTTAACGTGTGCCCTTAGAACAAGTTAAGAAATAAAAATAAAATTATTACCCTTCATCATTATAATTACTTAAGGAAAAAGTATTAAATGAATTTTGGATTTATCCAAACATTAAATGTTTCTAACTTTCATTTAATAGTTTCTATTTTTTGATTACTTAATTTGTGCCCTTAAGGCACATATTAACAATATTCTTTTTTTTGTTAAGAATTATATAGGTTTTCCATCAACAATTGCATAGTTGATATAACAATTTTATAACATTCACATCAATAAAAAAAAATTTATAACATGTGATATATGTTACCATTATTTATGATATGATTGCTATGAAAATTTTAACTCTCGTGAAGAGAACCATACCATTATCATTTCTGATATAAAAAAATTAAGTTTATAAAATGGTTTAAATGGACTAAACTTTATAAAAATGCTCTTAATTTACAAAAAAAATTATTTACAAATTTGGCACAATGACGTATTACAAATAATCACCGAATAGTTAGGGAAAAAGTCCCAAGCTAAAATTATAGAACCATGGCTAATTTGAGAAAAAGAGAAACTGACTGAAAATTTATTTTAAAAAAAAAGAATAATTTTTATTTTTTTGCTGGATCATAATATATATTTACTGTAACAAATAAGTGTAAAGTTTCATTTAAATTTTTTAAGTTCCTCAAATAAGCTCACCTTAAGGGAAGAATATCAAAATCATCCAGATAAGCTTTGAACAACAAATGACAGTCATAATTCTGTGTAGACATAATTTCATAAAGTAACAAATATCCTGAAAATATCTGGATGAACTCAAATGCACTCAAAATATCATATTAAGTTACTGTGACCAGGCAATGAAACAAACCATGAAATTATAAATTAAATTAAGGTACCACATGATCCAAGGTGTTGTCCCCATACACCCTCACCTACTGCACACGTTCATCCACTCATTCAGCTGCTTCACCAGATGTTGTAATCATCGTCATTTATTATATACTTGGTTGTAGCAGATATATAAATGCTACTTTCATCTGTAGCCTTCAAAGAAAGTTGCAAAAAAGGGAAAGGAAACAGAAAAGCTAGTACTCAGTTTGATTTATTATCGTTGACAATATTTCTCTTCAAGGATTTAATTAATATGCATGCAAGAAGTTGAATTTTCAGCTAAACATTTCATCTACCGTCACCAGAACAAAATGTATTTATGTATAAGACTAATCTTTCAAACATTGTCACAATTAGATTTTTTTGGACACCTTCTCAACAAATATATCATTCAAAATTTGAACTTTAGTTTTTTTTTTTTTTATGTAAAAGTACAGCTCACTTATAATTACCATATACGTTTAATACTTGTTGGTATTTGTCAGTGCAGATGACAACAATTACTTGCAACCAAGGTGCATTATACTTCTTCATATAATCAATTAGGGCTTTTGCTTCTGTTGTATGTTTGATGGGATACAACTATATGGTCGAAGTTTGAAACGTAAAACTTACACGTACGTTGAATGTTCTTCGCTTTAGCTGATACAAAATTTAAATAAGCTTTTTTGAGGTGGAAATAAACATATATTAGTTATAAAATCTTTTTTACAGTCTTCATATAAAATTAAAAGAAAATCATATCATATATAAATTATAATTATAAAATTATATGTTCAGAAACAAATTTAATTATATAAGATCAATTTATTTTTTATTATACTTTATTGATTCAATTACACTTTTTTTTCTCTTGATTTACAAAATTAAAATCATTGGAGAAATATTTTAAATAATTAATTTTATTTCCTTTCGTTAATCGTTAGAACACGCTCTAAAAAACATATAAAACTACGAAATTAATTTGAGGTACAATTGCACCAATAAATCATCATATCAAATCTCACGAAAAATCTTGCGAATGATGTGTTAACAGTATCATTCTTAGCTCTACACTAAAATTGAATATAATGAAGTGATGTTGTGCAAAATACTTATGCAAGAATCATCATTTCCTACTAATATTTCATAAAATTAGAAAAGTCACCGGAACCGGAGTGGGTTAATAAGAAAGAGTAGTTTGGATGATTTGTCAAATGTCATAGATATAAACCTTCTTACTATCATTGCAACCCAAAAAAAAAAGTTTCACATATTAGATAAACATATATTAATAAATTTTTAAAATATAGTAATAGTTATTAACAACTATTTGATTTTACATTCCATGACATGGACACTGCTCTCAAATGTAGGTTTGTTGAAATTATGAAGAAAAGACACAAATACAATCAAAGCAAGAAAATAATTATAGTATTATCCCCGGTCCCTCATGAGGGGTCATCAGCATATTCTGATCAGCCACTCCCGAAGTTGCCGCCGCCCTTCCTTTGCTGCCGCCACCACAAGTGCTTCCATTGTCGCTGAAGGAAGATGGCGGCGGAACCCTACTCTCTGGTCAGTGGCAGAGAAGGACTGGCCACCCTCTCCACTACTAGCAATCACAGCCGGGTCCTTCCCCCGCACTCGTTTCCGGCTGTTAGACGGAACCGACTGCGGCATCACCGCTGCAAGTTTGGCTTGTCACAGTATCAGCAGCGGAGGAAGGTGGAGAAGGGACCGTGACCGCAGCGCCACCGATGTCCGCAGTGGGAGATGCAGAAAGGGGTGTCACTGTGACGCCAGTGCCAGTGCCTTCGGCGGAGAGCGGCGTAGAAAGGGCTGCGATCACCGTTTCTGATACGCTGTCTGTGGCGGGAGGCGGAGAAAGTGGGGTGAGTGCAGCGCCGGCGCCGCCAGAGGCCAGCGTGAGGACGACGCTGGCAGGGTCGTCGAAAAGGAATGGCGGCGTTAATGGAGGCAAATTGTGAGGTGAATCGAACAAGGGCGAGAACAACACGCTATCACTATCAAAACCGATGCCATAGGGATCCGGGGAAAACGCAGCTTCTTCAAAAAAGTAGTGGTACTGGGGAGGAGTGTTCGCTTCCTCTTGGAAGAGTGGATCAGTAGCTGTTGCCATGAAGATGTCATCAACAAGAGCTGAATCGGGAGCAGAAAATGGAGCATCATGATCATCAGCAAAAGCAGGAAAATGTGGTGGTGCGAGAGGGATGTTGATAATGCTGGCACTCTGATTCTGCTGATCATGAGTGCCCGATTCAATTTCAGGTGGCATAAGGGATGAATCGCTGTTCAACATTTTCTCTCTGGATTTGATGGATAATTCAGCCGCTGTGGCTGTGCTTTCTTGTGAGTTTGTGAGAGAATGTGAAATGAGCTTACCATTTGTCTTTGTTTTATACCCTGAACTCATCTTGAAAACCCCAGGCCCTGGTTTTAGTATGGTATATTAATTATTTAGAATCTGCAAATTAAATTTATGGAAAGTAAAGTAATTGATGGGTTGCACTGCACCAAATCCGAAATCTGGAGAGGATATATATATATATGGAATGTAAGAGAGGGGTCTAAAAGGAAAAAATTATCAGCGTTTTTGGATTTGCATACCAGGCATATCTCTTGGACCTTCAAACCTAGAAAAGCGGAATCAATCTTCAAATAACACCTGACAGTATGCGAACATACGTCGAGCTGGCTGCTATCGCTTCTTCCTACGCTAGATCATCCCTTCACCATCCCATCAAAGAAGATGGGTATCTCCTTGGCACTAGTTGGGTTGATGTCAGAGAAGTGGAAGGTTCAGACTTGGAGAAAGAATCGAGGATAGCCTTTTCTCTCTCTACTGGACTGCAACAACCCCCTTATCTCTGCTAATCCTCTCAACAAATAAAAGTTGTTAATTACTTTCATAATAATATATTTAATGGCCTATATTTTATTATAAAATTAATTTAACGTTATAAAAATCCAATATTTCTGATCTGTCAATGTTTTCATTCGTTGGATATTTAAGAGTACGCAAGAATTTTTTACACCGAGAGACATTAGAAAATTAATGTTTCCCATCTTTACTATTTGTGTTAGTTTAAAAAATGGAGAGTAAAAGCAATTGATAATTAAGAAGAGCAAGCGGCGTTACGCGAAGATAGATAAATCCCAATATCCAAGCAAAGATTGTGTGAGAAGAACTTTTTTTTCTTTTGGTGAAAGTGTATGAAGAACTTTAATTCATGCCATGAACTCAGTTTTAAATATTAGTTCTTCTTTCTTATTTATTGTGAAGATGATCAAGAAAAGGTAATTTGGAAGTGGCAACTGGTTAATATGAATAGAATTTGAGTAGAATTTTTAAGTCATGATAACACTTAATATACTGAAAAAATTCTATTCTTGTGATAAAACTGTAATAAAATAATTGGGAAAAAACAAAAACAAATTAAAATATAAACTTTTGACTAACGCATTGTAGTAAACTAATAATTTTCGCTTAGAAAATTTTTAAGTTTGTGCCTTTTTTAGTTTTTTATGTTTTCACATGCTATATAGTGAAGAATAGAATCTACTTTTATAAATTATATATGATGAGCAGAAAAAGGATTAGAGTTTTTTTTTTGGGGGGGTCTTATTTGACTAGCGAGACTTATCAATGATGATATATAGTATTTTGCTTTTGGGGAACGATAAAATATTGGCACTATGAAACTACCAGAATTTTATTCTTATGTAGTTGCAATTATTTTGAACTTAAAAGGGATCAATTTATAACCCAAACGTGTATTTATTTACCTTGATAACTCATGAGAATTTTTTCTTTCTTTTTTTTTTAATGACATTTGATATCTTATATGTAATGGTTAATAAGTTTTCTTAACGCATGCAGTCTTCTTCAAGCCTGAGGATTACGAGTTTTAACCTCAACTGGAACCTAATATATCAAAAGATAGTTAAATAAGTTCAGCATTAATCGTTCACTAGAGAATGTACTTTAAAAGCATAATAAATTTTAAAAAACGTGAACTATCATTCAAGAAATTGATAGTAAAGAAAAAAAAAACACAAAAACTGGCATGTGGGATTGCGGGTTATCATTCATTATGTACTTGACAGAGGCTCATTTTTTTTTTTAAAAAAATATTTTTTAATGAATTTTTTTAAAAGATCTTTTTAAAAAAATAAAAAATATTTTATGTTTAAATATAATATTAAAAAAAACTTTTTTTTTTAATTTGAACAGATTTTTTATATTATAAAAAAGATATTTTTTAAAAGTATAAAAATATAACTTTTTTTAATACTTCAACTTTTTTTTAAAAAGCTCATCAAAAAATTTTTAAAAATGAAACAAGTACTTTTTTAAAAAAAAATCCTTTTTTTCTACAAAAGAAGTACATCTCAACGAACTCAGAGATACATATAACAACAATATTATTTATACATTATTTTAAATACACTATTCTTATGCTGTTTCTTTTTTGATAATAAAACAAAGTTTATACTTTATACACATTCCAATACACCTTCTCTCTATTTTTCTTTTCTCAAATGAGAAGGTGTAAAGAGATGGTGTGAAAAAAAGGATACGAGAAACATTTTAATTGATATATTTTTGTCTATACTAACAATTATACAGCTTTTCTGTCAAACTTTTCTTGTTCTTCCTCTGTGCTCTGAACCTTCTCCCGGGCAAGCCATGGAGAAAATAGGCATGAGAGACAGCGAGAGAGATTAGGGAACATAAGTGCAAAATCTTGGATCAGCCACAATCTCAAAGCTTTTGCCACCATTAGAGCCTGAGTTCTTTATGAATGCATGAATCTGTTGACACGATCGAGAATTAACTCTTTCATACACACTTATATTTATCATAAACGCTTTAGTTTTAAAAGATGCTAATTCATATATCATACATAAGTAGTAAATAAATTGAATTAATTTTTTTGAGGAATAATTAAATTGAAATTGATTGGTAATTAACATGTTTAGCTCGTCATGCACTTTTTAAAAACGCAATTTTGTAGCTTATTTGAAACATACGCATATGCTTCATCGAGAATAAGAAGTATAATTTGTCTCCCTTTTTTTTCGTTTGAATGATGCTATTTATAGATAAACAATTTCCATCAATTTGAGAGATGGGCCAGATTTCTTTTTGCACAATGCATAACCGCAATTTTATTTTATTTTTTTCAATAGTGGATACGTTGTTAAAAAAAAAAATTAAGAGATGAATAGGTTGATAAAACAAATTAAAAGGTGGATGCGTTACTCTACGACTAAGAAAAGAAGCAACGCAATAATAAATACTTATAGATAAGCGAACTCAAGATCTTCAGTAGTAGATCTTATCAATTAAACTCTTTCTTGTTAGCTTATAGACTCAACTTTCTTTGACATTACTTATTTAACCTTTCATTTATATTAAAGTCCATGTACCTGACATTACCTGTATAGCCCTTTATTAAATGGTTGAAAAAGGGTTGACCTTGATTGGTGCGTTTGAGATATTTATATCAAGCATAAAATTATCAGTTTGAACTTAATTATTTGTTGAAATTTTTTCTAGTAAGGTGATCTTTTAATCTAAAATCTAGATAAATTAAAAACGAATAAATAGATTAATGAATATGAGTCAACTTCTTTATAATCAATAAAGTAAACGAGTCGATCCAACCCATTTATTAATCTTCCCTATTAACCCTTTTTATTTTGACAAGATGTAATTAATACCTTTAATAATTAATATATTGATTGTTGTATTAGTTTATTTCTATTTTATGTCCATCCTTTTCATTAATTTTACAGGTTTGAAAATAGGAATGAATTTCAATTAATTATTCCAAATTAATGTTCATTAATTTAATAATTTTACAAGTTTAAAAATAGACATTAATTTCAATTAATTATTATGCATTAATGTGAGTTTATTTCAATTGTTTTGTTCCAAAAGTACTCTTATGATAATACATATCTATCATAATTTTTTAACAGTCATATTATTTGTAAATTAAAGAACCACTTTAACGAGCGTGTTGGTGTCTTAATTTTCTTCTTCTTTTAGGCTTTTGTCTCGTATTATTACTTTTGAAAAAAAACCCATTACATCACTTTTTTTTTAACGTGATTTCTCTGTATATGTATTAGTTCTTTCATAGACTCTCAGACATAATTTCTTATGAAAATAAAAATATCAATCCCTAATATTAAAATATAACCAAAATTTTGATGTGTTTATAACATTAGTACTTCCTTTAAATGACGCATTTTTAAAATTCTATCAAAATATAATTATTATCATAATATTAGTATATATTGCGTTGTGTATTCACTTTGCAACTCCAGCGCATTGTGGAGTTTATCATTATATATCGTAATTTTTTTTAATCTTTTTTGGACATACAACCAACTTCCTTCCTCTGTCAAGCATTAAACGAGATTCCACGCAACCCTCCCCCCCCCCCAAAAAAAAAAAAACTCGTTTGACCTACATGTCACCAACGTTACGCTCATTAATCAATAATCACTGCTCGCTAATACTAACCCAACCAGTAATGATCTCATCGAAGTATAATTTATATATTTAGATGGTTAATGATTATATACAAAATTCTACAATTATATTCTATGCATTAATATTCACATGTTGACATCTGGCAGAACCTAAGCTCGTGTTCGAACTTCAAGGCTTTGACAAGATACCACCTGAAAAAAAATTAACTGCAACTTTGAAACCTGAACTTGAGCAGCATTCACGCCATTGTTTGGGCGCAGATTTGACTTCCTCAGACCTTGAAGTCCCTTTTCTCAACGTCTTTGAGGCTGGAGACCTGACATCCTTAGGATTGACCAATTTGTGATCTGCAAGTCCAGAAAGCAAATATTAGAAATGAAAACGAAGCCAGCCCTAAATTCAGAAGTCAGGCAGAAGATGATCCTGCTCACCATATACATCACAACATTGGAAAGGGCAACCACGAAAAGGGAGGAAAAATAACCTACTAAATATGTAGCACCCTTGCCACCACAAAACAAGTTACTTATCGTAACACACGATTGAGTTGATATTTAGCCAAAGTGATGTTACTTTATATTGTGCCTGTTGGCCCCTTGAACATGTCCTTAATGAATTGATATACCACAGAATAGTACCATTGGTCCTGTAGACCGCTGGATTGACAAGAACATTGACAAATAGAGCAACAAAATCACCAATATTTTTGGGAAAATGACTACCAACAGGTCCGAAGGGTACTTTAAGTATCCAAGGGATTGACAAGCTTCACAATTATGATTTCAGGTCTATTCTTTTATCGTCTTTTAGTTTTTATGTTGTTAGAGGATATCTTTCTCTTCTAGTTAAATGATATTTTTTTAAAAATATATATAAAGGTTGTCTATCTACAAGAAATATGTTACGACTTAAGCATATGAGGAGAATCCACCCCAAAAATTTAGCCTATTGAGTGAGATAACGAAAGTACCTCATGGTTTAAATATCACGTTGAACCTCCTAGACTACTCAATATGGGATATAACATTGTATGCTCTTTCAAAAGTTGGCATCTACAACGGCCCACTTTAGATGCGCCACATGAGTTGACTGTGCACTAGCTCCTCTAACTAATCCCAGGCTAACTACAAAACTGGCGTCACCACTTGCGTTGCCTTTTCCAAGTTTACCTTTTTAGGTCAGCCAACTCTCACTAAAAGCACCAATTATTACAACTCAAACTTGCGAGAAAAGCACACCCCAAAAAAACTAGCCTATTCTTGAAAAAATCAGCAATTTCAAAGTATGAGGACCAATTTGCCAATAATGGTCAAATAAAGCCAAAAGCCAGAATTCAACTACATAAAATGTTTCTTGAGCTAGGACAAGTTCATACATCACCCAGCCATATATATAGCTGTATTCTCCATTTTTTTATTAAAGAAATAAGAGCCTTATCCACAGCTACGGTCCAGGCAGCAAGCTTCCTCGACATGCTCAAACAACAGATCTGCCACCCCACCTATTTTTTTCAGCAACTACAAATGTAATTCTCAGTGACTCCTTAATATTGTTTCATATATCTGTTGCATAACATATTTAGCAGTCACTTGCAGTTTGAAGATACATAGTAAAAATTGACAACTCCTAGAGATATCTAAAAGCCATTCTTTAACGTTCTGAAGGGTCTTATAACATGGCATCAAAACCCCATTGTTTTTGTGTGTGGATTGTGTACCACGACTCTGCTGTGTTACTAAGCATCTTGAAATTACTGAGGAATACAGTGAAGAGTATCTGACTGCAAGCTTTATCAATCAAGTGATCTTACCATCTTGGAAACAGTGTGAAAGCCATCCAAATTCATGATGTTCTCCTATATGCTATTATCTCCACTTCCAAAAAAAAGGTGAATTGAGTTGCTAGGGGCAAAAGCATCTACTGACCCAAATCTATAGGTGGACAATGGAGCATGGAAGCCCAAATCTCACATGTTCTTTGACCACTAATCAATGTTTTGAAAACCATACCGATCATCAAACCAAAAAAAGAATGGCTCACAGTTGAGAGGTCTGACCAGGGTTGAACCATGTTTTGAATGGAATTTTATATATATGGCAAAATAATTATATTTTTTAAATTATTTTAGTAAATATATGCCAATATATATTAATAAATAACACCAATTCATGAAATAATTGCAAAAATATTACACAAAATTATAAATTAACATGAAATTAGTTTAAAATTTAAATAGATTTGGGAGTAATTAAGTTTAATAAAAATTAATTTTATATTTATTAAATTATACACCACTTCATTTGTTAAAGTTTTTAAAAATAATATATTTAAATAAATACTAGAAAATGGGTTTAATATTAGGTTCTTCCATTTTTTAAGTACTTCTTTTATGGATATCCCAAAGTATAAAATTAAAAAAAAATTAATACTATGCTACATAAAACCAACAAAGTATCTTGGGTCCTTGGCCTGATGGCTTTTGGTTAAACAATCCGCTGTTGCTAGCTTCTACTCTTGGGACCGATGTTTTTGAAGCTCCTTAGTATGTCTCTCCTATCTTGCATGATGTTGTGGCTTTAAAATTTTCCACATCACCCACATGCAAACTGATTCACCAGTTCACCCACCTAAAACCTAATAAGTGTCAGGTTAACCAGTTCACGAAAAGCTGACCAGTTTTGACCAACCACAGGTTATATGATGACTTCTTTAGTTTACATGAGAATCAAATTTATGACTTCTATCCTAACACCCACCACCCTTACCACTTGAGCTATGCCCAAGTAGAACCACCACAGGTTATATGATGACTAGATAATGGACCAGTTACCAGTTCAACCAGTTTGGTCTTTTTCTCATAACACTTCTTTGTTGCCATGTCAAAAAAACCCCACCCAAAAGCATAAATTTTATGACATAATCTCAAAAGCATTGAATAACTAGTCCAAGATACAATTCTTGCCACCCCCACTCTTGTAACTAAACTGAATTTCACACTAAATAGTGATGGGCCTATGGTTTGTCCTTCAAGCCTAGTCTTCTGCATGAAGGAGCATGATAAATATTTTAAAGGCACAATTTCAAATTTTAACTGACAACTTAAATTTTTAGGTTAAGTAGCTTTTAGAAACAACATACAAATATTGTCTACCAAGTTTGTAGATTCATGAAGTGATCTAATTTCTAACCTGTGTCAGAGGCACTCATAACAGATGACATCTTTTCACTTTGAGAATCTTTCTGCATGCAATCATATCCAGACCGCTTTGTGGAAACAGTGACTACGCCAGGCTTCATCTTCTGTTCATCATCTGCACATCAACCGTTGAAAGGCTCCACATAACAGAACCTAATATAATAAAAACTCACAATAGATTAATTACGCAACATATGCAATCATTTTATATACACATATAAAGACACAATCACAAATTTGCAATTTTTAATTATCTATTCCTTTATTTGCCTACAAAGGCTGGCGTCATCTATCAAAATGTCCTTTATAGTGTTACTATTCATTGGCCATGTAAAAACAAATAAATGGAACTGAGTTTCATGTTACCAACAAATTCTAACTAAATGGCAAGTTGGCAACGCAGCAGCATGCAGCAGGAATGGGTTTATCCAACATATATGCTGGTTAATTAACTTCATTCTGTTTCATCTATAGATGGCACACCATTCTCCACATGGACACAGAGCTATGTGGTCGAGACTTTTTGCCTTTTGCTGATTACTACTATAATTGGTGTAAGACATTGTCTCCCTTCTGGCATAATTCTTGTGCTCATTTGCTTCTGTTTATGCAAACACATGGAGCACTTGCCTATCTATGTGATTCAGAGTATTGTAGCTGCACAGAGAATGAGAATCCTAATTGCCAAAATCTGCAGTGTGATTGCTGATGATATACAAACAATGCCTCAAGCATTCAACAAGCAAAATAGCCACTAGGAGAAAGAATCGTGCTTTGCTAGGTACTAAAACTTTAGAGGGGTGGGAGGAATGACAGAAAAAAAGAAAACAAGAAAATAGTCTTCATATGCCTCCCATTCTCTTTCTCCAAAGGTGGAGAGAAAATGGATGACAACCAAATTACATAATAAAGACTGACAGAACCACATCAATCTTATAAAGAACACCTTGGCCTGTTGCACTGTCCAAACAAGCTTCATCATCCAAATAACCAACCACAAGATAGCAATAGACCAATCATTACAAGCCAAATTGGTAAATAGTGCATTATATATAGTTTCTATATCCCTCTCAATTGAATGACCATGGCAACCTAAGCAAATTTATTTTGTTTGTCATATCACCAACATATTAAGATTTCCAACCCAATGCGCAATATAAACCTCCATTGAAAATCCCCTTCATCCACATAAGCAAGTTAAAAGTATTAGGCCCACAATGATCTGTTTTTGGTACTTCTTTGTGTGAACAATTAATAGAAACATTATCACGTAATAAACTTGGAAACCCTGACAGATAAAAAATGATGCACTCAAACAAATATGAGAGAAAAATAGAATCATCACCCCATTACCAACAAGACAAGCAATGAAGGATTAATATAAGTTACTCAAACAGATATGTATCCACAAATCACATGCAAGTATACAAGCTCCAATAATCAAACAATATGAATGACTAATATCGTTTAGCATACCATTGTGTAGGCAACTTTCCGCTGTCAAAGTCAGGAGGCAACATCCTCCACTTTCTGCACTTGTCACATTGCACCCATTCATGATCCGGTTTGTAGACACAATTATCTTTGTCCTGAGGAAGAAATAAAAGTAAACATAAAGTTCAATGCACCTCCCCAGTAGAGGAAGATATACATGTGCAAGTTCTGTAATTTGTAGTATGAACAGAGAAGCAGTCCTTCAATTTATTCACCTAATTAAGGCTTATTTTCCCCGTTTAATCAGATATACCAATGTTGGAATCAAGGTCTTATGCGGAAAAACCAAAGCAAATGTCAACCTTACAACACAAGTTCCATTGAAAGTGGCCATTCACAATTTAATTTTGAGTTACTGCTACCAAATTCAATTAATTGAAACAACCTCCTATGATAACTTGGAAAGCAGTCCATGTGGAGACAGCCACCACTTACAAACTAACATTTTTGGCATGAGGAATAACAAGAATTTGGCGAAGATCTGTTATTATGATAGAATTTACAGAAGAGCTTTACCAACTTAAGTGAATCAAAATTATTGTCCCAGTATTCATCTGCTTTTCTACCAAGCCACTGCTCAAGAAGTGCGTATCATTCCCAGTCTTGGAATCCCTGCTTGTTATTATGCACCCAGACATGAACATCTCGATCATCCTATGCCAGGAAGGAAGAAAGAGTACAGAAGTTCAGATGTTGTAAAGAAAACGAATTATTTTTTAACAAGAACAACAGCTAATTAGTAATTGTAGTGTAAGTATTTCAAGTGGAGACATTGGAGAGAAAATTGATTCCACATACAAAAGGAATTATTAAAAACTTCTTCAGAAGTTTTATCAAAAAAACACTTCTTCATAAGAAGTTCTATCAAAAACTATGCCAGAGTACATCAGTATAATTGAGGCTCATAACATTCGTATCATTTTGGCAGATTGCACGAGCACGTAAATCCTGTTGAAAAAACTAAGCAACCAAAATGCAAAAACAATCCAAGCACATACTGTTTCCTCACAAGTTTTAAAGGGTTACAAGTAAACCTAATCCAATATGGCATACAGAAGGAATTATTAAAAACGAAGCAATTTAAATTAGCCTATTACACCAATCCAAAAAGAAAAGCATATTACTGGCACTATCATATTCAGAAGAAATTTTATAAAAAACTAAGCCGGTGCATATCAGTATAATTGAGGCTCATAGCATTCATATCAATTTGTCAGATTGACCAAGCAAATAATCCATTTGTATAACTAAGCAACCAAAAAGAATAAACTATCCAAGCACATATTATTTCCTCACAGGTTTCAAAAAGTTAAAGTACAGGTAAACAAATGCCAAAATAATATAATACTTAAAGGAAATAAAATTGGAAAGTACAAACCATTAAATTGGTCACATCTATGACACCAATTACACCCCGGCCCACATCTGCATTATGAATCATGCCACCAACTCTCTTGTAAGCCTTAAAAAAGTAGACAAAAATAAACCTTAGTTCTTATACAGAATCTACAAGATGAGCATACACAGTCAACTTCATAATGAAGCAAGGAAGCTCCAATACAGGATTTCGTGATTGAACCACAAGGCCACCTATTCATCACTAGTCACTACTAAAATCAAGAGAAGATAGGTTGTTCACAGTGAGGAAATCCTCATACAACATTGAACACAAGGAAGCTCAAATACAGGATTTCTCAAGCTCAAACCACAAGGCCATGACTTCAATGTTTACTCAATGAAGAGTACATACATAATTGAAAGGGCAAGGAAATCCACTTTCATTACATGTCTACACTAAGGTCTCCTCAAGGAGGCAAAATTTGAAAAAAAAAAATGATCAAAAAAATTCTCCAGAAATACACAATGTTACAATGATTCACAAACTCCAAAACACAACGAAAGGATTCCGAGAAAGACCTAAGCTCATAATGTTAATGGAATATTCCTCAAGATTTTGCAATAAGAATCTATTCCCTGACTGGATAGGCAGACACCATTTGACAGCAACTTATCACCAAACTCCCTAATCAACAATTAGTGCCACCTCCTAAAGAGATATTTCAACACCGTCAGACCACCAGGATAGTTGATGGCCTTAATGCAAAAAAAAACAATGACAAAAGGAATAAGAGCCCAGAGCTCACAAGCAACTTGACAATAAGAGGACCAGAAGACACAATTATTTTTGTTCATATGGCATTTATCCACATGTTTGTCATGTTTTCGGCAGTATGCTGTTCCCAAATAAGCCAGTCCGGACTCCCCATTCCCGGGGCCCTAGGAACAAAAAAAATAAAGGAAAAGGATTAAGGAGCTTTTGCTCCAGGAGATTCGCTGTCAAAATCTCTCTAAGAATATAAACAGAACAGACCACAAACATTTGTCCCCCTCAATCAAACTAAAATGGCTGGTAACAGAGTATTCAAGAGGGCTAACAAGCCTTACACCCCAACAATACCATTTCAGAGCTCTGCGCTCTGCAAACAGCCGGCCTTGTATGCTTTTTATATCTAAATAGAAAAAAGACAATGAAAGACTACGTTCAGTGATTTCCTTTGCAACATTATCATTTCACCATTTCACGTTAACCATTTCAAACAAGATACAACAATGTTTCCTTTATCAAACATCTCTTTGGGTTTTATTAGCATGCTAAAGTAGAAATTCTTGTGAAACATTATAAGATTCAGTCACATTCTCAGATCTTACTGCATTATTTTGTCATTCGAAAAAGAAACAAGATCTTGAATTAGTTAATTTTTCATTTCAAACTAAACCATGCTAAAGAAAGAGAACTAACTCCCTCAAACAAAAGACAAGGTATTTAGTTTAATATTTTAAGCACAAAAATTGCTGAGATGACCAATTACTGATCATCACACGTGAAAAAATACACAGAAAATTGATAGATATCAAAGTATTTACACCAGTTAAGGGGCCATTTGGCACATCCAGAATTTTTCCCAACAGTATGTAACTCACCCCAATATCTTGGATGGGTAAATTTGAAATGCCTGAATCATAGGAATGTACAATACCTATAAATCCAAGATATCCATATTCTTGGGTATCCCATGTATATTTGATTATTAATTGACATACCAAACATGGGGATCTTGAGTTCCAGGTGTCGATGCTAGGTTAAGACACATACTGATGTGGAAACGATGGCATACCAAGTGCCCCATAATCGTTACTCCTGAACCAGACCAACTCCTCACCTCAATTAAGCGACCATGCCAATACAAAAATATTCCACAGTTTGCCTGCTCCCATTCTAATTGACCGAACTCCAGAATCAATTGAACACTCTTTCCCAAGACATCACCAGTTTCGATAACAGTCTTAGTCAGAAAATTTGCTAGCGGTCGACTTTTAACCTGAGCATAGATACAGCGAATAATTATAATAGAGCTCAGAAGGCTCAATGATCTTTTTAATTCGATTTTTCCCTTTTAGGCTTTTTAATATACAATACATAATATTATTTCAAACAACATGAGAATGCAATTACCAGTGTCCCCTGAACACTAATCTTCATTCGTGGAACCAAGAAGATGACTTCCAAATAAGATCGTAGCGAGTAATCCAATGGAACCTGAAAACCAAAGAAAACATTAAACAAGCAGCATCCTTTAAACTGACAATCTCATAAAAGCAAAAGAGGTCCCAAACCTTCTGATTAATTTGGCCTGGACCCGAACGAGTCCTTCTAGAGCGGATGAAAATCTCACCTTGGTGGAAAGAACTCCCACTTTTCAATCCATCATGCCATTGTAGACAATAGTCTGATCCCCATCCATCCAGGTTCTATAAGTGAAAATTCCTTACTAGATTTCAAATTGTATTTCGCCAACGCTTCAGATAGAACACTTGTGTCAACTTCCATACGCTGTCTGTGTTGGCAGTAACTAGCTATGGGAATCTCAATATTCTGCAGTAAGATAATTAAAGAGACAGTAAAAATTAATAGAAATGGCATCAGCATTTGGAATAGTAAATTCAAGGCAATCACCCTTAGGTCTAATTACTATTACTACCATCCAGAAACAAGGTACAAACAAGATTGTGAATTTTTAAAACCACCACCTGGCAAATCTGAAATAAAAAGAACAGAAAATCCATATTATTGTGAAACATGCATCTTTGCCTTCATTCAAAGACTGTGAGAGAAAAGCTATAGATCTGGAATTAGCAGTCTGGGTTAGAACAAGAACATCTCTCCCAAGCCTCATTGCTCCTGTCTGGGGAAGAAAACCACAAATAAACAACAATTTAGAATTCATTGGAGTAAGGAATTCAGAAAATAAGGATACAGGTGAGAATGAAGAGATATTACAATTTATATTTTCTTCGGGTGATGAATTAAAATTTATTTTATATGTCATTCTCGTAACTTGAGTGATATAAAACCAGAGAGTCCGAAGGAAAAAGGTGATCTAAGATTAATTAATGCTTATTTCAATAACCACAATGATCACAAGCCATCAGCACTAAACTAAGAGAAACTCTCACACAAACAAGCTAAGCATGCAAAACAAAACTTGACCAAGTATCTTTTCTTCTAATAAAAGAAAATTAATAGACAACAGAAAATAATTAAGTACAAGAAGAGAGGATGATATATCTTCCTAAACCAAACAAAAAACAGGAAGACAGAAAACAGAAATTACCTTATTTAAACACCACATAGAAGCCAAGTAGACAATCCTATATCGCAAAAGCCTAGAATTAAGCTGCAGTCACAGTTCAACACCCCCCCCCCCCCTCCAGTTGGAAAACAGAAAACCAAAAAAAAAAAAAAAGAGGTACCTTGGATCCAACACCAAATCTGCCAATCCGATTGAGGTCATCTCCATCAAGTTGTTTGTGCCCAAAAGATATCATTTTCACAACCTCATCACGGTTCATCCCTAGACCATCATCAATAACTGACAGCATAGGATATATCCTTCTCAGATTTCTTCAACTTCATCATATGTATAAAGAAGTCCATCCTGTTACATTGAAGCAATAATTAGTACAGTTAGAGTCCGAGAAGCATCAAGTTATTTCACTTCCCTAATCCTCCATCCTAAATATGAGTCAAAGTCCAATCAGGAAAAAGGTGAACTGATGCCTAAACCTTTTTACTTTCAATTGAAAACCCTAATAACTATATAAGCATGGGTATTCTATAGATAATATTTAGACATTTATAGAAACATTTCAAGGAGACACATTTTTTTTCTTATCCTTAAGTGTAAGAAGTAAGATGCAGGACCAATTGCCTCCCTTTCTTCTTACCTTTTACTTTTATTATTTATCATCAAACCACCCTAATCCCTTTCATAACCTTAGACATTAATTTACAGCCATTCACAATAATAACTTCTAAAGAAGAAACAACAGAGTGAACAGACAGAATCCCACTAAACTAAAGAATATCATAGCTGTCATCAATTTCTTTCCTCTAACTCAAAGCTGTTGAAGATTGATAAAATCATTAATCTTCCATAGTATTTTCCACATCAAATCAAAAGTACTAAAAGAAAATGTTCAATTCCTACATTACCAATACACATTCATTTGCCACAGTTCCAAGAAAACTTTAAAAAATTATGAAAAAATAGAGCAAAATAAACCAGAATAGATAGCAAGGTTGCTGACAAAGACACAAATGAGATGATAGTGCAAGAAAGGAAACATAAAACCTACTTAGTCGATTTGGCATCCGTTGAATTATCAACAAGCTCAGCTATTCCGCCAAAAATCCATCCAGAATGAACCTGACCAAGAGTTTTCAAGTAACTTGGGTCTGCCCGTATGTAATTTTTCTGAGAGAGTCTATCCTGCTTCGTAACATGAGATTGAGGTCTGCCACAAGTTTCAGCTGTAAAATGATAAGCACAATCTTCAACTCAAGGAAACTGAAGATCTGAGGAGCAAGCATCTGCTCCATTTGCTGGACTTTTCGCCGTGACAGTATTAGGTCCACCATGCTACTCGGCCAAGTGCGAACCTGCTAAGGAAGCATCAACTACAAATGACTTTCACCCATGTAAAAATGCTTGCAGAAACCAAGCTTAAATAAAGAATTTGATAGGCTTCTTCTTCATGTATGAAAGAAATCCCAACTTATGGTTAAGCCAGAGCTACAAATAAGATCCTCCACCACATCTCAAAAGCAATAGATAAAAGACAACAACTGAATGCCCCTAAAGAACAAATGTGCATATTATTTAGATCTATGTGTTTTCTTTTGTATCACCAAAACATTTTGTATGAGAGCTTTTTGTATTGTTAGGTGTTGACTAATTATATGATATGGACTAATATATGAGAATAAAAACAATCAACTGTAGAAGGTACACCTGATTCACAATCCTTTGGACGATTATCTACAGTACATTTCTTGGCTATCTGATAGGCAACTCTGACTGGGCTAGACGTTGAGGCTTTAGCAGGAGGCAGAATGTAAAATTTGTACTGCTCAAAGTTTACAATAGCAACCTGCAAAAGCAGAGTCTTAGTGATATACATTCAACTGCTCAAAAGAACAAAGCACAAGTAACGAGGGAAAATATACTAGACACTCGATTTGTTAATCATAAATATATGTTAGCATTTACAAAAAAAGATAACGTGAAGGGACCTTAAGTGCCAAGAGGCAAAGGAGCAGCAAAGAGCGAAAATAATAAGTAAACTGACAGACCGACCACACTCATTTAAAACATACAATCACATTCTCTTTAAAGTTAGTGATAAAACTACTGAGTAGGCATAGAGTCTATAGACAAGCAGAACCCGGAAAATTCCTAAATATCTATCTTTTTGACTGATTTTACATTACTTATGTGGACTCAGATGTACATGCATACATTTGTATGACTACCTTCATAATGGCAACCTGGAGCTCTCGTTGTTTTACCTAAGTCCTAACACTGTCCAAGCCTCTTTGAAGCACATAGAGTGTTTAACTCTTCATCCTCCCAGCTAATACTCCACCACCAAACAACAATAATAATAGTACAATAACAAACTTTGTACAATACTCAATCTTACAAATATAATATTTGACTACATTCATAGTGGCAACCCAGGAAGCTCTCTTTTTTTTCCCTAACAGTCAGAAACTCTTTGAAGAAAATGAAGACTACATCAAGCTTTTAAATGTTTCTCCTCAGCTAATACTCCACTTCCAAATAACAATAATCATAAATGGTACTATTACAAACTTTGTGGAATACCAAGCATGTTCAGAATCTTTGCCAACACGCCCACTTGACGATTTTATTTCAAAAAGCCAACAGGTTAGATTTGGTTTCTGAGGTCTACTTGTTTATTCAGTTCACCTCTTGGTCTTATTTATTTTCATTTACTTCTTTTATATACCCATTGTTGATTTTCATTTTTCAGCATAGATTGTGTTACATATCCAAGAAAATGATGCCAAAACCCAAGTCAAATAAATACTGCCAAAACATCATCACAGAAGTGAAGAATTTTTCTGCTATAAAAGGCATAACCGGAGTTCTGTCTCCAGTAAGAGGGCACAATTTGTCCTGAAACATATAACAAAGCTAAAATTTGATTTAAAATAATTCAAATGTCCTCCAAACCATGCTTAGAATCATAGCAACCAATATAATTAAATGAATGCATCACAAGCATATCTCTGCCAGAACAGAAACAAAAGTACGTGCAGAGAAAAGCAAAGAATTATGAAATACCATTTCATACTTGTGTGGGAAACTCAAAAATCTCCCCCACTCATTCTGGTCACACTGACTCGCTGGGGCAGGGGTTAAGGAAAACTGGGGCAATCAGAAAGACTACATGTCTTCTTCTTTGGAATTATAGAATGTATGTTCAAATTTTGAGGCCTGTAAGTATTTTCAGATCAATAAATTCGTTAGTCAATATATCACACAATAGATTCTGGTTGTCTCATCAGAAGGCATGTTATAATGGGTTCTTAAAAATGAGTTTTAAAAAAGAATAAAGTACAGCTTCAGGAAGAAATCATAAAGCACCAGGGTGACAGATTATATACAGCTACATGTAAGAAAAACCAATTCACTAGAAGGACAATTTTTTTGAGGTCCCATGCGTTGAGTGACAAGATTTTATTTTTATCTGATTCTATCAGCATCCATATCATTCAGCTCTGATTTTATGGAAACCATTAGTCAGTACAGTGTAGGCAGACCATATTTTGGCAAACTAAAGAAGCTTTAACATGCTTACTAGTTTTTTTATTATCCTTTTCTAGATAAAATGCTCACCAACTTGATAAATTCTCAAGTCAAACTATTATCTATGCTCGTTATTCTGGGAATGGAATACAAATAGAGAAAACAAGAACTAGTACTAAATTTATCTATTTTTTATTGTGGAAAAATTTACTTTTTGAAATGATTAAATTCTTCATTGATTTGCATTGTATTATTAAAACTTTTTATGCATAACATTTCACGATCAAATACTGCCCAATCTAAACAATGAAAATATAACAAGTACTTTTTTTGGATAAAATTAAGACTTTTGTAATATTGAAAAAAATATTATAAGGTTAAAATAAATAATTAGTCCTTATAATTTTACTTAATTTAGATTTTGGTCTATGTAATTATTTTTTTGGATATTAATCCCAATAGTTTCACTCATTTGGATTTTGGTCCCTCAAGGACTAATACCTTAATAATTGAAAACTATAAGGACCAATTCTTCATGAAAAATAAAAAAATCCAAATAAATAGAAAATATAGATATTGATAATTTAATAGTAATAATCAAAATCTAAATAAGTGAAATTATAGGGACCAATATTCAAAAAAAAAATATTACAGGGATCAAAATTTAAATTGTGTGAAACTATAGAGACTAATTATTTATTTTAATCACACTATAAAACAGGAAGACAAGAAAACATCCTAAAACAGCAGGTGGAAAAAAATATTGAGAGAAAGAGAGACGACATTAGCTTAAAACAGCTTATGATTCCTAAAAGGAGGGGGAGGGAAAAATATAAGCTTATAAAACCTTATCAGTCCTTCTAAATATCTGGAAAATAAATCCCCTTAAAGAACCCATGGGCTGAAACACACAAAAAAGCCAAAAGAACAATAGTCAACAGCCTTAGGCCATATTAGGCTTTGGCTATATACATTCATTTTCTTTTTCAGCTGAAATTTGGATATATATATCCCTAAATAGAAATTAATTGGAATATTCCAATTCCAAATCTAGTATCTTACAACATTCAGTTTTACTGAGCAGCATCTTCACCATTCCCCCTTTGCACCAATATCTTGCCCTATCACTCTGATGCATGTAAATCCTACTCTCCATCTAATCCTCTTAATTTATCCTATTTGAATTTTCTAACTCTTTGGCACAATGTACTCCTGCCCCTCTAATTTTTAGATTTCCATGTTTAGATTTCCAAACCATTTTAGAAGATTCTTCGTCATCCTTTATTCAACTGAATCCTAACTTTGGATAATATTTTCATTACCACACAGACACAGACAAAGGCAGATTATAAACTTTTCCCTATAGCTACAATGGTATCCTTCAAAGGCATGATACTTCACATGTAATTTGCACTTCCATTCACCCAGCCAAGACCAATTCCATGAAAAAAAGTCCCCTTCAATATCACCATTAAATTGAACTATTGACTCAAAAGTCTCAAAATAACAAATTTGATTTACCCATATGTAGCTGTTGTCCAGATTTCCTCAACCTTCATGGAATGTTGTTCCTTCTCGTACCATTGCTAAACTAACATCAAAATATTTGGCCTTCGTTCAACTTAACCTAAACCATCAAATTTCCTTTGATGTTTCTAAATTACGTTCCCGATCTATGCCAATCAATTGGTACCTACAGTACTATCTATACATAGAAGCCACATGTCAAGGACCTTATTTATATAGGTCTCATAAAATAAGTAAAATAAAAGCATAACATATAAATCAAACCCTTTATATCGCTTCTTTTTAAAGGAAATTGTCCTGCAGCTATCCTAATACTTTTCATGCTAGATTCCCAATAATCACGTATTTTGAGGGTTAATTAATGAGTAACTCTTGAGAGCTATAATCTATTTCAAACCATTTGAAAAAATTTAGAAGGAATTTGATTTTCCCAAATTATGAGAGGAAGAAAGTGCTGCTAGAAAATAGCTTATATTTAGTAATTCTTAAAATTCATTCTCCCCCATAAAATATAATAGAACTCTTTTCTTTACTAAATCCGATTACCTACCCTATCTCTCCAAATCAAGAACAAAACAAAGATCTTTAATTTCTTCCTATTCTTGACCCGTAAAATTTTCAAAATAGTCATGAATCTGGAATGACTCTCTGAAACTATTGATTCTCATTTTAATCCATGCCCCACAACTCTTTGCCAGAAGTCTTCCGATGCAACAAGTAACTTGCTTTAGCTCTGAACTAACCACTCCTATTCCACAACCACGTGACAGCGTCAGAGTCACACTGCAAGTACAACAGTGCTACTGCATGAATATGAGAGTCAAGACATAAAACATTATTGGAAGCAATAGACCTCACACATTTTAATCAGTAAGGTTATGTTTAGGAGGTTAGAAGGATAGAAAAGAAAAGAAAAGAAATTTAAAAAAAATAAAAGAAGAGTAAAGGAAGGAGAATGAAAGGTTAATAAATAAATTTTATTTAAATGTTTTAAATTTTTTAAATTGAGAGAATTTTAAAATATTTATAAAATTAATAAAAAAATTTTTAAAAAATTACTTAAAATTTTCATTTTCTTTCTCTTCTTTTATAAAATTTATAAATAAAAGTGAGGTAAACACCCTGCTTCTCTCATTTTTCTTCCCTAATCCTCCGTCCAAACATAACATAAGATAAAGATAATAGAGAGGCAAGAAAGATAAAAAAAAAAAAAAATCGTACAGTTCAGCCGGTGGATCTGGGCACTTTGTGGTGCATATAGTTTTCCGATCTTTTTTCGGGATAATAACCTTGCCCATCTACATATATTCAATGACAAAAAAAGAAAAAATTAGTACTACTAAGCCCCACTGCATGATATATTTAAAAAATTCCAACTCACAAAAAGCTAAAATTGTAAATGCATTTCTTTTTTTCTATCAAATAAATAAATGCATTTCTTTACGCAAAAGAAAAAACAGTTACAAAATTTTCCTATCAAATTGCTGAGACTGCCATTGAGCATCCCAGCTTTCCAGAAAAATTTAAAGTGCTTTTTATTATTATTATTATTATTATTATTACTATTTTAGCCTTGGGCTAGGCCATGCAATAGGCACGCCATATCCACATGCAAAGTTGAGTTCGTATATTATTGACGTACAAGGTTGTATATGTTAGTTATCCTGTTCCAAGTTCCGAGTTAAACCACGAGACCATAATTGAAAATGCGTAGAAAACAACGTAAGAACGCCAAAATTTTACCTCGCGTCCCGTTATCCCCAACGTGAATATCTCCAATCACAAAACCTGCTGAAGTAAACCCGCAACAGTCATAAGGATGCCAAAAATGTCAACTTTAAGCACAGAGAACAGAGGGAACAAACAAACTAACACACTATGAAAAGGACAAAATCAAAATCAAAATCTTCAACGTGCACTTTTCATAAAGAAACAAGCAGCAAGCAAATGCAATGCAGTCCATCACCGAAAGTCTAAAACTTAAAATGCAGGATATTCGAAAAATAATCACAACAAGAAAAACGAAAAAGTTGAATCTTTTTCCATTCCTGCACGAACTCGTTACTCACAGGTTTATGTAAAAGAAACCCTAGGAGGGAGTGGCCCTAGCAAAGTGAGAGACGTGCAGAAGTGAGAGGAGAGGAATGGATAAGTGGCTAGGTTTCCGAAAATGGAGGGGACGCGCATTTAGGAGGGAGGAAGAGGAGGAGGCGCAGCGGAAGACTTGAAGACGAAGGCAGCGGAAACGGCGGTGACGTGACCGTGGAGAAGCGAGTGACTAGGACAAGAAAAAGCGTTCACCATCTTTCTATATAGAGCAGGCGCTCCCTGCGACGTGGCATATGAACGTGCCCTCCAAATTACTTAAATGCCCCCCTTGTGAAAAGGTCGCTCTGCGACCGGTGGTTGCCTTTGGCGCCTTTTATTATTATTATTTTTTTTAATTAATAAAACGAGATACGAAAAATGATAATTTATTTCCATATAAATTTCTCTGCGCATAAGATGCTTAGATCATGGGACAATAAATTAGGGCTGGCATTGATTAATTTGGGATAGGGACACATCGATAAATTGTATACACTAATTTAATAAATATCTAATAAATCATTAGTTCTATAATAAATAATTGCATACATTGAGTTTACATTAAAAAAATAATAATGTGTCTAGTGTTTATTAATTTTGTCCATAAAACTTGAGTAAACTCCTCGTTTGTAATTTGAATGCAGGAAACCAAGTTTTTTTTTTTCTTAATGAGTCAAACTCATCATGCCAGACATGCCTCGTGTGTTAACTTGTTGGCTAAAAATTAGCCATTTTAAAGTTTATATTATTTCTTTTATCTCTCCCAGCGCATAATATGAGTCAAATGAGTTGACCAAAGATATTCAATTTATTTTTAAATCTATGCACTCGACTAGTCTTTTAAAAAATTTGGTATAATTCAATTACTACATCTCTCGTAAAGATAATTAACTCACAATAATAATACCTCAACCCTTTTATTTTTGCATATATAAATTATAGGAGATTTAAAAGTTATAGGTTATTCTATTTTAAGATGATGATATGCTACATGTTTCAACAAATATTAATAATGATACTTAAATATCATTTGTCAATACGTATTTATCACTTGGATCATCATCTTTTGGTGTTAAAGATAATTCTGTTTGATCATGCTCATCACGCTCTTTTGCCCAAGGTTTAGTTTTGTTTCTTATTCTCTTCACAAAATAAATAATTTATAAAACTTACAATATTATAATATTCTATATACTTGAGGTATCTATTTATTATTATCCATATTATTGAGTTGACAATAATGATGATAAACTCGTATTAAACTTTTTTAGTGTGGGTTGGCTTAACTAGTATAAGGGATTTTAATAAAACTTATAATTTTCAGGTGCAAGGCTTTGAATCTCCCTTTAACAAATTTTTTTTTTTTGTCTGGTCCCTTTTAACATTTATTCTTAGAAAGATCTTCAAAAGCTAGTTGAAGTAGTTCTATTTCAAAAATAAAAATATTATAGTAAGAAATTTTATGTGTGCTTTTCTTTACCTTTTTGAAATTTCATACATGTTATTAACGCTTTCACTTGCTAATACTAAAATAATATATTATTGTAACCATTCTGTTAAAAAGAACTTATATTAAAAATCTGAAAACATATTTACGTGTACTCACACTTATAGATATTGATAAATCAATTGATAAGTTTTCAATTCATTATAATTTTTTCTCAAAAGTTAATAAAAATCAATTATCGAATTCTTTTATATTTAAAAAATTTATTTTAATAAATAACAAGATGGACCAAGTCAGAAGATTAAACAGCTGAAATAATAATAAAAATCAGAAAAAAATCATAGAACTATAAAATGATACAAAATTTATTTAAAAACTTATTAATACTGAAGTTAAATATTCTTCGTACCACTTATATTTTAATATATTCTCTCATCTTTTCATACCAAATTTAAGATTTCATTTAAAAAAATAAATTATGAAAAATAAACTTCAGTTGGAGAATAGATAGAATTAATTGAATTCTAAAATTATTAATAACTTAAACTATTAATTTTATCTTAATTGAGAAAAAGCTTATAATTTTTTTTGGGTGAAATTTTTTTGTAAATGGTAATTGTTCAAGACAAAATTGGCTCAAGCCTAATCAATCGTATTGCGAGGCCCAACTTATTTGAACAGCCCGATCCACAAGAAAGGAAACTTACCTGGCGATTGCAGGCTCCGCAATGCCTTAAACCTCTGCGCATGCTGAAGCCGCCAATTTCTGCTGCCACTGCAAAACGAATTAGGGTTTTAGCATTTGTCCGACAGCTATCGTCGTTCACTCGTTCAATTGAGGAACGCTGTAGAACGAAACACAGATGGAAATAAATTTAGGGAAGCTCGCGTTTGACATTGATTTTCATCCATCGGATCATCTTGTTGCCGCGGGACTGATTAACGGTGACCTTCATCTGTAAGTTGGTTTGTTTATAACCAATTTTTATTTTTTGAATAATTTTTTCTTTTGCGGTAATCAGTATATTGAAATTCTGTGTCCTGCAGATACCGTTATAGCGCTGATGGCCAGCCGGTGAGGTATAAATCCTGAACCTTTTGCTTGTATGTTATAATTGTTGGATACGTAGCATGCATACTGAATTTATGTTGTTTACAAGTTTCGACTTTGCGTACATTTGCTGCCGTTTATCATCCTATATTGCAATGGGCTTTTTCCAGGTTGTTGGAAGTTCATGCCCACACTGAGTCTTGCAGAGCTGCTCGATTCATCAATGGTGGACGTGGTAAGGCACATTATATTGTTGCTTTTTTTGGGGGGGGGGGGGCGAGTGTCAACTTGGCTCATCCTTTTTTCCTCTGTTTTTTCTTCGGTTGTTTTATTGATGATTTCATGAGGATGACTTGGCATTAAAAGACATGTTATGCTTGTTTTAGCACTCTTGACGGGTTCTCCGGATTGCTCAATATTGGCTACGGATGTGGAAACTGGATCTACCATTGCCCGTCATGATAATGCCCACGAGTGAGTGGATTTGCCGCAATTACACATTTGTCATGATTCGGCTTACATAATCATGGGTATGCTCATTGCTTCAAAATGTATGTGGTGTTGTGATGCAGGGCTGCTGTCAATAGATTGATTAACTTGACCGAGTCAACCGTTGCATCAGGAGATGATGCAGGTTGTATTAAGGTAACTTGTTTAGTTTCATTTCACATTCTTAGGATTTGTATTTGCACAGAATTCCAGATTATGTTGTAAAGAACATTGATAGTATTTAACACAGATATCCATTTTGTTTTATGATATCAGCGAAACAGTGGTTACTTAAACAATAATTTACTCACTAATTTTCAATTTTTCATCACCTTTGCATCACTTCTAAATTTATGAAACTTAATCAGTCATTTTCAACTAATTTGAAAGCAGCATGATCCTAGCAAGGAGAGAGAATACAATGTCCTACCATTACCATAACTTCCTCACTGTCATCCAAATAGACAATGGTTTAATACTCATACCCTAGTCATTATTGCAATCCACTTATCTATAATCCCTTCCTTTCTTATATTCTCTCCCCATCCCCTTTTTATCCCAATAAGCATATATTAAGAGTTCACCTGTTGCGTGATCTCATGTACGATTGTTAATGTTTTCAACGCTAGGCTGTAAGGTGCAACTAATAGTCTTAGAGTTAAGGAAAGGATTAAGTGTTTCCTCAGTTCTTTTCATTTAGCTTTTCCTCATTGCAGGTATGGGATACCAGAGAACGTTCTTGTTGCAATTCATTTGATGCCCATGAAGATTACATTTCAGACATGACTTTTGCATCTGATGCAATGAAACTGTTGGGAACAAGGTAGTGAATTCAGTAACTCTTCACCTGCCCCAAAATATCAAAGGAGAGAAAAACAAAATTTACCCTAGTTGGGGGACTAGGCGCTGACTGTAAAGATCTTTTCTAAAATTTCTGGTGGAGAGGGATGCCATAACATGGATAATCAATTTATAATCATAAAATTTCAATGTTGGTATCCCCTTACAGATTCATAGTTGCATTTAAAAGAAAACTTCAGTGCGAGATAATCATATATTTTTACCTTGGAAACACTTATAGCAAATTTTCCCCCTCTCAAGGTATATTCGGTGGTATTGATTTAGCCAAAAAGAAAATAAAATAGAACTTTTGGGGCTGAAAGTAACTCGGTAAAAATAAGATTATGTTTTGTAACTATAGTGGTTGTCTATATATGAATCGCCCTGGCTTGGCTAGCTGGTCTAGCATATACTGATAAGGGTTTTAAGAATAAACTTGTATATTTTCTTATTTCAACAATTCAGTAATTAGTATTAGCATGCCCAAAGGTAGGTTTCATTCACTTTGCTTTCAAGAATTATTGAACTAAGCATAACCCAGCTTTCCCCGTTTTTTATATTCTACAGTAAACACCTTGGTGATGACAAATACTGAAAATGGTTTTCACATTTTTAACAGTGGTATTCTTCCTTGTTTATATGTCTGTTGACTGAGACATCAAAAGAACATTACTATGTGTTGATTATTTTTTATAGAAAAAATAAGTCTTACTAGAGAGAAAAGAGGGATACCATATGCAGATTATTAAAACTGGTTTGCACAATTGGTAGGAATTTTGGGGAAATTTAATTTGCAATGATGTTATACAATGCCTATTTTTTTTATCTGTTTTTATTGTAAATTTTATATGTTCCCCATGTCAGCAGTTACATTCCCATGTGCGCTTCATGAATTATAAATTGTTTTCCAAATTTTACTTTCTCTGGCTTATCATTGCAGTCTAAATTGATTTTTTCTTAAATTTCTTTTTGTTGTTAAGTGGAGATGGAACTCTATCTGTTTGCAATCTTCGAAGAAATAAAGTAAGTTGTATATCAGTGTTTCCTGATTCTTTTTGAAAAATAAATGCTCTTCATTTGTTGTATCATAATTTGACCACTTTTTCCTATTTTATGATAGGTTCAAGCTCAGTCTGAGTTTTCTGAAGATGAGCTATTGTCTGTTGTTCTAATGAAGGTATCAAACCAATAGTGCCCGTTTGACCTTGATGTGAAATTTTTTTGCTTATGTGAGAATTGCTTTTTTAAAAAATGCTTCTGTATGAAGGTGCTACTATAGAGAAAGTTTGTTTAAATTTTTTTTTTTTTTACTTTTGTTTTTGCTTCGTAGGATGAGAAGTGAAGAACCAATTTGTTTCTTTTTATTAACAGTAGATTTTCTACTTCTTCTGTCACTTAAAAGTAAATACTATGTGATATGTTTTGAACTTTTGGTGTGCTTATGAATCAAACATTACAAGGAAGCCTCAATCGGAGACCCCTCCCCCCCCCTGGGTAGCATGTTTATGTAGCTAAACTGCTGTGGAGTATCATGTTCATGAAATTGTAAAGATAGTTATGAGTAAGCTTTTTTCTTAAATAATGAAAATAATAAAAAGAGATTCCTGAAGGTTGCCTACCCGATCTAGAAGAGGTTTTTCTTATATGTAATAATACTATTTGATGGAACGTAATTGAGCTGTAGATATATGAGTCTGTGATACCTTTAATTAATTAAGTTCATGGGAAGGCCATGAGAAGGAAACTTAATCCCTGTTGATTGGAATGTTTAAAAACTTCTGGGTTGCATTACCTTTAAAATGAAAAATAAATACCATGTATGATGAAAGAGATATTTTTGATTCAGTTTTTAAAAACAGTTTCCTAAAATTTTGTATCTAAAACCAAAAAAAAAATAGAAGCTTGAGTTCTTGTTCTGAGAAAATTGTTTTTACAGTGGCATAAATTGATGACTTGCACTGGTAGCAAATGAAAAGATATTTGTTTTGGTCTCCACAGGTTTGAAATTACGTCTATAATTCTACTGGTATTAGCATTAGTTGTGATTATTACTAAACAAATTTCCAAACGGTTTTTATTTTTTGTTTTTTGTAGTTAGAAGATCTATGGTTAAATGCATCTACAATATATTATATGTACTTGTTAGAAAATATAATATTATTCATGTGACTTAAGCTTTAAGGATGAGTAGTCCCATCACAAGGTATAATGAACCTTTGTATTGTTCACGCTTTAAGTCCAAAGTGCTCTTGCGTGAGGGGCGTATTAGAAGATATAAAACCATTCATGTAACTCCTTAAACTTTTAGGATGTGGGTCCTTGACGGAACTTGAGATGTAAGGAAGGGTAACTGCTTATTCACATGTACTTTCAACTTTAGTAGTCATATGTATGATATTTACTTTTTTTGGGTGATCAGAATGGTAGGAAAGTTGTCTGCGGATCACAAACTGGAATCCTACTACTTTATTCATGGGGATGCTTCAAGGATTGCAGGTACTTGATGTGGAATATGTCGAAATTGATGAGATGATGCAAAATTTTCTGTTTATGGATGAGAGGCATTAAATGGATATTCTCTTACTCTAGTACTTCTGATTCTACCTCTTCTACTGATCTTCTTGCTTAATGGCTTCAATTTCCAGCGATCGATTTATTGGTCTCTCCCCAAACTCTGTTGATGCTATGTTGAAGGTGAGTGGACAACATAACATGATTATTTCAGCATCAGTAGGCTTTCTACCATCCCAAGGTCATATGATAAATTTTTTATTTCTTTTTTTATCTTAGCTTGATGAAGATAGGATTATTACTGGATCAGAAAATGGGCTTATCAAGTGAGTCTTTTGCAGTATGAGGGCATTGTCCCTTTTGATTGGATCATATTTCAATCTTTTATTTCTTTCATTTCCATTCCATTTATGTATATGTTCTTTGTTTCTTCAGCCTGGTTGGGATATTACCCAACAGAGTCATCCAGCCAATTGCAGAGCACTCGGATCATCCTGTTGAGCGTCTTGGTAATATAGTCTCTTCCTTTTTTCTCAACATATAATGTGGCTGTTATCTGAGAGTAGAATCTATTGTTTTTATCCTCAATATCTTCACCATTAGTTCTGTAGTTTTTTATGTTTTTTCTTGTTCCTGGCTTCAAGCAAGTTTGACCTATGGTTTTCTTGGGTCTTGTAGCATTCTCTTATGACAGAAAGTTCCTTGGCAGTATTGCGCATGATCAAATGTTAATGGTACTTCTCTTTCTTAATATCTCCCCTCCAAAAATGAAAAGGAATTGCTTGCTCTGCTCCATTAATTTTTGGCACATTTACACTAGGAACTCATTTTACTGATTGTAAGCTACTAAGCTTGTCTGGACATTTTATTTGAGGCTGGGCAATTTCGTTCTAAAGTACAATTAGTTTAATTTCCACCAAAGTGCTCATATGGGAAGGTGGAATTTAGTAACATTGATTGATTGGAAGGTTAGATTTAGTAAATATTGATTGATGTTTCATGTAGTTTCGTCTTAATTGGAATTGACATTTGCCACTGAAAAGGGGATAAATAATGGTAGGCAGTAAAATACAAGAGTCAGCTTGGGGTGTAAGACACAGAATTCTATGACGGGTTTATACCATATTTGAATTGTTGTATTAGTGTGTTTGGGTGTGGTGGTGGAGCTGCTGCCTAAATAGAATCATGTTGCGGGCATAAGTTATAATTTGCAGTGTCCAATCACTGGGCAAAACACACAGTAAGATGTGTTTGTCAACGTTGAGAAGTTAAATCAGTCAATTTTCAGTTGTGTCATAGACCTTTAAAAGAAAAATAATAGAATGTATATTTAACATACTGGTTGGATGAGTTTGCAACTGTTTGGCTCAAAATGTTGCCTGCCATGTGTGCACTCGAGATGTTTTAGTCCCTCCTAATAATGGAGGGTGGGTCACCGGTAAAAGTGTGAAAACATTGCTTGCGTGTGTGTGTGTGTGTGTGTGTGTGTGTGTGTGTGTGTGTGTATGTGTGTATATGTGTGTATTTTGTACAGATTATACTAATGAATCAGTTATCTGAACTTCCAATAACATTTTTCTTTTTGTGCAGCTATGGGACTTGGATAATATACTACAAGGTTCAGCAAACACTCAAAGAAATGAAGCCGGAGAGATTGACAGTGATGATGATGAGATGGATGTAGATGCTGATCCTTCAAAGTTTAATAAAGGTGCAAATTATATCGATGTAAATGTTGTTATAGATTTCCCATCCCTAAAGACATGGTAGGGTTATTGGAAGGCTATATTTATCGAGTACTTCATCTTATGTTGATATCTTTGCAGGGAACAAGAGGAAGAATGCAAGTGATGGACATGCTTTAAGCGGTTCAAACAACTTTTTTTGCAGATTTATAGGAGATTGAGGATGCAACTTTGTTCAAATGTGATAAACCGATTAGAACACTTGCGAGCGGGATTTCCTTGTCAGTATCTTCAAGTTTAAGGCGCCCCTCCCGGAGATAGCTTTCTTGGGTGCATCACTACATCATTTTGTTATCACATGAATAGTGTTGTGCGTATGATGTTGGTATCTTAGTCTCGAGTTTTTAATATTTATATCATATTATCCATGTCAAGTGCAAATCTTTGAATTATACATTTTACTCCATGGTTATAGTTCCATTTAGAGTAAGTTAAAGTATGAAATATAATGATTATTTTATTATCATTTTCTATTCTACGTTTTTCTTTCCTGTTTTATTGAAGCCCCAATTTTAGAGTCATTTAGCCTGTTCATTTGTCCTATCTTATGGTTTAACTAGTCGTAATAGCACGGGTAGCTTTGATCAAATTTAATGGGACTCTATATTATACTGTACAAGTTAATCTTTTATTCTAAGTAAATTACCTCGTTAGAACTCAGAAATAGGCAAAAATAATATGGAGAATATGAAAAAAAAAATACTGGACACCAATTCAGCACTTACAAAAAAGCCATTTAACAAATTTAAACAATTTCAGTACCGGGTGACGTGTTGATAAGCTCTAGGATGAATAATGCCTATGCAACTTGGTGACTGTTGCATATTTAACATTTAGGTGTCAGATGATGCAGAATTAAAAGCAAGGAGATCTTTTTTTTTTCTGTGAATAAAAAGCTAAGAACTATAACTGAAAGTATATGAATTATGGAGATCAATAAAAATAAATAATGAATAGACTTCTGAGGTGAAAAGAAAGAACATGTTTTTTCACCTCATTGATTGATGACCTCTATTTGTTTTTTGGGTCATCGGTTGATGACCTGTTGAAAAGCACAAAAAGTACATGTATATCTTCACAGGAATTTCCGGTTGATGGGCTTTGTATCATTTTTAGATAAGCATGAACACAGAAGAACTACTCAATTGAGGTGAGCTCAATACAAAACAATAATAACAACCCGTTTTAATTTTTTTAAGAAATTGGATCAACAAATACTTAGTAGAATTTCGTAGTTGCTTTGCACGAAGATGTTATCATACAATTATTTTTTACATCCTTTTGATGTAGTATCATTTTGTTGTAGTAATGTGAAACTTTTAATAATTGACTGATGAGAACCATTTTCTGCAAATGTTGCACATCTGTCGGTAGTTTTGTATTGCTGAAGTAAAGGTTAGAATCAGATGTCTTCAAATTTGTACAGATTAAAATTTTGGACTCAATTGTATAAGACACATTGGAAAAAATAAATAGATGTTTCAATTGTAGGATGTAAGCTTCACTACCAGAATCATGTTTACAGTGATAGATGTGAATTGTGAAGATTGTTCCGATACTTGGGTAATAACTACGCTGCCAAAATAAGTGGTACAAGCCAGACACATTAAAATTCACACGAGGCATCAGTCGCAGACATATCTTTTCCACACGCACAAAAAGGATGCTTCATTAATTTGTTGACTCCTATGCATTGCTGCCATATAAGATCAATCCTGTTTGCTTGATGTGTTTAAACAGCCTGGCGCACGTGTACTGAGGATACATCACTGGAGTATTGCTTATTGAGGAGATATGAGCTTCATTATCACAGTTAACAGAGTTCCTGAAGACATTGAATCTTGAGTTATGAATTCCTGCAAATATTAGATTCGCAAATGCTTTAATCATGAAGTAGATCAACAATTGGTGGTTACCCTTTAAGGTTTGTTGGTCAAAGCTATTAACTTTGGCAGAATTTTGGTTATGGCTTGTTGGCACCCTGCAATCGTCTATGTTGTAATAACGGATCTCGGATGCAGGCTATGATGAAGTGTACACACACACACACACACACACACACCTTATTCAATTTTTCCTGTCTAATTTATTAGCATAGTGTAATATGCATAACACCCACATTGTTACTTTAATATTTTTTCCATTATCTTTTTTTTTTTTTTATCATCCTCTTTCTCTTCAATAGGTCTCCTCAACCATGCTTTCAAGGATAGTAAGTGAATTTTAAGAGAAAAGCCACCACTGACCATCAATATAGAATGAATAGGACCTTCCAAAATGAAGTGAATCTCATAAACAAACACTAAATAAGGAGAAACTATTGGCAGAAAAACACTTTTCAACTTTATCAGGGTTTCAGGTAGAAACACAACAACTGTCTTTCCATAGGAGAATAAATAAGACCTTCTAATATAGTGAATCTCAACCAAACAATAAATAAGGAAAATATCATGAAACAAACAAAAGCAGAAAACAACTTACTTCAGTAAATTGAAGAGTCATTCACTCCAAATCCAATGAAGGCAGCAGCGTAACAAGAGATTCGAGCTGGTAAAAAAGGGGAAAAAAACCCACTAGAAACACGTTACACAGAAATTATGACAATAGAAAGTCAGCAGACATGTTAAGAGAGGGTGCTGGCTTTCAGTGATACCTCGAAAAAAATTCAGATTGAAGCAAATTTTTTTCCCTCCACAGTCTATAGCTATACTTGTATAGGCTAATCCTTATAAGTATAAATATGATCAATGATCATAAAAAAATTCTGGTTACCAATGAAAAGAGTTACATATAATGTAATATAATATTATAATATTCCATCAATTGAAAGATGATCAATCACAAATTATCTTTCCGTCAAATTTAGCCTATTTTATAGACAAATCCCTACATCTGCAGACATAACTATTATATGTAAATTTTTTTAGCGTAAACTAACATGACATATCTGCAAAAGAAGTGTGATTTGACTGAAACCAAAATATTCATTTGACTGATTAAAAGATCAGACTATTTTTTATTACTCAAAATGCAACTCAAAAACAAATTTTAGTGGGTCAACCTTCCCAAGCCTGCCTTAACCTGCGGCTCAAACAGGGCTGATAATTTAACCAGCTTTTAAACGGGCTATCAAATACAAACCCAACCTGTCCATTCAGCATGGAAAAACGGGCCAACCCGACGAGTTAAACCCAATTTCCCACCTCTACGTGTAGGTGTAGGAAGGAAGTCTGGGATGCCATTGTGGCGAAAAGTCCACAAGAAGGCTGTTGATAGTGGAAAAGGCTCATGCAGCATTTACTTCCCAGTAAAATGTTTTTCTCAAAATCACAAACTATGTCCTATTCATTTCCACTTCTCCTCAGTCTTTTCTCTTACACTCGTTCCTTTTTCACTGTTTAAAACGGTGTATTCTTGTTATTTTCTTACAATCAAGTTTGAGTTTTGTGCAATTTGTACCTTCCTGGGCACTTTCCTTCTGAATTCTGGCACTTTCCTTCTGAATTCTGATACTCAAATTAAAAAAAGAACAGCCCAGTCAAATGCTGATTCAACCCAAATTTGAGCCAGACAGGCCAAATTAAACAGCTCCGCCTACATTCAAGGGTTTTCAAGGACCATATAAGAACGCAATATTGCACATTTTAAGTTGGCTCCAACTTTCAAATTGCGAAATGAAGTATTTGGTTAATATCATTCTAATTTGAGCAGTGTAATTGAAAGAGCTTTTGGACTTAGGAGTTTGCAAAGCAACGTGAAGGATATTGCAAAACATTATCAACTTTAAACTCGAGACTCAAGGTTATATTATATGAGCATGTTCTGCTCTTCATAATTATATAAGAAAGAATACTAATGGTTCAAATATTCTTCAATGTTCAAAGAATAATAATAAGTTGGAATAAGAGCGGACTTTTAATAATGATATAGCAAGATATTATCAAGTTGACAGGCAAGAGACAACTCAAGATGGTAGACTAATAGAATAAACAAGAGATACTATTGGAGACCACTTACTAAGACAAGTGAGATATGAGAACTAGATAATATATTTATTTTTAAGATATTGATAATGAGACAATATGATATACTAATTATTACGTGGCATACTGTTATAAAATTGATTTATTTTAACGACATGATGCTTTTTTTTGGTAGAATATCAAATTGAACTTTTTTTTAATCAAGCAATACTATATTTTAGTTTCCTTATTTTTAATAATAAATATAAAAAAATTATTTTTTCACATTTTTAACATGTATAAAACACTTTTTTAACCAAACGTTTGGTATTAAAAAGTGCTTATGCATGCCTTTTTTAATACTTGCGTGAAAAAAAAAGCACTTCTACATTTTTTATATTCAAACGAGTTGTAAGCTTGAAAACAGTTTTGTTTTTCATAAAAACTCTACTAAAACAGTTATACTATAAAAGCACATTATATGACTTTTATTATAGCCTTTGTTAGTAGAGCTTTTATGAAAAATAAAAGCAGTTTTGCATTTGGGATGTAATAATCAAGAATTACTTTTCAAGCTTACAAGTAGTTTGGAAGTAAAAATGAGAAAGTATTTTTGTTTACAAAATTACTGAAAATGACATGCAAAAACTCCTATAAAACATTTGGATAAAAAAAACTAAACACATATATTAAAATTTTGAAAACAAGATATTTTTAATATATGTATTTGTCATTTTTTAATTCAAAACTACGTAAAATAATTTATAATACTTTTTAATAGAAAAATTACATCAATTTGTTATTCTAATAGGAAACTCTGTTATGAGAATACTATGAAAAGTATATGTCTTGAATAATATGAAAAGTATCATGTCTTAACCAAAGTTTGACCTAACAATATGCCACAATATTAATTAGTATATCATATTGCCTCAAGTAATATTGTCTAATATATCTTAAAAAGAAGTAAATCATATAATTATGACACAGTCATTTTGGTAATTGATCCTTAATAGCATCTATTATTTCTTCCATATGTGTAACATCTTAAAGTTGGCTCCTGCCATCTAACTTAACTTGGTCATGCTACATCATCATCATTAAAATCACGTACTATGCTTTCCAACTTATTAATTTTCTCTAAGAATTGAAGAACATTTGAATCAACAAAGATCATTCTTTTTATATAATTATGAAGAGCAAAACAAGCCCATATAATAAAAAAATTGAGTTTTGAGCTTGTAGTTGGTCATGTTTTGCAATATCTTACACCTTGTTTTGCAAACCCCAAAAGTTTCCTCAAACTTGGAAGATGATAATTAAAAATTTCATTGTGCAACCTAGAAGATGTGACCAACCTAAAATGTGGAATATGATATGTTGTGTTCCATATGATCCTAAGCAGCTTGAATGTAGGGTATCCTAAGTTGACAAGGTAATATTTTTCTGCATATTGGTGATTAGATTCACAACTAACTTCATTATGCATTGGTCACTATAGTGGTTACACATTATCAAGTGAAGATTATACTAGATAACTTTCTATTTCTTTAAGCTATTTCAACATTTTTGTATTTCCAGTAGGAAATGTCATCCGCCTTTCATAAGTATGTATTGATAAATGCTTTCATGAAAGGATATAGATAAATGATAAGAGAAAGATCACATATTTTGCTCATGGAGATTACTTAGGATAAATACTGTACAAATTTATCTATATCCTTCTATTGTGGGTGCAGGTGCAAACCCTAGTAGCCTTGGTTTTAAAAAGAAACGAATGTCATAGCAAGTTTATAATGAGATATCGATGCTGTAGTGATTGAATTAGATAATGTGGCAATTGCAGTAACCCTTATTGATCAAGAGCATAACCTTTTAAAATGATCTAGAAGTATTAATGTAATACCTTTAATAACCATAGCTATTGTAGACATCTAAAGAAAAAAGAAAGAATATGCAGTACATCATCCTTTGGAAAAGTAAAGAACTAGTTATTATACAGCGGCATAAAGATGGAAATGTTTTGGCACATACTAAACATCTGCTCTAGGTCAAAGTCATAGCAAACCCAAGCCTTTAGTGCAGTAAGTAATAACAGATCTAGAGAACTAATCCACAACTGAACTTGTAATAAGATTCAACCCAACCCTTTGGTCCAACTTCATTTTCCATCCATATTTCCCCATCCAAAAATTACTTCACTGTTCACAACCAACAGCTAATGAAAAACTAACGATTCTCTAGAAAATAGAGTTTTAGTTACCATTTATAAATCACAAACAAACTAGTTAAGGCACCAAGTCATCTACAAGTGACAAAGACAAAGACTAACAAAGTCATCAGAAATCATTACATCTTAAAAAAAAAAAACAAAGAGTGAGAGTGTACAGAAAGCAAGGACAAAAGCAACAAGTCATAAAAGATAGTTCTCTTCATAAATAAAGTCACTAATACTCTAATAGAGCTGCACATCCAGAGCTTTAAAGCTAATAAGAAAGAAAACAAGGTACAAGATTATAAGTATCCAAAGTCATACCTTGCGAGCTATCTTTACCAAAGAATTTTTATACATTTGCATGATGCTGGCTTGGGCCCTCGTGACATCAACCCACAAATTGACATCATTTTTGCGTGCAAGATCTGAATCATTGTTCCACAAACCAACAACAAAAATCTTATTTGACAAAGTGAGTATGAAATGGAAACAAAGCTGATATGAATTGCAGGGAGGAATGATTGTAATCAAAATCTGGAGACAGTAAAGGCAGGGGAATGATGAAATGAAACAGAAAAATAGTTCAGATCATTGCACGCAAAATGATGAGAATCAAATGGGTTGAGATTGGAGTAAAAGGGAAGGGGTGGAAAACAGAAAGCCAATTTATAAGCCTAGGCTTATCTATCTTCTTAACTCTATTTTGTATTCGGACTTTGAAGAAATGAACTGAGGAAGGTAAGTAAATTAATATAAAAATTACCTAAACTTTAGGGAAAAAGTGCCGCCGCTTAAGCCTAAGTGACGACCAACAAGTGATGAAGGAAAAAGCCTTGCAAGCACTTGGCTTGCTGGCAAGAAAACCGTGAAACACAAGTAGAAAGGTTGCAGATGCAGAGTGAGAGTAGCTGGCCTGTGGACAACGAGCACAGGGTAAATGATGAAAGGTGGGTTCAGGTGAAGTCCAATGGTGACTTCAGAGGTGATCCTCGACAATGGCGAACAGATGCAAGCATTATCGGAAAGAAGAGAGAAACATAGAGTAAAGCTATCGGAGAGGGGGAGAAGAATGTCAAGGGCAGTTTCCCCGTCATAACCAAAAACTCTACGGCATCCGCAAGGCCTTTTACCAAAAGCTTTTGAAAGAATGCCACATTTGAGCTTTGTTAGCCATTTACTGGGATTGAGAAAGGAGACGAGAGGAAAGAAAATAAAATAAAAAAGAGAAAATAAAAAAAAATAGTTTTTTTTGAATGAAGAGAAAAAAAAAAGAAAGAAAATAAAAAAAAATTCTTATTTATTTGTATTGAATAATAAGAGAAAAAAAATATTAATGTAAAATGATAAATATATCTTTATTCTAATAAAATAAATATAAATATAATATTATTTTTATATTACATATTTAACATATTTTTTTATAAATTAGATTGAATAAATAAATTTTAAAGTAAATTTTAATATAAAAATAATAAATTTCACACAAAAATTACTACTCTACACCGTATTTCTTGGACAAGAGAAGAGAGAGGCTTAGAATGAGCAAAATTGGAATTGCATATGTTTTCTCCTCTCAAAGCTAGTTTTCTCCCTTTCCCTCGGAAGAAAAGCTTTATGTGGAACCCACCATAGTTTTTCTTCTTTCTCTTCTCACTTCTCTTGCTAACCAAGCAATGGAAAATTTTCTTCTCTCCCCTTTTCTCCTCCCTTATGTTCTATCTTTCCCTTTTTCTGCTGTTCCAAGCAGAGTGTAGGCACTTGAGCTTGTCTATGGAAACTCCATTTATAACACGTGGAAGTGCATTTCAATTAAAAAAAATTACTTTAAAAGAAAAAACTTCTCATCCGAAGGGGCCTGTAACAGAAAAAATGAAACCCTTGTGATCAATTGTAATGTGAGATGGTGAGTAGTCAAGGATTAATTCATGCAGAAAAGTAGGAGCAGAAACTGAATTTCATAGTTAGATTCTTCAATCTAGGAGTAGGGCATACAAATTCTTCACCCAAAAAGAAAATAATTTATATGAGGTTTGCAAAACAAACAAAACAGAAAGAAAATAACAGAAAATCTTCAACGGGGGGAGTTAAGAGAAGTAAATGCATAAAAACACGACCATATAAAGCAGAATAATATATGCATACATATATAGCAGATACAATTGCCTAAAATTGCAGAAAAGAAGTGCTACCCAAATAATGGATAAGTGAAATTTGTGAGCTTTATAGCTAGAGTCTACATAAGAGAATTGATACAATGATACTTGCCGGAATTCTTCAGATTCGAATTTAATTTTCAAACAAGGGATTGGTGCACGAAAGCGTTAGAAGACAAACAAAGAAACTCACTCGAAAATCATAGGAGACGGGAAAGCTGGTTCTCCGATCGAAAGCGAACGGGGAAAAAGGAAAAAGAAAATGAAGTAAACTGAGAAAGAGAGGGGAAGAGCTAGAGAGAGAGGAGTGAGTATAAAGATAAAAGAAAAAAGAAAATGGGATGAGGGGGAGAGAGAGAGAGAGTAATGGCTTTGTATTCGAAACGCAGAGAGTCGAGATTAGGCTGCGCAGTTAAGTTTCGGGGAGTGTGGGAGTTTAGGGTTTACCAGTGTCCCCCTATTTGTACATACGAATAATATCTGATTTTTTTTTTGCAAGAATATCTGTATTAATTTTGACATTTTTACTTCTATGTTATTGATTTTTTAACATGCGTTGATACTTGATAGGGATTAATCCAGAATTCTTTTTAGGGTTTTTTTTTTTTGGATTAAAGAAGAAAGTATTAAAATAATTTAATACCTTTCAATAATAAAATAATAATAAAATTATTTAATATCTTTCATTAAATTATTATAATTATTTTTTAATTATTTAATATTTTTAGATATTTTTAATATATTAAATAATTTTATTTTTTTTATTTAATATTTTTATTTACCAAATTCTTGTTTTAAGAATAATAATTTAATATCTTTTTAATAAATTTTTAATTTATAAATAAAATTTTATTAAATGCATTTTAAAATTTTAAAAAATAAATATTTTAATTTTTATTTAATTTTTTAATAAATAATTATATATCATTATAAATGACTGTTTTAATAATTTTTTTAATTATTAAATAAAAAATATTAAATATATTTTAAATTTTTAAAATAAAAAAATTACTCAAATATTTATTAATTATTTATTATACTTGTAAACTTCAAGTATTCAATAATAGATAAATATTTAACAATTCATCAAAAGTAATAATATCATGAAAAAATTAAAGAAAGAATACTGTAGTATAATCTTATACTGATTTACTTGGTTAAATTCTAGATAAAAGTGGTGGAAATATTTCCTTCTTAAATATGCCTTTGAAATTTAGAAGGGGATAGTTGAATTCTAATATTGTAATTGATTATGTTATTAGTATAAATTTATGTACAAAAATTTTATAAGAACATAATGGATATGGTGTGAGATTTTAAGATTCGCAATAACATATTCGCATTTTCATCTTAAAGACATGTAAGGTGAATAAGGTACAAGTAAGGTGTTAATTTATAAAAAATAGTGAAACAGATTTGACTTATTTAATTTCGTTAAAAATAACAGGTTGAATTATAACATATAACTGATTTTTTAAAAATGAATTTTAACTTCCCTCTACGTAATTAGCGAATTGTGACAAAAAATGACAGGTTGGTCTATTAGATCAAGTTTTTTTTCCTTTTAATTTTTAGACGAATTGATATATTAATTTTTTCAATTTATTATTATTTTTATTTAATTTTTGACGAGCTGAATCTGTTAATTTTTTTATTTATGGCGGAAAAAAAAATTAATGTTAACCTTTGATTTCCACGGGCAGAAAACGCAGATCGGATGGAACACTCAATCTGCTAGTCAGTTGTTCATTTTTCTTTTTTGGGGTTTACCACTACTTACACGTTATTTTGCTATTTTGATTCGTTTCTATAGGTTTTGGGCTCTTCCAGAACTGCAATACTAAGTGGGCTACTAATAATGCCCCAAAGCACACTTCAATTGTTGCTACAGTCCTTGCTCACTCAGGTTTGCCCTGTGTTGTTGATTTTGGGTTTCTTTTATATAGGCCCAATAAATTTCAAATTGCACTGTTTCACAATACTAGTTAATTAATTGTGCAATTTACACTTTATCATTTATTTATATTTAAGGTAAATGACTAAGTTAATGATTAGGAACTGAAGTAAGTAACAAGGAATTTTTACCTACATTTACTTCAATTCTTCTTCAAATAATATTTTTTACACAATTTTTGAAGATTTACTTAGGTATAACTATACACAATAGTTTATTTAAATTTAAATATGATTAATTAAATAGTACTAGACACTTATATTATGGAATCACTCACAATTATAATTAGAACTGTTTTATATTCAACATTATTCATTTAACAATGTTAAATAATAAAAAAATTTAAATTTTCTATTCCCTTTTTCCGTTATTAATTCTTATTCTCCTAATCAAGTGTTAATAACTCATCATGAAGATATATTTCTCTTTTAATTAATATTAATTTTTTTTAAAAATTTAATTTTTTTTACTAAGTTATCAACATTTAATTGAAAAACATAATTGAAATTGGAAAAAAAAAATAGAAGATTTAAATCCAACAATCTTCACCTACGTTTCTCTAAATTAACTTTGATATATATGTGTGTGGATGTATTTATTTCACGAGTAAGATTTGTATATTTATATAATTGAATAAGTAATTTATAAAATATAAATTTTTATTAATTTAATGATTAAATTTTGTAATATTATCGTAATAATTATGTATATAAAATTTAAGATAAATTAAATATTTATAAAGTATATAATCTAATTAATAATTAATATTTAGTTACATTTTTAAAATATATTATATGTTAAATTAAAGTAAATTAATGAATTATCAATTAATTTTTAAATTATTTGATAATGATAAGCACTTTCAATTCAATGGTCAAATTCATTAAATTGAATAATTTAATTAATAAAATTTAACGTTTATAAAAATATTATTTAATAAAATAAAATGTGTCAAATTTTACTCTGAAATAAATGAAACCTCACTTCTTTCATATGATCCATTGTCAACTTCTTGCAACACACGATATATCAAGTTTCATTGTCGACTTTTCCTTTTTTTTCTTTATGTTTTGAGTCAATTATCAACTTTCTCTATTTATTGACTTTATATATATATATATATATATATATATATATATATATATATATATATATATATATATATTAAGTGGGAGTAGATATATATATGATAAGAGTGAAATGAATAAATATTGGTTATAAGAAATATTATACATGTATAATCAAGATTATAAAAAAAATTATGTAAGTTTTTTTAAAAAAAAATTCATTAACCGATAGAGTACCAAATGATACATAAAAGGAGAGAGAGAGAAACCTCAAACCAACCACATTTTTGTGTGGACGCATGTAATCATAGAAATAGCATGAGTGCATAGCGTCATCCCAAAATTCAATCAGATTCAGGACGACGCAGCACCAACATCGTCATGTGCTTCAATTAACGTTACTTCCCGGGACAGATCTAGCTAATAGCTAGTTCAAGTCACCTACCTTGTTTTTGTTGTTATGCTATGGCTTCCTCGTTTATGTTCATCCCTAACTTGTTGGCTCGGATTTGGATCTATTAGAAGAACTGAGTGGTCACTCAACACAAATTGAAGCCAAAAATGTCTATTCATGAAAAGTGAGTCCCAATTACATTACGTAATGACTGATATGCCTGTATCTTGAAGTGGTCCAGGCAGGGAAATTTGATCACACGTAAGTTATTCAATGCCGGCGCACTTAATGTACGATTAATGTCATAACTAAAGATTTTTTTTATAAAACAAGAATATATTATGAAGAGTGATAATGATATAATAATTTTTATAAATGTGATATTTAAAAATAAAATTGTAATTTTTATATTTGGAATATAGCATACTAACATCTCTTGGGTGTCATAATTAAAGATCTAATCTAATTTAATAAAAACTATAAACTAGTCAACCATTATGTGCCTAGTTATTAGGGTTAGATCCTAAAAGAAAATTTATCATAAAAGATTTAAAACTCTAGAAAAAATATCGATTTTTAAGTTTTTAGTATATTTAGATACTGTAAAGTAAAAAATCACCTTAATTTAATGTATAATTATATGAATATTTTTTAAAAGTTATTAGGTTTTATTTATTAAAATTTACTTTTTTGAATATACTTAGAAAAAAAATTGCTGAACCCTATCCTCCAAAGTTACTTCTACTAATCCCCCGTCGGAACGAAATTATTGGAAGAGAAATTATTTTGGCTGAGAGAAGCCAAAATAAATGATAACAAGATGTCTGATTTATTGGGAAAATTGATGTTGTCCTATCCAACATATTATCTCCAGTATAATATAGTTGTATCATATAGTTTAATTAATTACATGCATGTTACTGTACAATATCAATAATTTAAGTGTTTATTTGAGTAGATCATTAAAAAAATTATGGTAAAAGGATTAGTTTTAAAATTTTATTAATTTGAATATTTTAAAGTATAACCACTTTTAAGGTATAATTAAAAAAGTTATTGAATTTCACTTATTAAGATTGACTTTATAATATTAAATGTAGATTTAAAAAAAAGTTGATGAACTCCGCCTTCCAATCTTGTTTTTTCATCATAGAAACAACCTTAAAGATTGCTTTTCCGAAACGCCATTGGATCAAAATTGCCAGTACAAGCAATCAACAAAACAGAAAAGTTGCGAGCACAAACCTAGGAGTACTTTACTAAGTTAATTTATTAAAAATTATTTCATCACAAGATCAATTTCATTCTACCCAGGTCATTTTTTCTGAACTTCATTCTATCTTCCGTTTGTCTTAAATTTCCTTTGTAACAAAAAGTTACGAACACGGAAAATGGTTCTGGATAAAAGAAGTCAAACAAGGAAACACAACACATTTCAAAACTTAAAATTGCAAGTAATTATCAAAGGATGAATGATATATAAAGCAGATTATTACGTCAAATCATACATATGAAGAGAGACCATTTTGTTAGAAAAATATTAAATCTATAAAATTTGTACACTCGGAATTATATAGTGTCTAAGGCTATTAAATTATGGTGTCTAAGGATATTAATTAAATATTACAATAAAAAATATTAATGAACTATCTAAATGTAAATCAAACTGAGAAAAAAATGCTATAAATTTTAAAAAAACGATAATTGCATATACTATGTGAGGTATGTGTATTATTAAAAAAAATTGCAATCAAACATAAGTGTTGTTTAATAATTTACAAAGGATTATGAATAAATATGATTATACTCAAATTTTGTTGTTGGTTTAGGAACTCCCACGTACTATACTTTCTTTTTATATACTTTTTTTCATAACAAAAAAAGAAAGTGAAAAATAAATTTCTCTCACTTTTTCTCGTAAAAGAAAAGTGTAAGGAAAGTGTCAAGAAAAAATGATGTGTTGCGATCCCCGAAGCATCAATGTACCATAACAGGTGGCTTGGCAACACAGCAGCTGCACCTGGTTACTTGCAGTGCTGCAATTGTTCTGCTCTTGCATGCGAATTTTAAGGGAAAATAATTAATAGTGGTTGTCATTTTCTGGTGCATGTACTTATAAGGACAATACTATCTGCATAACTCCTACATTTATAATTGTATAAATATTTACGTAACGCTGTTCTTTTTTTTTTTTATATAGATAATATATTAAAGGTTGTCAATGTCTAGAGGAGTTTTGCGAGCTGATAGGAAGAGAGTTAATGAGTTGTTACGTAAGGTAGGCAAATGCGATCTTATTATATTTTTTTTTTCTAAGGATCTTCCTCTTCGTCTATATGATGTTTTCGGTGATTTGTAGTGTTTGAATGTATTGTTGTTGATTTACATAAAAACCCACAATAATAGGGCTCAAGATTTCAATTCTGAAATGGTAACTTGCTCAATAACTTTGGCACAGAAGAAGAAATTCAATGCAACCCACCTAAAATTTTTGGTTGCTAGTGGGGAAGTGTAATAACTATATATATATATATATATATACGATGCATGAGTTGGTGTACGTGTTTGCAGGACTCAATATGTATGGATAAACTTGCAAGTATAGATAACATTGCGACGAGGAGGTACGAGTAAATTAATTAGCACAGTCAGAAACCAGAAGACAACAATATGATAAATGTATTTGGATAGGCTTTGCCCCACCCAAACAAACTTTAGGAAATTCAAATGGGAATTTTGTTTATTTTTTGTTTTATTTTTTTTTATGTTTTAATCATTTTTCTAACATAATTATAATTTTAAAAGTTTAGTTTAGTTTAAAATAAATATTTCTTATTTTTTTAGTTAAACATAACTTTTTTAAAATATAAATCACTTTACTCAAATTCATTTCTAATTAAAATTAAATTTACAAAATTAAACTCATTCAAAATTAAATTTTACAAACAATAATACAAACACACACAAAATACATATGAAAATATATATTCACCCAAAAGTCAAGGTAAAAAAAACAGGATACCAATAAGAAGTGTGAAGTTGACTGAGAAATTATTGCAGAGATCATACTCACCAAATAGAATATAATTAATTTATTCTGATAAATATATTTTTTAATTATATAATTAATATTAAAATACTAAAATATAATTAGACGAATCACAATTTTACATAACACTTTAAGAAAATGATAATTTTTCAAGTTGCCCGGGGCAGTTGCTGTACTATATACAGGGATTGTATACATTGATGAAAATATGAACGAAAAAAAAAACAAAAAAAAAACCCTTTTAAAGAGAAAGAATGCAGAATTGCGGAGCCAATCTTCATTCTTAAAATTGATCAGCGAAGTCAGAAGTCTCCCGACTAGCTAGCTAGCAAATTCAATTAGACTTGAAACTACGCAACTGGAAGTACACTATTTTGGGTAATGTGTGACGACTGACGATTATTAATTAGTAGGCAAGAATTCACTCATGGCCATAGAGAAAGTCCATATATCAAGGAAGGAAAAACTGCATTATGGCGGTTGCTTGCCGCTATCCGTTGGAGAAGCACATTCAATTTGGTATAAAAAATGTAGGGATGCATTTTTAATATAATTTATTAATTTTCCTTGCAATGCTTATCCTCAACTTTCCCATTTTGAAGAGGACATTAAATTGACCCTTAACAAGTGAAATAGTACAAAAATGCTAAGCGAGTCATCCTTCTTATTAACTCCAACTAGTATAGAATTGGTCTCCAGCCAGTGAAGTCAACTTCAATTAGACTTGAACTAGAGCTGTGTACCGGCGCAATGCACCGGATAATCAGTCAACATGGAAATTATTGAATCTATAGTTAAGATATTATATTATAGTAAAAATATATTTAATAAATTAGATTTAGATTTTAATTAATTTAATTACGTATTTATGTAAAATTTTACCCCATGCTGTGGATATTAATTAGTAGAAATTCTATTTATGAAATTGTTGAAGATATAGCTAAAAGAATATGAATTTAATTTTGATTTATTTATAAAAAATTTTTATATTATCATTCAATTATATATTATCATATCTTTGACACTTTAGATAATTATTATTTTAGTTAATCACTTTTAATAATTTATTAACATATAATTAGATGATACAATTTACGCTCATTTAAATTTATCCTTGTATCAAATATCTCTTTATTTTTTTTATTTCATTAAATTCCTTTAAAATTTAATATAACTTGAAATTGGATATTAATTTTTATTTCATTTAATAACAAAATTAACGTTTTTAAGTTAAACTAAAATTTAAGAAATTTAGTAAAATAAAAAATTTTTAGGAGAATTTAATGTTAGAGTAAAATTTAAAAGTATAAATTATATTTTATCTAAAATTATAAATAATTATTAATTTAAAGTTCACCGTGATATATTAATAGGTATTGATTCATAAGCAAACAAAAACTGGGGTTTGTGGGTTAAAAAAATTAAAAATAAGAAAAATGAACTTGTAGCCCTTCACCTCCCGCGTCTTCCTCTGCAGGCTAAAGTTTCGGTGGAAGAGTTCAGTGCAGCGACGTATTTTTCAATTACATAGTCAGATTCTGTCCAAAGACGACACTGGTTTTGAAGGCCAAGAAACTGAGGGAAGCGGGTGGTGTGAAGGTGATAGGCGAAATTTAAGAGAAGATGGGCATGAAGAAGCATCGTGCACGGGAAGGAAAAGGTTGACAGAAGTTGAGTCTAAAGAAATAGGGTGCACGGGAAGTGAAAAAAAAAAAAGAAAAAAAATGAGTTAAAATTTCCTAGATATCGATCTTAGAGGCATTCAAAATATAAGATCTAGATTAAATTGCAATTACAAGAAATTGTCAGTTTACTAATTTGCCCTCGTATCGGGTGGGAAAATTTTTTACTACAAACTGACTCGTATGTATATATATTTTTTTGTAAAAAAATTATCCTTTGTATATTGTATAGAGTGGAACTAGAACAGAGGAAGCACAGTAACTACTCAAATTGAATAGCCACGTTCAAGAAGATTAGCGATGATTAAGTTCGTAGAAATTAACTATTGACTTGGACCATAGAACAAGTCAATATAACAGGCGAAATTTCTATTCGGCCATGGAGTTCAGCATACCATTTTTCTTTCAAGTTTGATTCCAATGTAATGATGTATCATAGAAAAGCAACTTGGAGTGCCATGAACTTGGAAAAATCTTTGAGGATCCTGCAAGTCTCTTGGGGGCTGGTTTCATTCTTATAAAACCTAGTTATTACTAAATTTTCTTCTCCTAGTTTATTCATCTTAGAGATATATTCTTTTAATCATAAATTATGCCAACGCCTGCTTCAATCACAATCAGACTACAAAATCGTTGAATCATTTTTGAAGTTGATAAATTTATTTATTAAACATCGCTTTTAAAATTTGTGAATTTAATATTTGGGCTCATAATACTAGCTCCTTAGTGTAGTGTTTGATATGCTTCTGAAATACTATAAGATTACACTTTGCCATCAATTATAGTTTCTGTCCTAATGTTAAAAAACGCTTCATGTAACAGAAGTACATATAAGTTTTATGATTATATAGATGGCTTGCATAGCATTCGGCCACAAGCATTTGAAAAAATTAAATGCGCACAAGTGATGGCACTTGTATTTCATACCGAACATCAATCCATAGCGCTGTCCACTCTTGAAAAGTCAGCGTTAAAACTCGCCACGACAGATCAAAATCGGAGTAGATATTTGTACTTAGCATAGCCAGCTAACGCATGCAACGCATAGGGTTTCTGTTCGGTTCTTTCTTTTCAACATCGTGGTTAGTGGAGGATAGCTATATCTGTGGAACTCAGTGCCGTGTCTCTCAAGGCAAAATCAAGTTGAGATCACCGTCATGACTGGTTCTCCATCCATCTTATCACATTGCCCGGCTTCTCCAATCAATCAAACAGTTGAAAGTTGAAACAGGTTTTGCACTGTCCTAACTCTGCAACATTCTGTTTTTTTTTTAACTCTCTTCTCGGAATAATAGAGCACTACTGTTAACTCTGGCTAATTTAGTTGTTATGAGTAAATATTAAATGAAAATATAAAATATTTAATATTTTTAAAATAAAAAAATTTAAACTTATTTTATTTAATAATAAAAAAATTATTAAAAAAATGAGTAAGAAGATATAAAATTATTCAAAATAAATAATATATGTGCAGGTAATAAAATATTCTTTTCACCAATCATTAAGGGAGAGTTATTAAGAATTTGATTATGATCAGGCTGCATAAACTTTCTATATTAATTTCAATGCGTTCACTAAAAAATAAGTTTTTAACAATTAAAGTTGGGCATAATATTTGGAGAAGCTCGGTATCTGCAGCCTCCTCTGAAGTCAGACCTCCGGTGAAGTCCGTTTCTGGAAGCATGCGTTCGTGTTGATTGTCGGCTGAGAAAGGGTCAGAATATCCGATTATTTTAGTTTGGTGCTTTTTTTATTAAAAAAAAAATCTTACAGTAAAGATATCATCCAATCAGCTTTTATACCAATCAATGCTAAATCTCTCGCTCAAGGCACGTTCCCACATCCACGAAACACATTTGAAAAAAAGATTAATTTTTTCAAAGTTCAAACTCGCCTTGTTAATTACCAACCACTGCATTAATTTCTTAAATCAATGCCTTTAGTTGTTGGGTGCTTAGTTTTAACCTGCACAGATGTGACTGGTTGTTCTGTTTTATCTTGTGTTTGTTAAAAGAAAAATATTATTCGTACATTTTTTTATTTATATCTTATTTCTACATTCCTTTATGAAAAAAAAAGATAACTTTATTTTTTATTTTTTTTTCTTTTTTTATAATAAAAGAGTGTAAAGAAAATACGTAAATAAAAAGAATAAAAATAATATTTTTAAAATAGTATTTAGATATTATTTTGGTTTTATATAACTTGTTTTTAACATTAAATGTTCATGTGCAATAAATCCTGTATAAAAATAAGAAGGAATTTCTTTAATTTCTTTTTTGTTATTTTTTTTTACAAATTTTTTTATTTTCAAAGCATACATATATATTTTTGAGTATTTTCAAAATCTTTGCATACTTTTTTAAATGTTTATATAGACTTCTCTTGTATTTTTAAAATATATTATACATAAATTTATTAAGGAGAGAAGTTTATGTAAATATTTAGATAGTATATATAAGTTTTAAAAATAAAAAAAATTATGAAAAAATAAGTAAATAAAAAGTAACATGTAATAATTTATTCTAAAGATAGAAGTGGTGTAAAATAGATGTACAACACACTAATAATAAAATGACAGTATAAAATGTGTATTTAAATTAATTTATTTTATATTTAAAATAATTTATAATTAATTTTTTTAAAATTTTTAAAAAAATTGATTTTTTCTTCAAAATTAACTTTTTCCAAACACCCGCAGAGTATCGAAAGGCAAAAGCGGTTGGCTCCCTATTTGTGGAGGATGAATCTGGTGTGCACATTAATCACTGTGAATAAGAGGGAGAAAAAAAAAATTCAAAATCAGGAAAGGTTGATTCCAGATTACGCAAATGTTACCTCATTATCTCATTTACGTACAAGTGAATCTGCTTTGGCAAGGACAAATATTAGTGAGGTTGGGTACGATCCCAACTTTTACCTGCTTTTATTTTCGTGAATTAATTTCCACAAATTACTTCCAGGGTACCTTATACCTTGATAATCCAGGTGAAGTGCATCAGAGTTTTGGATTTTAATATTCTCTTTTCAAAGTTGATTAATTTTGGGTAAGATACTTGGAAGAGGTTAAGTAATTAATTAGAAACCTTGTAGTCCAAATAAAAATTGTCATGGCATTTTGCGAAACAATTCATTGAGTGCAAGACAAGCGAAAGGTCATGTAAATTAAACAACAGTACTACAATATTACGAAAGGTAAATCACGAGCTGCAACGAAATGACTTGGCACTATAATTAACTAAAACTTTTATTTTATTTTTCCTCTTTGACTGAAATAATGAGAAAGTTGAAATCATACGGATAAAATTGATTCGTGAACCATATTTAATTAACCCATCGATTCGTAAAAAAAATGTTGGCGACATTTGTCATTTCCCTAAATTAAATAACCACATTCAACTTCTGTTTAATTTCAAGATTTTCACTAACCCATTGTCCTTGTCCCCTCTACAATGGACTGTCTTCTTGATTTTGGCGTTCAGGGACCGTAAGTGCTTCAATGATTGAGCACAAACGTTTCAGGTTTGAAGGTATATGCATGTTTGAATTATAAATAAAAAAAAAGAGTATAATAAAATTTACGAAATGAGAATACACGTTCCTTTGTGGAGCCTCCAGATGGAAAAAAAACAAAACTAACACCTAAAGAAAAAAGTTTGTTGAGAAAAGAAAACATTAAAACTTTTTAGTTGGTAAGAAGATCTCTCTTTTTTTTTTAAATAAAAAAAAGCCAATTCTGTAAAAGGTTAGAGCCTTGGACCACAAATCAAGCTCCATTCATTAGGCAGACATGCGGTGATTATTAGGCAGAAGCCCAAACCCAAAATGTGTCTCACAAATTCACAAAGCTCGGCCGGATTTGCTTTAAGCCTATGACCCCAATGGTTTTTTTGGGTTGGCTGTCAAATTCAGACCTTAACAGATTTTGATAAATTCACTGCGTTTTGGTTTAACTTTTAAAGCTAGATTATAATTTGAGTAAAAAAAATTTAAAAAAAATTCAAACCATAAAATTACCCAATTATTAGTTATGTCATGTAAAAAATTATCAATTTTATTGCTAACAAGCTAACAATAAATTCATTATGTTTCCATTAACTGACATCGGCTTTAATTTTCAAAATTACAGTGTAATAATATTGGGGATTCGATTTTCTATAAGACTATTTTCTTTTGATTTTTTTTATTTAAATACCTGCACTTCTTATATAATAAAAAATTATATTATTTTTATTAAATGATATTTGGTCCTAATGTTTAATATTTTTAAAATTATGTCTTTAAAATTAAGTTAACCTTACATGTGAATTTTATTTAAATTTTAAACTTTAATACAAAAGGTGATAAAAGGGGGATTATTGTATGAACAATTAAATACGAAAAAAAACCCGGTTGAATTATTATAATAAACAATAACAAAAAGGTTTTCTGTATATATAGAATTTTATAGATTTTTCTATAGTAATAATTTTATCAAACTGAATTTTAATAAAGTAATCTCTAGATTACAAAAATTTTACAGAGCATTTAAATATACAATTTATAAATTAATTATTTAACTTTACTAGTTGCTAAGACGGGCAGGCGATTAAAATTGAAAAAAAAAAGTTCAATGTTTTTTCACGTGGTATATAAATTTTAAAAGAAAATAAACAATTAGAATTAATTTGACAAAATAATAATCAGAATAAATAGTTCCTATTATTTTATTTTGTTTTATTTTATAATTATCTTAAAATATAAGTAAATTTAATTAAATTTTATTCAACTTTTTTTTTTTTGCTGTCTAACATTAATCTTTAAATTCGTAGGATCCCACAGAATTCACATGTGTTTGTTTGGTCAATTCAAGTGATGGTTGTTATTTTTGGGGTTCAATTTGGAATTTTGTGTTCAAATTTAATATTTATTATTTTTGAAAGCGATCTCCGTGTGGTCCACTCAAAAGTAAAATTGGCATAGAATATTTCCCTCGCTGTTCGCGAGTGTTGCAATAATTAAGGGACTACTTCTTTTTTGCCATTCCTCGCACAAAAAAAAAAAAGAATACCCATAAAAAATTAACTAAAAATTATATTTTAATAATTTCATATAAAAGAAGATTTTTGTCGTTTTTTACATTATTCATTACTCAAATTTATACCAAAGTTTATTCAAAAGTCAATATATAGCCATTAATATTATCAGTTAAATAGAGTATTATTATAATAAAAATAATTTTCTTTAAGCTTAAAAATATATTTAATAATATATAATAATAATAATAATAATAATAATAATATTTTTTAATAAATTTAATGATTTGTAAAATTAATCTGGTATCGCATTAAAATTAGAAAAAAATAAGAATGTATTTATCATTTAATTTTTACATAAATAATATTTTTAAATTTTTTACTCTTATTTTAAACGTTATAAGTTTGTAACATATGATCACGTTATAAATTTAGGCTCTTTTCGTATTTCCTTTAAGGCGATTTTTTAGATATCTTCAAATGCTCGAAATCTTTACATTTTGAATATATTACAAAATTTTATATTTAAATTAATCCAACAAAACAATTATCTAATGGCTGACAATAGTGTCAATTGAGTAAGGATACCAGAGCTTTAAAAATACCATGAAATTGGTTATTTTCTCCTAACCAATTGGAATGAACAAAAGAGATTTTTGGAATGTATAAATGGTGCATTGTGTAATAAATTAATGAGAAAATATAATTGTCTTAACAAATTTTATTTATAAAAATATATTTTTAGTTTTTATAATTTACACATATTTTTAATTTAATTTTTTTTATAAAGGAGTTTTCATATTTTTAAACATTATCAAAATGATTCTTATTATCTGTTGATGTTATAACTCTGTCACTTAGCATATTGTATAATAAACAAATGATTAGGTCTTTTTGTAGTTAAGGGAATTCAAAATTTATTTTTATGTATGATAATTCATCAATACAAGAGACATGATAATTATTTTTATTTTTTGTTACAATTTTTTTTTAATGTCATATGCTTCTCATAAAATCTAAATAAGACTTATTAATAAATTTATTATATTTTATTTTCTACTGTTCCAATTCATCAATAATATAAAGCACTAAATCATAATATAGAACAAATGTACTATCTGAGGGATATAAAGCCTACAAAAAGCTCACAAAGAAGTTTTAAATTTAACTTACTTCTTTTTAATGACAAAAAACTTAGAGAAAGGAAAAGTTATCTCATTATAATGTTAGATTAAGTCTCAAGTTTCAACTATAACTTAAAATAATATTTTCAGATTATCTATAAATTAGTAACTTTAACGATAATCAAATTTTAGACCTTTTGAAATTAACAACTCGATCATTTAACTTACTACTTAGATTTTTAGATTTTATATTGTTGTTGTTGTTTTTTATTTGTATATGGTTGTTTTTATCTTTTTCATTTCACAACGATATTCATACTAAGTATATTAAAATCTAACTCCAAAATGTTGCCTTTAAACAATAAATTAATTACGGATTAAACATAGAGAAATTTTAAAGTGGATCTTAACTACTGTGTTTTAATATAGAGGAAATTTTATATTTTTCTATTATTTAAAGGTCAATATCCTTTCGCGGTGCAGTTGTCTCTATGCTCATAATGATGGAAGCATTTACGTGAAAAACGTTACAATGTTGTTTAATATAATAATTTGATGAGATAATTAGATGTTGGATTTATTATATTAATGATTACTAATCGTAACTATCCTTTTTCACCGCACACAATTTAATTATCTTTTAAATGGCTGGTCATTTGGCTGCATTGCATTCTTCAGAGTAAACTTTTCTTTAATAACTAAAATTTTAAAAAGAATGGCCAACTAATTTTTCTAAACAAGAAATATTTCTTTTATAAATCTTCAAACATATTTCTTTCCGAGATTATTTAAATATTAATTGTGAATCTCACCCTAAGTTATATTTTGTATAATTTTTAAAACTAGTATATTTCTTATAATAAAAGTATCATTTATCTTCAAAATTACTTATAATAAAAGTTAATGCACTTATCATACCAAAAAAAGAAAGTTACTGTACTTAATAAAAGATCACATATATTTTCTAACTTTTAGGACTTAATGTCTAATTAATTCCCATTATGACATTCTTTGTTTTTTTTTATTAGTGAACTACCATTTAATAACCTATCACATACAAACTTTTTTTTTTTTTCTCTCATTTATCTATTACTATGGATAATCTTTCGTTTATATTAAATCACTATAAATGAATTAGTAATAAAAAATATAAATAATTTATAAAAAATTTAAGCTTATGAATAACTTCGATGCTGTCATTATATTAAACTAACGTTTTGACAGGTATTATTGTATTTATTAATTCATATTTTTTTAAATTTTTATTTATATAATTTTTATAAATTAATTAATTATAATTTTATTCATAAATTAATTAATTATAATTTTATTATAATTAAAATTAATTAAATAAAATAATTTTATAAAAATATAAAATATATTTAACTTGATAAAATAAAAATAATTAATTAAATAAATTATAATAATATATATAAAAAAATAACTTTTTACGTTTAAAAGTAATTATAATTATAAAATATAATTATAAAAAATTATTTATATTTATAATTTTATCTTTATTTTTATTTATATTTAATTAATTATTAATATTTTTTAAAAAAGTAAAAATTAAAAAGTAAAGAGAGAAATTTTCTTTATTTATAATATATATAATCTTCGATTCATATTTAATTATTAATAGTTTTTTAAGTGGTCAATTTTTTCTATAAAATATTTTTTCTTTTAAATTTTAACATTCACTTGCTCATTCTTTTTTTTTTTTTTGCTATTTGCTTCACCTTCGTTCTAAATAACACTTTTTCATCTACACTGCTTTTATATACTCTAAAAACACAATATTATTTTTTTAAATGATTTTAATTGATTGAAGTACTCACAAAAAGTAATTTTATACATAATTAACTTCAATAATCATATTCTATTGCTTATAAAAATTTAATTTATAATTTTATATTTCAAAATATAAAAGTAAATATATTTAAATATACATTATAGTATGCTTAATAAAAGTATTGAATCACATCTCCTCACATGTTCAACTCAATTAATTATTTAAACAAAGTAATAATAAAAATGTTTTTTATATAATTTATAAATTTTTACGAGATTTATTACTTTAATTATAAAAAGAACAAAATAAATTACGTACACCAAAGCCTACGCTCAACAGTATATTATATTAATTGTTATTTTTTCTGCAGTTGATGCGTGGGGGAAATTTTTTTAAAAAAAATGGCAGGATATGTCGTACAATTCGATCACTGATTTTTCCATGAAAAATAAGTCAGAACAAAACAACAAAAAAGAATTTGTTAATTTGATTTAAAATTATGAGTTTTCTTAATATGTACTCTAATAATACATATTAAAAAATAAAAATAATATTTATTATTTTTTATTAAATTATTTTAATTATTTAAAGAAAAAAATTTAATTATATTTTAAAATTTTAAAATATTAAATGTTTGTACTTTTTATTTAATAAATTTTTTTATTTTTTTTAAAAAATCCTAAAATTATTTTTTTTTTGTAAAAGTTGTTTTTGATATTAATATTAGCACTATATTGTTTATAATAGATTACTTGGTAATAATTATACTTTTAGTTATGGATTATATTTTTTATTTTAAGTATTTGTTAGTAATTAATAATAATATAAATAGGACTTAAAAAACTTAATTTAATTATTAAAAATAAATGATTATTAAAGGAATAAAATTAAATATATCATTAGACTAGAAAATAAATTTCTATGAATTCGACTATTTGTATTTAGTCTGTTTGTACTTTATATCAGTAACTATTAAAAAGATATAATTTTCTTAATATTTCAATTTTTATATTTTTTTATAAAACAATCAATGTTACACTGAAAATAATGTGATTATTTGATTACAAATAATATTTTAAAGATATTTTGAAAAAATGTACCCGATAACAAATTAAAATGTCATATCAAGAAGAATTCAGGAATAACTTTCTCCTTTTATATTTTAAGTACTCTTTGGTGCAATTTTCTTTTTTGTATAGGATCTCAGTTTTCCTGTATGTCAAATTTTCAACATAATAACAACCCATGTACATTTTGTATCTCATATGATAATATCATTTTATCTTTATTGTGTGATAATGATTTTTTTAATTTATAATAAATATAGAATGATAATTTTATTTTTAATTTTAATTATCAATTGTTAATTTTCATAATAAGTATTTAAAGTTAATAACATATAACAAATAACTACTAAACATAGATTTCAGAGTAATTTCTAAAGAGTAATGCTAAATTTTTTAAAGAAAGCTCAAAATTTCCAAGGTTCTGAAAATCGAATCGGTTACTGAACCAGTCGAGGTACTGATTCAAGGGTCAATAGTTGAACCGTGATCAAACTGTGGTCGAACCGTGGTCGAACCGAAATATAATTAAATATATATATAATTATTTTATATATTAATAAAATAAATAAAAATTATAAAAATTAATATAAATAATAATTATATTAAATTATATTTTTTATAATTTAAATTATTTAATAACTTTATTATTGTGCAAAAACAAGAGATAAATAGAAGCACAAACAAAATGAGAATAGTAAAATATACTTAGTCAAAGATATATTATTTTTAATTCTTCATGAGCAGTACAAGAGAAGTCACTCTCTTAGGGTAAAATAATAATCAAGAAAGGGAAATAAATTTAAAGAAACATGTCACTACATTCAGCTGTCAATTCCTTCGGCAGGATAACCAAGAAAAGAAAAAATCTACAACAAATAGGGCTCTTTTTTTTTTCACTGCGGTGAAATAAATTTTCAGTCACACAAGTCCCATCAGTGGGAAATAGACAGATTCAATTCATGGGGGAGCCATGCTGAAAAATACTTGAACCAGAGGAAAGTGGTGTATGACTTGTGCTTGGTTTCTTCTCAGTTCTCGCCTTTTCTCCATCTCTGCCAACAAGCACCGCACATCCATTAGATCTCCGACATACTCCGCAACTGCCCCTCCTCCACCTTCGTGCTCCACCGCTCCTTCGGCTCCTGCCAAGTCTTCACCGCCAACCCCGTCGTCGTACAACATATTCTCAAGACTCACTGACCCGCTTCCCCGTCTACCACAAAAGGCTACACCTTACACCGAGCTCTCGGCGATTTCCTCAGCAACGACATCTTCAACGTGGACGGCGATTTCCTGGAAGTTTCAGAGACAAGTTTTCAGTCACGAATTCAACACCTACTCTCTTCCTGCTGTGCGGAATGGAAACTGGGAAACCTGCTCTCTTTTCAACTCATTCTAGCGAAAACGACGCCGTCTCGTATTTTTTTTTTTTAAATCTAGAACAAAACGACGTCGTTTTCAAGTTAAGAAGGTTCGAAAAAAAAAAAGTTCAGAACTGGTAACTGTACGGACCGATACCTGTTTGACCGGTTTACTCGGTTTGACATCGGTTCATTGGTTCTTGACCGGTTTTTGACCTTCCCGGTTCTGGGACATAGCCCGAACCGGGGAGGGAACTAGTTCCTGGTCCAACCGGTCAAACTGGCCGGTCCGGTTCAGTTTTCAGAACATTGCAAAATTATCTTATTTATTTAATATAAAAATATTAAATAAAATGGTATAAATATTTAATATTTAAGATATCAAAATGTATTTTAATATTTTAAAATAATTAAGAGTATTATTAAACTAATATTTTAAGATCAGTTAACATTGTTTCCCAAAAAATTTCAATTAGTGAAAATCAATAATTTGCTAATTTTTATTGATTATAATTATACAATGGCTTCCTATTTAATATTCCAAACAAAAGATTATAATTTTTTCCAAATAAATCAAGCATTAAAAAGTAAATACGTTTTTATTTTTTTCGTGAACAGAAATAAGAAAAGAAAAAGTTGTCTTATATTAATGAAGAAAGTTTTCATTAATACTTATATATTATTTATCAAAATATTAATAACATAAATTTAAAAGCGAAATACTTATCATCTCAACTAAGTTTTCTAGTAATAAATGGGATTATATTCTAACCAATGCTCATTCCATTATTTTAATTTAAAAGCATAATATGTAGGTATCATAAATAAGAAGTAGAAGGATTTTTTTTTAAAAATAATTTTATATTTTTTAAAATTATTAATTTAATAAATTTTTAATTATTAAATGACGTAAATATTAAATATTTTTAAGATTTTATTTTTATTTAATATATTAAGAGAATTTATAAAATGTTAAAAAAGAAGGAAGGGCGAAAAAGGTGGACTGCACGCTGTACGCGTGGGCAATGCTCGGCTGCAGCGCGCCAACACAACCCCTCTCTCTCTCTCTTTCTATAAAAAGCCTTCTAAACCTCCGCATTTCCTTTCAACTATCAATGCCAATTTCAATTCTCTCGCTCTCTGCATTTCCACCACCCCACAGTCTCTAATCCCCGAAAGCCTTTCAAATTTCTCATCTTTTTCAATTTTTGTTTCTGGGGTTTCAATCTCCCTCTGCATTTATTTCACCCGATTCCTCGGTTGCTAGATCAGTTCGTCTCACCGGTTCCTCGCCGGAGAATGGACGTTCGCCGGCGACCAGTTAACCCCGTCCGTCCAGGCTCCGCCGGCGAACCCTTCAAGAGCCAAAAGCTCGCCCATGATCCCCAGAAGCATGCCAAGGCTTCTTTGGCCCCGGATTCGCAGGCCCCGTCGCTAGTGCCGCTTTACCTCACCAACGGCATCTTCTTCAGCCTCTTCTTCTCCGTCGCTTACTTCCTCCTCCACAGATGGCGCGAGAAGATCCGCACCTCCACCCCGCTTCACGTCGTCACGCTCTCCGAGATGGCAGCCATTGTGTCCCTCATCGCCTCCGTCATCTACCTTATGGGTTTCTTCGGCATTGGCGTCTTCCACCCCATCGGTTCTCGCGCTTCTTCCTATGACGAGCTCGAGTTGGACGACGACGACGACACCGTCATTGCCAAAGACGATGGCCGCACTCCTGGCACTTGCCCCGCCGGCGTGATTGATTGCTCCGTCGTTTCTCCTCCGCCGCCGACGCAGGCCCAGAGCGTGGTGGTCCCTGCGCCGCCACCCAAAATCTTCGACATCGTCCCAGTTTCTCTCTGCAAAGAGGATGAAGAAATCGTTCAGTCAGTCGTATCTGGGTCGATTCCTTCGTATTCGCTGGAATCGAGGCTCGGGGAGTGTCGAAGAGCAGCGGCGATTAGAAGAGAGGCGGTGCAGAGAATCACCGGAAGGTCACTGGAGGGTTTGCCGGTAGAAGGGTTCGATTATGAGTCGATATTGGGACAGTGCTGTGAGATGCCAATTGGGTATGTGCAGATCCCTGTGGGAGTGGCTGGGCCCTTGTTGCTGGATGGGAAGGAGTACGCGGTGCCCATGGCCACCACGGAGGGTTGCCTCGTGGCTAGCACCAACAGAGGCTGCAAGGCCATTTACGTTTCTGGTGGAGCTTCCTCCACGTTGCTCAGGGATAGGATGACCAGGGCTCCTGTCGTCAGGTTCCCCACTGCCAAAAGGGCTGCTCAGTTGAAGTTCTTCTTGGAAGATCCTCTCAATTTTGACTCCCTTGCTGTCGTTTTCAACAAGTAATTTTTCATCTTCACTTTTACTTTCAGAGTTTTATTTTACTTTTTTTTTTTTGGCTTTACTATTATTCTTGATGAAAACTCCAATTTTCTTAATTCATGATAGCCACAGAGATCTGTGCTTTTTGTTTTCATAGTCTACTTTTAGTTATGATTTCAAGGTTCAACTCTGCCATTTGCTCATCTGTAATGAGTAATGGAAGATAGGAAAAGTAGTAGACAAAGGAATATTAATCTTATTGCAAGTAAGAGTAAAAACTTTAAATAAACAAGTCATGTCATGTTGATCTTAATTTGGATATCTCCGACTTTAGCTTAATTATATGTGCGTCTTCTCGATTTTGAGAGGAGTCTGATAAGTTTCTCTTATCTTACAACACTCAGATTTCTTTCCAGTTTGCATGTAAGATGTCCATAGAATTACCCCTGTGGAACTATTATCACTTTCCAAGGATTAAAAAGCAGTAATTAACCTTATTTTATTAATGGGTATGTGCAGGTCAAGCAGGTTTGCCAGGTTACAAAGTATTCAGCCTGCCATAGCAGGCAAGAATTTGTACATTAGATTCAGTTGCAGCACTGGGGATGCCATGGGGATGAACATGGTATCCAAAGGCGTCCAAAATGTCCTTGATTTCCTTCAGACCGACTTCCCTGACTTGGATGTTATTGGGATCTCTGGTAAACGTGACCTTCCTTTTATGTTTTTCTTGCTCCTTCACCCTCACCTCCTGTTCTTTGTCATTGTCAAACTTGTTGCTAAAAATGTCATATACCCGGTTTGTGCACCAGGAAATTTCTGTTCGGACAAGAAAGCAGCAAGTGTAAACTGGATTGAAGGGCGTGGCAAGTCTGTGGTCTGTGAGGCTATAATTAAGGAAGAGGTGGTAAAGAAAGTATTGAAGACTAGCGTCAAGGCCTTGGTTGAGCTTAACATGCTTAAAAACCTTGCTGGCTCAGCCGTGGCTGGTGCTCTTGGTGGGTTCAATGCCCATGCCAGCAATATTGTTTCTGCTATCTACATAGCCACTGGCCAGGATCCTGCTCAGAATGTGGAGAGTTCTCACTGCATCACCATGATGGAAGCTGTGAACGGTGGCAAGGACCTTCACATCTCTGTCACTATGCCTTCCGTTGAGGTACAATTTGTTCTATGGTCTTGAATAATCACGATCTTATAGGTAGAATATTGTCTCTAATACTCTGTAGTGGAAAAATCTTTCATAGTATATGCGAGTTTTAGTACCATTACAGATGAACATGCATTTGTATATTCAAAGGGAGAAGATATAATCAAAATCCATGTCTGCACGACAATCTAAAATTGAGTGCCCTCAATATTTATTTCAGAGTAATTTTACCTCAGAAGAATTGATTCTTTCCCCATCAAATTTTTTTTCTGTGATACGCCTTCTTGTTTTCCCCTCCTGGATAAAGGAACGAAAACTTTCATTTCTTTACAGCATATTCTACATAACATGCTTTTCCGTCACATGTGTAGAGTCAGAGAGAAGCAAACTATGAGTCTTATTCCTTTGGGAATGAGTTCAACTGAACCTCTCTTAGTCTGAGTCTCTTTTTTCATTTCCTTCCTTTTTCAATGCATGCACGTCCTAAGAGAGATGTATATAGGCAACTGGCAAAGTTTGCTCAAACGTCTGGTTGGGCAATGATCCTTTCATATCCCAGTCTGTCTTGAGATAAAATTAATTATTTCAATCCCAACTGCCTCAGGTGTTTCTATCCTATTAATATTTTAATTTTTGATACTTGGAGTATAATGAGACGTGATCACTTCCTGTGTCTGATGTGTGATATGTTTTAATGGTTCAGGTGGGTACAGTTGGAGGGGGCACGCAGCTCGCATCTCAGTCAGCTTGTCTTAATTTACTTGGTGTAAAGGGTGCCAGCAAAGAGTCTCCAGGTTCAAATTCTGGGCAACTGGCCACCATTGTAGCTGGTTCAGTCCTCGCCGGGGAGCTCTCAGTCATGTCTGCAATTGCAGCTGGGCAGCTTGTTACGAGCCACATGAAGTACAACAGATCTAGCAAGGATATCTCCAAAGTTGTTTCCTGAGCTGGCCTCAGGACAACGGTACAATAAACTTGTATACACAAGAATAAAAAAAAAATGCATATATATAAATGAATTTCAAAGGGACAATTGTTGGTGGTGGGGTGAATAAAAGCTGGTGGTTGCCATCCTTTGAAGAGTAAATCCTGTCTCCAAGAGGCATGTGTCTAGGAGAAACAAACAGAGAGACAGCCTGCATTTACACTTATTAAATATCGGGTCCATGTGAGGCATTATCTCTTCTGATATTGTACAGAAGGACTTGAATCAGAGCTTGGAGATAAACAAGTAGCCACACCTTTGGCATTAGTTTTATTCCTTTTTTTTTTTTTTTGATAAGTTGTGTTGTGTGTTAGTCTCTCTTCTAAGCTGTTGTCTCAAAGACGTGATATTTTAGTATTTAGCTGTCTCCGTTGTTTTGTTGTTAATTTGTAATTTTAGGAAGAAGTCAGACATCTCATTTGGAGGGTGATTTGGAATATAAATAAATATGACATCAAAACAAAATAGTCTTGAAGATAACACTAACAATGATTCTTCAATCTTCCATGATTTTTCGGTGTGCAGGTGTAAAACAGAAATTTTTCAATGTTGAATAGGTACTTAGGATTGCGCATATGAGTAATGTTAGTTGCACCACATGTGGGTTTGATACTACATCGGGTTTATGGGTCTTTTATATGTTCCTCAATTAGTTCATTTTGTAATTGAATTACTGTCTCTAAATACTCGTCTCAGCTGAGCTTGACTTTGAAACCAAATATAAGAAAATTTATATGAACAATTATATGAAAATTGATCATTAATTATAATTTACTTGACGAAGACTAATAAGAACAATCTTTGAATTTCAATGCCAATGCAAAAACCTTCAAAGTTAATGCCAATCCAAAAACCTTCAAAGTTAAAGGATTAGGCTTTCTTCTCACAAGAATCACCACAATGAGGCTATGGTTTCTTAGGTAGCATAGAGGCGTCTAGGTATAAACGAATAACCTAAAGGGCCTTTTTAATAATTAATAATATTAGACTTATTTAAAACTTATATTATATCGTTAGTTTAATTTTTATAAATAAAATATTATAATTAATTATAACTAATAAAAAAAATTCAATAATTTTTATATGAAATATTAGATTTTCATGTTAGTACAAGATTTCAAAATGTATTGTCATGTAAAAATAATTCTTAGGAATAATTTTTGTCTCACATTTCTAGATTTTCATCCTTATGTAAAAATAATTTTTAAAAATATTTTTTCAGACTTAAACTAAATGCTCCGTAAAAGTTTAAAAGAATGAAGTTTAGGTGGCATCATGTGAATTCAACGAAAAATACGTGTGTAGCTTTACAGGTTTTTGAGCGAAGAGCTGTGAAAATTTGTCACATGTAGAATTCTTTTAAGAGTTGCAAAGAGAATAAGAGAGCAAAAGTGGTGGGCAGGAGAGACTACGAGGCCATTATTAGTTGAGAATACGAGGAGACATGGAAGAAAAGAGAATAATAATATCATTCATAGACCTTATTTGAGAGAGAGAGAAAAGAGAATAATAATATCGTTCATAAGACCTTATTTGAGAGAGAGAGAAAAGGTGAAGGAGGTGATAGTTAATAAATAATAGATAATAAATAATAAGTTACAAGTGAAAGAAGATGATGTGAATAAATAAATAATAGATGATAGGTGACTTGTGACTGGCAAAATGTGAAAAATTTATTATGTTTATTTGGATAGAAAAGAAAATAAATAAAATAATTAATTAATTTTCAGTCATTATTTAATAGGTAACAGCTGACAGACGACAATTTGACTCACCTAACATAACCTTGCAGGCCTAAATAGATCAACCTGTATAATTTTTTTTAATTGCCATGTTTTTTAAATTCATTTAACCATTAAAAAGTAACATTAGAAAGTATCAAATATATATCTTTTAAGCATGATTAAGAAGTTATAGTATATATTCTTAAAATTTGAAATTAATATGTCACAATTAAAATTATATCATATTCAATCCTTAAGTATGATTAAGAAATAATATTAGAAAATATAAATTACTTAATCATTGATTGTAATTAATAAGTCGTACTATTTTTTTAAAAAAATACTTTTCACTTAAATAAATCATAGTATTTTTATTATTTTATTATTTTTAAAACTTATTGTATTTTATTATTTTAAATTTAACCTTGTTGTGGCCAGTTTTAAAAATTTTAAATTAATTTTTAAAAAATTGCTTGGATTATCAACATTGTATTTAAAATTTTTAATTATTTTTTAAAAATTTAAGTTTCAACAGTCAATCATTTCAAACGTCACAAATCTTAGTGATGTAAGTGTAATATAGTTTAACCTTTTTATTAAATTACAAGTGATTATTTTTAGCCATTGATATATTTTTCTACATAATCAATTTCTCTTAAAGCATGGTGCATCCATGCACCTATATTTTTTAGGAGAAACTGAAAGTATTGGATGTGATGAACACAATGATGGTTCTCAACAAACTCTGTCACAAGTGTTTTTTGGGTACCAGAGTCTTCATTATGTAGAATTTAATCTTCGATGAAATTCTAAGATTTTGGTAGAGTTGGTCATTGATATAGTATCAAAACTTTTACAATCAAAGTAGTTCAGGAATTCGATCTTATATCAAGGATCAAGTCTCTCAAAAGCTTAAATTGTTAAATGAAGACACATAAATAATTTTATATTTAATAAATATAAATAAATGAAATAGAATATTATGAAATAGAATATTATGTAGCATTCTAAAAGTATATAATAATTTTTCTTATCCTACCCCAAATGAATCTTAGAGTAAATAAATATGTGGCTTTATTTTATTTTATTTTGGGTTTATAAATGGGTCCTATTGTAACTGAATGTATGACTGAAATTTTGGGACATTATCATCATTCAAGGATAGGAATGCTTATTATGGACAGGATAAAATTAACCAAGTGAATGTGTGGCCAATGTAAGGGTGCCAATGTCATTGAATGTGTAACTTTGAAATTTTGAGACATCATTATCACTTAAGGGTAGAAATAGCTTATAGGTGATGGTGATTGTCCTAAAATTTCGAAGATACACATTTATTGATATTAGGAACCATTTATAAACAAGAAAAAAAATTCAAGGCTACATATTTACGATGCCGAAAATTTAGTTAGAGATAAGCTAGTGTCACCCTTCATTTGAAGGATTCAACGAAGCAGAGTGAGATGTTACGCATTCTAAAATTGATGGAAGAAGGGGACAGAAAGAAAAAAAGCATCGAAGAAAACGTTGTCATAAAAAGAATGAATTAAAAGAAGAGAGTGAGGTTCAAAACAAAGAAAAAAAAAAGGGAGGAAATGTTCTGAATTTTGTTTTGTTGCTAAAAATCCAAAAAGAACGCGAGTCACGTGGTGGATTCATTGAATCAATGTGGCTGCCTTGGCATTTTTCCATGAAAGGGAAGGCAAAGCTTTTATTTTCCATGAACTGACATGACCCATCAACATGAATTATGCAATCGAAAATTTAAAAAACTGTAATATAAACGGAGTCACGCCGTCCGTGGGAATCGAAGCCACGACCTGGTGATTAAAAGCCACGCGCTCTACCGACTGAGCTATGACGACTTCTGGACGCGTGAGGACTTGATTAATATAATACTAAAAATGTCGTCCGCCAATACCGCAAAAGAAAAAAAAAATGAATAGTTTGTCCTGTGAATGTGATGTTCGTGGGGGTAAGCTTGCTGTCTGTTGATTTTTCCCAAGGAGCCAAGGTTGGAGAAGGTGCAACTTTCGCTCTCCAAGTGGAGGCAACTCGTGTCTTTGTGTCATGGCTTGTTCTTCTCGATCTCCATTTGAAAGATTTTCAGAGAGAGTAACAAATATTCAATATTTATCTTCAACATCTGTTCTAACTAATGGTTTGTAAAAGAAGATAATGATTGTTGTACGTAAGAGCATGCGCTATGAACTCAATATGAATCACTCAGACACACGACTACCGCATAATTAAATTTTTTATTTTGCGACTTACTGAGAAGTGTGTGATTGTAAGTAATGTTACTCATTTTTAATCCAAAATCTCAGGTGCTTAGCTGCATAAATGGTGGACCTTACCATACACTTGCCCTCATCAGAAACCAACGTCACTTTTAATGGTTGATACCTCATATATAGATGGAAAGATAATACACAATCACCTCATGAGATAAAATAATTTTTGGGTTTCATTTTTTATGGCCACCCATGATTACAAGAATCGCCGATGAAGAAACAGGCTCAAACCCTAGCTGGCAATTGGAAGTTTAACAAGAAAACGGTGCAACCCCACCTTCAATAGTTTGCTAGCCGTGTTTCTAAATTCCAGATTCCAAGAGGATGAGGACTCACTGTTTCAAAATAGAGCCAGCATCAACCTGCCCTACATTTCAGGTTCGTGACATCCAGCTTGTTACAAACTGGGGAACACCATCCCAGAATTTCTCCGACAAAGTCATGTAATAAATCCATATGACGAAAACACAAGAAAACTATACACAACGAACTAGTCAGTGCTGCCATAAGAATTTACTTCCTTAAATTTGACTTGATTGTTCTTTTGTCATGGTCTAGAGTAGGCCAGAACGGTTCTGTCCAATTTGACTCGGCAATCCAAAATCCTTGAAAATCGCACAGTAACAAGTCAGCTTTTAAATTGAGAACACAGCCCCATAGCTGGTAGTGGTGGCAGTCTATTAATGCATGACTTCACCAACATGCGATCAAAAATCATTCCTTTATTATTATTACCATTATTTTTGGTACAGTAGAGTAAAAGAGGGAGCCAGCTAAGAACGAAGGATATGAGCATGCAAAGCATGGAGACTCATCTAGAGCGCAGGAGGAGGGTGTTCCATATGACAAGAGAGTATGCAAGCAAATATCTTTGCATCATGACAAGAACTGACGCATTCCATAGGCCCAATAAAATCATACTACATTTACATATGAGCTTCATTGCTTCTATGTATATTCATCACGACGTTCTTGCAGAAAAGCAAATAGCTGAGAAAATAATGCAAGTCTATTTTACTCTGCAATCAAATGATAAATAGCAACGTAAATATAAAGATTTTTGCTGGGTCCTACTTAATTCTTCTAAAAACTAAACATTAATTCTTTTTTTTCTTTTGGGTCCAGGAGAGGTCCCACAGTTGGATGGGACCTAGGGGTGGGCTCCCTAGTAGAACCCAACGGGGGAGGGGGGGAGGGGAAATTGGGGGGATCCAACCCCCCACTCCTTATACCAAAGGGTGTCCCTCCCACTAGGCTACCAGCCTCGACGACAACTAAACATTACTTCTAATTAAACATTTTCTGAACTCCGGGCACACACACTAGCTAGTCAATCACTCTTATCCTGCTGTAAACCAATCCCTTGCAAGTAATGTTCTGCATCCAAGGCTGCCATGCACCCTGCACCATTCAATTGATTTCCATTATCCTCAGGAGAAAAGTTCTGATGCATAGATCTGACTCTGATAATATACATATTATTGTGGAAACTTTAAGTGCAATGGCCAACAATAACCATCAAAGCCACAGACAGCGCAATCATTTTTTACATGAGCTAAATTACCTCCCGCCCAGAAAATACTAGACAAAAGAATATTGCAGTTCCCAATTCTTAAAATTTGCCCCCCTTAACTGAATGAATATATGTGCTCGTTACAATGTCACTCCAATAACAGAACAAAACAGCTTGAAGTTTTCCATATACAGAGTTAAACAAGGATTTAGTGCTTTGAACATGTGTTAACATCTTTATCATTGTTTCTGAAGGCAGAAGTTCCATTATAACCAAAGGTCATTGGCAGATCAGGGTGTATGATTTTGCATCTGTTTAAATACTAAGGCCAACTCTCATCAAAGGAGACGTGCTCATTTAGAATCATTTCACACACTATATCATAACAACAGGATAAAAAAAGGCAATAGCAGCCAAGACAGAATATGAAGGAAAACAAAAAGGAGAGGCAAATTTCAGAGGACATATTGAGCATGGGGAAAGTAGAATGACACTGACACATATATGAGATTATAAACTATCATTGATGCTTTAAGTTCAGTATGCTTTTAAGAACATTCAATTTGAAATTGGTTTCATGTCATCAAAGAAACTCGGCCCAACTTAATGAAACAAGCCAACTATGCATGACAAGGCATTAGATGAAATTTAAAATTGTCATTTATTATGCAAAATATAGAAAGGCGTTTTATACTTCAGACATCTCAAATATGCAAGAACCCATCATATTCAATTTAGTGTTATCATAGGCAGCCTTGGCCACCTCAGCAATTGAGGTTCCTGACACAGGTTTCTGGGCTAGCACCTCAAGGTGGAAGAGGCAGCCATGATGAGTGAGGCTCCCACCTCAGCAGTCTCATGAATTTCAGCAGAAAAAGGCTCTTAAAGCCTCCCTTAATTAATCTTAATCAATTGGGTATCAAATAGGAGGGGACAGAATGGCCAATCCATCCTGTCTGAGGAAAGAAAAAGTCAGGAAAAAAAAAAAAAACTAGGGTTCAATGGGTTTGTGTGTTGCTGCCACGCATGAGTTTTAGGATGTTGAACTGTTGAAGATATTTAACTTCTAGGAAAAACCAGCAGCTCCTTCATGGACAAACAGTGCCAAAACACTAATTGAGGTCGGGTCTCACATTCAATTTTTCTTTTTTTTTTTTGTCTTTAAAAAAAAAATATTGCCACCTAACTTTCACGACAGGTTTGGCATTTTTGTAAGCATGCTCATCCAATAACTCATGCTTTGAAAAACGGCACAAGATTGACTTGTTGTACGCAATATCTTATTATTAAGAATACCATCCTGATCCAGAAAAATTCAGCTTGATTGCACCTTCATGCTAAGGTCAGATTTTTACAATAGAAGATATAAAAAACCTGAACAAATAATCACACAAGGAACTGTATTCATAAGGCCAAGCAGCTGTTCCGTTCGTCTTCCAAACATAAGTAATGGCATAATGTAACCAGTCAACAGAAAACATGAAAAAAAAAAAATTAAAAACCAGTTTTCATAAATACCATAGAAGATATAAAAAAACCTGAACTGATAATCACACAAGGAACTGTTCTCATAAGGGAATAGATTTATAGGCTCTATGGCTTCTAATAAAACCTACGCTTGATAGAAATATTATTATCATACATGGAGTTGATGAACGAGGTGAGGATGAGTTCATTAAAGACTATATCTTACATCTATAGCCTTTTGCTTTAGTGGTACTCTTTCTCGTTCAATAAAAAGTCTGCAATCTTGAATGATATTCAACTAAAGGGATTCTGCTAGATGTTTCAATTTCTGTGAATGCAATGCTTTATTGCCAGTTTACCAAACCCCAGAAAAAAAACAGAGAATAAAAAAACTTCCCCACTAGTAATTATCCTTCCATCAGGCTATCGCCAAATAAAAGTGGGATACATTGAGAACAAGGAGAAAACAAGGCTTTCAGAACGTTATGTTTCAATAACAGGCCACATGTACACTAAAAAATTCTCCACCTTTGGTGAACCACTAAACGTTAGAGTAAAGTTTATTTGTTGTCTTTGAAACATATATTATTTATTATATTTATTTTTTAAAAATTAATTTTATTAATTTAATTTTTAAAATTTTAAATTTATAATAATTTTATTTTTTAAAGAATTAAATTAATAAAATTAAAAAAAATTATGAATGATTTGGTATTTAAAAAATTAAATTAATAAAATTAATTTTAAAAAATAAAATTAAAAATGATATATATTTTTTAAAAATTAAAATTCGTTCAGAATAGTCTATAACTCTATATCCTACACCGGTGGAGGGGACATCATTTAGGACTATATCTTACACCTATTAGGCTCTTGCCCCTATTGGATCCCTTTCTCATTTAATAAAAGTATGCAAGCTATGGTTACTATTTGGTCAAATAATGGCCAAAGGGCACTAAGAAATTTTGTTAAATGATATTCAACAAGCGGAATTCTACCAAACGTCAGTGCTACAGAAAAGTGAAATACATTGAGAAAATGGAGAAATCATGGCTATGTTTCAAAACCCGAGATCATATATACCAATAAACACTCCAGTGACACCACCTTAAATGAATCCATAGTTATTACAGAAACTCGTTCAGAATAATGCGAGAAGCCAGTAAATAAACCAACATTATTTAATAAAAGACAAAAATAAAAATTTTAAGAAGACTAAATTACTATATTGATCTTTAAAAAATTTTATTCATTTCATATTAGTTTATAAAAAATTTTAATTTTATTCAAAATTTTTAACAAATTATTTTATTATTTAAATTAATTTTAAAAAATTTAAAAAATTAACTGTATTAATTTTTAAATATAAATTATCTTAAATAATAAAATTAACAGTTAGAGATAATAATAAAATTTAAAATTTTTAAATTATTGTAGAATAAATGAAATTTTATAAAGATTAATTTAATAATTTATTCTTTTAAGAATTACCAGTGCCAGCTGCCGTAATAGCTTGCCTATACTTCTTGTCCTGGACATCCCCAGCAGCAAAGACGCCCTCGACACTGGTCTTGTGGTCCCTGGCTTAGTGACAATGTAACCATCAGAATCGAGTTCAAGCTGACCATCCAAGAATTTTGTGGCAGGCTCGTGCCCAATTGCAAAGAACAAACCGGACACCTTCAAATCAGACACATCTCCAGACACCACATTCTTCACCTTGAGTCCTCCAAGAACTCTCCTGTTATCTCCGTCCCCATATGCTTCAACGACCACCGAATTCCAGATCACCTCAATCTTGGGATTATTCAACGCCTTGCTCTGCATAATCTTGGAAGCCCTAAATGTGTCCCTCCTGTGGATTATATACACTTTGGAACCGTACTTGGTGAGGAAGGTGGCTTCCTCCATAGCCGAATCCCCACCCCCAATCACCGCCAGCGGCTTGTTCCTAAAAATGGGAGCCGCACCATCACACACTGCACACGCCGAGATCCCCCGATTCCAGTAGCCACTGGGGCCATCGCCGGAGCCGGTGAACTGTAACCGCTTGGCGACAGCCCCAGTTGCGACAATGACAGATTCGGCCTCGACGGCCTTGGAATCGGTGAAAACCCTAAAGGGTCTCTTGGAAAAATCCACCTTTGACACGGTCTCGGTGAAGATCTCTGTGCCGAAGCGTTGGGACTGTTTGCGGCAGCGGTCCATAAGCTCGCCGCCAAGGATGCCCTCGGGGAATCCGGGAAAGTTATCGACGTCGGTGGTGGTAGTGAGTTGTCCGCCGGGGGCAATGTCGTTGGCCATCCAACCTTCGAAGAGAACGGGCTTGAGCTCAGCACGAGCAGCGTATATGGCGGCGGTATGAGCAGCCGGACCGCTTCCGATGATGCATAGTTTCGTTTTGAGGATGTTGAGGTCATCCATGGCGGAAGAAGAGGGGGCGGCGGCGGCAAAGGCGGAGGAAGCGAGTCCAAGGCCGACGAAGCGGCGCGCTTTGGTGAAGAGCTTGTTCTTCCAACTGTGGTGCTTAGGGCAGCAAAATCTCATTTCAATTATTGGATTATTATTACGTGCCGAAAAGGTCAACACTTTCTTTCTGGTTTCCACAGGCGCGAATTGGGGACGCAGAACAAAAACGCGTTTGCGTTCTAAGTTCACGGAAACGAATCGAATGTGGGAATTGGTAAAGGATATTGTCGTTTCCGTTTCTTGATGGCAACGACGATAAGAAGACAGAAGGCACAATGTGCGTTGGTTTGGTTTTGTAGTTTTCGTTTGTTCTTTGCTTTGCTTCATTCTTTCTTTCTAGTTCGGTTGTTGGTCTTGCTCATTGCTTGTAGTGTCCCCTTACACAAAGTTAAGAATCACACAAAAGTTGTTGATGTGGATCCACGGAAAAACTTCCAACTTCGTTATACTCAGTTTTGAATTGGGGCTTCAGTGGGTATTGAATTTGAATGACGATTCCTATCAAATTGTTTGTATTGCAGATGAAACCTAGTAAGAGCCTGGTGATCAAATAGAGACAGTGAAACGCATGTGCCTCCCCACTTTAATTTTGTCTGTGTTTCAGTTCAGCATGCTTGTGACCGAGTGAATATGCAAATCAGAAAGAATTCTATTAGGAAGACTTGATTTTGCCGAGTGTGAATATACTAATAGGTTAGTGTATATTGTGTCATTTTTAGTTATATTAGAGGGAAAATGTGTTACTAAATTCAAATATCAAGCCAGATGGATGCAATATCTCCACAACTATTACCAAGATAGTAGCAGTTCTACAACAAGGAGTTCCAAAAAAGTTTTCAGATAGTGTTATGTTGCAAGAAAGAATTTGGCAAAACTTAAACCAAAATTTATTCACATTGAAGAGTGATTGTTATATCAAGTGTATAATTGTGCAACAATTTTAAAAGCAAAGTCATATTATCACACCAACTAAGATCATTTTTAACCTTATTTGATTTTTCTTTTTTTTTTGTTACAATCTTATTTGGTTTTGTTCGGTACAATTGAATATGGCCTTATTGAGATGACTTGACAATTATTTTTTTAGATTTAAGCTCCAACTAAGGAATGATCTCATTCAATGAGGATGAATCTTATGAATGCAAATTCATAATTGATTACGTAAGGAATTATTCCAATTAATTAAAGGTAGTATCTTAAAAAAGACTCAAAAACCTGGCCTATATAAAAGTAACTCCAAATATGATTCAATTAATCCTTCACTCAATATTGGCTAGTACTCGCCCAAATTTAAACGTTGGAGTGATATTGTAGATATTGAGTCCCTTGTCTATTGAAGTGTTCGAATGACGTATTCATATATCTCGAACTGAATTCCATATAACATCCTATCCTTAAATCTTGTCTAGAAAAGGTTTCACTCTCTTTTTTGGTACATAGAACAGGTTTCGCTCTAAAATGCGATTTAGAATCAAAATGCATTTTAACTCTCAAAATTAAATTAATGTTCATAATTTTTTTTAAAAAAAATAGTTTATAGCCTAAAATGCATTTAAACAAAAGTAACTTTCTAATATATTTGCGCAAAATCATTTTGAGTAAAATGGATTTTAGGTCTAATTTACAAATTTTTTAATCAAAATAATATATTTTTATATATATAAAACATGATACAATTCTTTAATATAATTTCTCACCTAAAACTAATTTTACTTAATATTATTCAGACAACTCATTCTTACAAAATTAATTTTTAACTAAATATGTTTTAAAGACAATACTCACCCTTTAAAATAATTTTTTAAATAAATTATATCCAAAATTAATTTTAGACAAATTACCCAAACTTACTCCTATATCTCCAGTATTAATTGTTGGTATCGGGATTTCAAAACCTGGATTATTTTGGACAGGGTTGGTAAGATTAGTAGAGCCCACCTGTAAATCAATCTAGCCACAACCTGGCCTTGTCAAAGCAGCCTTGGTGCGGCCCACCAACAGATGCCAAGATTTATTAGCTGAAAAGCTAAGCATTAGTGGATGCCTAATCAGAATCAACGGTGATAAGAGAAGAAAGTTTTCTCATTTTAAAAAGACTGGGAAATGGAAATCATATGTATTACTAAATTATAACCATTAATGTCAACAATAATTTTCCCTTTAGGCTCACTTTAGGTTTAAGATTTGTCAAAGAAACTATTGTTGTGTTAGGTGGTAATTCCAGCTTTGGAATCTTACATTCATGCCAACTCAGAACCATTCAGCCATTCCCACTTGCCATTAAACATGAAAAATCAACACACCCTGTAATGTTCAACATAATTTCTGAACTCAAGGAATAAAAAATCTTGCGAGTTAAACCTGCGACATTTCTCAAACCTGTTTACAGAAATGACCCATTACCAGTGCAAAACTTATAGGAAGAAATATACACAGAAAGAGGAAGAACTATATATTCTCAACCAGTCCTAAATAAGAAAAAAAAAATACAGTAGAATAGAATTCATAATAATTTCAAGAGAACACCAGAAAATCAAGAAGATAAGCCAATACCCGCATATTAATTTTCTCTCCACCAAAAAAAAACAGGAGTCACGAGTTTCTATCTTGAATATGGCTAACTGGGTCTTGAATTTGGTCCATAGAAGATATAGATGTTCGTTTGATGAACTCCAAGCAGTCTGCAATGGCTTCTGCATAGAAAGAATTAGACCTCCCATAAGATCTCAGCCTATAATCAGCATGGCCCTTGATTTGTTCCTCCCTCACTAAACTTCTCCTGCTGCTGCTGTTGTTTCTTCTGAAGCCATTTTTTCTGCGAAACACTTTCTTCAGCAGCACAAGAGCCTGCGCATACGACAGTTTGCACCTGTCAAAGAGCCTGTGAAAGCAGGTGAACCTCTTGCGCAGGCGGAGAACGCAAAGCCTTCTGGGGTTCAATCTAAATCCTCTGCAGCTGCCATGGCAGGATGATCCCCTGCCACTGCTAACTCTGTTGTAACTCATTAGACCCGTGTTTTGGCTTATACAAGCCAGGGATTGAGGGGCAGCAACCTGCTTTATATATACAAATATATAAGGTTGGGGGGTGACTTTTTGGATGGTGAGGTAATGTTGGGTGTGGTGTGAAGAAGAATGTGGGAAGGAGCTTGGAAACTTGTGGGTTTGGACTGTTTTGAAACTTTGGATGGTCTTGTGCGGCAAAGACAAAGGCTCATGGGGGTGTGATATTATATATATGACCGGGTTTAAACTTGAAAAACTTGTGTGTGTGTTTAAATATAGAAGGGACTATAAACATAAAGTGTTGAATCATTGATTGGTGTGGTGGGGCCGCAGGGGACACGGGAAACAAAAAAAAAAAACGGAGAAAAATGCCATGGATTCTTTTTTCAAAGTAGGTGACTAAAGAAGAGGCTCAAGGATATGATAATCAGTGTCAAATTGGTGAGATTCCAGATTTGAGTTGCTAAGCCTATATATTTATAATATGGTTGTTCAAGCTTTGTTAGTCTAACAAAGTTTGACTTTTTGAATTGGCTTTTATGGGCACAGTGGCTGGCTTTTCTCGTTAGGGATGTGAGGCCTGTGATGAATTTCCTGTGTATTCCATCAAAAATTTGTTTTTTTTGCTGCTTGCCTTTAATGACAATAACGAACTTTGAGGACTTCTGCTCACACCAGATTTTTGGTATCTTTAATTACTGCAGGCTTGTGAGAAGTGATCCACTGTTCATTCCAAAGGAGTAGCTGATCCACAGTTTTCATTGAAAATTGATGTTCTATTCAAAACCCACCTCGTAAACTAAAAACAATTGTTAATTTGGAACTTATAAGACAAAGACAGAGAGAGAAGTGGAAAGGTCTATATATTCACCATGAGATGAGCTCCACAAGTCTCTCTGATTCAGCATTTTCATTAGTTCTAGATGTAACTGAGTTGCTTGTGTTAAGACTTAAGAAATCCAATCAGTAATCTCTGCCTTTTTCTTCTTGTTCTCTAATTTGAACCGACATTATTGGTAAATGCTTCTCGAATCTCATGGATGTATGTGGTCTTGGATAACAGTGACAAGAAAAGGGAAACAAAGTTAAACTTGTATAAGTAACAAGTTCATGAAATGGGAAGTAAATGAACTTGTTGAACATACAGTTACAGTGGAGGTAGATGAAGAAAGTCATCTGAACACTGGTCATCAACTCTGCATAACTAGTGCCTTACATCCCGGACAACCTCAGTAGGTTGCTGAATGCTGGTTGTGATACTATTGCCTTACCTGTCTGAACAACCTTTGTGTAGTATTTGCTAAGAGAAGAGCACAGCTTTGACATCTGAAACCAATTGAAGACTTCCACTTGTAGCAGCCAAAGCTCTTTGAGTGAATTAACGGTTATCCATGACCATCACCCTCACACATTTAATTTCCCACCAAAATGGAAACATTTCGAAAGAGTGCCGACTTCTTAACTACCTGTTATTTGTAACTTAGAAGGATTAACCAGGAGCATGAAATATAATCTAAGAAGCAGAGTGTCTTCAGATGGATAGGCTTTAAAATGCTTTTTGTATAAAGAAAATTTCTTTTTGGAATATTTGTAATTTTTAATTAAAAAGGCTGAAAACTCTTTTTAGAAAAAAATCTTATTCAAACATTCACATAGTCTACATAGAGGCAGCATAAAGAGTCAATTGTAATCAGAATCCCTTTGGGAATTTGAAGCAAATTTAGCTTTCACTCATCTTTTGTGTATTCTACCCAAAAAAAAAAAATTGTGTAATTGGGGAGAAAAAAAAAGAATGAGGGGCCTTTGTTGTTGCGTGTCTCAGACCTGGGGAATTGACTGGAACTTTGTTGCTAATAACCCCAAAAAAATAAAGTGTATAACTTTGTTCAATGTGAAAGACTATAAATAAATTGTACCCAAAAAAAAAAAAGAAAATAGACTGGAAATGAACTACATCATGGCAGTGTTTTGAAATTTTTTAAGATCTAGAAGAGGAACTTTCGTCCAAACAATGAAAAGAATCTGACAAAAATAAGTTTAAAAAAAAAGAATGTAATTTTATTGCCTACTCTCATAGGAATTAGCGAGCCCTATCGCTTTACGGAACAAGAAATTCATCATGGCATTATGAAGAGCTTAAATTGATTTACTATCAATACAAAAATATATTTTATTTTAAATTTTCGATAAATTAAATTTATTATTTTTAAAATTTTTCTACTTTTAACACTTGAGTTATGTTTAAGTAACTTTATATATATCATTGATAAATAACAATTATTACATCATTAATATTTTTTAATTTGATAACATCAAGTATCAACAATTCAGCACCATGGTTTTGCAATTATTTTAACACATTACGTCTTAAAGATGATGCATCAAAGAAAATCGTTATTGACCCAAAAAAAAAAAGTCAAGTCAAAAATTGTTGGAGGTATCAAAAGTCAATATACGCTAGCCGATCCATTAGCATTTAGTTCTAAAATTGAAAATGAACAAGCTTCCTCCTTTTTCATTTTCCTCCCACGAGCTTGAAACTTGACTAAATAAGCATTAGTTTAATCTCATTTCTAACAAGGTGAAAAGAAAAAGAAGAACGCGTACTCATACAATATATAAAAAATTAGATATTCTCTTTATTTTTAGTCATGTGCTTTACGATAATATTAAATGTGCACGCATTCATTGATAACCATGACCAAAGAAAAAAAATTTACGTATTGATCGGTAAACATCTAAATACTGAAGATACAATAAATGCCTTTAAAAGATATGATATCAGTTGGTAAATATTATGGAACTTGTACTATATTTTAAACATTTTATATTGTATTAAATTACAACATTTTTGTTACAATTCCAAACTTAGGAGGTTAGTTGCACCAAATAAAATACACAGGAATTTTTTTTTTTAAAGAAATAATTACACTAAAGAAAAAAAAACATGCAACTGATTAGTGTGGGAGCAAACGCAGCAGAATCATCCAATCGTGGTAACAAATAAAAAGATCAACAGCTGACTGTAATCTCACTACCCAAGTTGCCAATATCATTACATGACGTCCAGCAATTAGAGAGAATCCTAGCTAGCTGATATTAACATGGTCAAATTGTAATGCCTGAGAAAATCGTGTACGAAGATTATAAATTAAATATCAGTGACATAAATATACACTACACTAAGCTAGAAACTGGCACGAGTTTGGGTGGGTAGAATGCATTCCTCTGGATGGCTTCTGGGTCAAATGTCCTATAAACCATAGTAAAGGAAATAGGCACGAAACCATCAGCGACCACTATTCATTCTGACTGCTCAAATGGGACACGAACAAACAACTGTCCATGCAGTGTCACCACAGCTGATGTCTGGTGAGGATCAATTCTTGAAGGCAAGCTCACAACCTGGATTCATTCAAGTTCTTAAAATTAGAAGGTAGGGGGATGATTAACATGCCATAGTTTTCCAGAATAACGAAGAAACAAAAAAAAACAAGATGATTGTTTAGATATGGAATGCATCAGCAAGCTTTTGATTTAGTGCATGTTTGGGTAAAGATTATTTTTAGAAAAAAAAATCAATTTTTTTTTTCAAAAGCTCTCTCAGTAAAATTTTAATTATAAGCTATTTTAACCACAAAATCAGCCAATCCAAACCCATACTTAATGATTACTGACAGATTAGGTATAGCTGAAAAAAAGTGTAGGTTTGGTGAGGTAAAACAATATTGGTAAAGACTACCAGATGATAGTTTCACCTTAAATCCAATGGTACTTTGGTGTGAAGACTAATATTGAGGAAGCATTGACCACAAATATAAAGTTGTAGCATGTAAACGAAACATGTTATCAAGTTGAAGGTTGAAACAAAAGCAGTTCTCGAAAAATGATAAACCCAGATGTATTCTTCTTGTCGTTGAAGAAGGAGAAAATCTACCTTTTTGAAAGGTGTCACACCCCAAGGATTATTGGCATGCTCAGGCTCACCACTTATTACCAAGCGTCCTGCTGGGTCTGATTGAACACGAACCTGGTTTTAGAAAGTATACAAGGTTATCCTCAATTCTATTGCAGTGTTATGTAAATTATGTTTTACAATTCATGGCTTACTGCATCAAAAGCTAACAAGCGTGAATAAAGGCGAAGTTTCAACTAACAGTCCTTACAAACAATGATCCACATATGCCAAAATCAAGTCCTCTAATTAAAGCACTTTACTGGATGTTAACTCCCTATCCCCACATTGCAAAATCAAATGCTCTAATTTCCACAACCCTTAATTAAAAAAATATAAACTTGTAATGTTGACCGAAATATCCTTTTTTTATTAATAGCATAAATAAATAGCTCATTTAGGAAATCACAACATGCACCAAGAATTTTTCAGGGTTCTACTCCAAGCACTGGTAAGTAGCTCAAAAACTGCCGATACCATAGTTATAGAATATTATGAAGCAAGGAAATTGTCATCTTCGTATAAAATTATTATAAAGATAAAGGGGCTGCCATTACTAGTATGCTTGCGAATTTACCATGGATCTGTACATGGCATCAAGCAATTTACACAAAGTCAGAGAATCAGCCTTCTTCTGTTTTTTTTTTTTTTTTATGGTCAAGATTGAAGGGGGGAATATTACAGAATATTCTAGCCCACTCACTCTACCACGAATATTGCACACCTACCCACATTGTAACTCCCTCTCAGAATAAGTAGAAAGGGGGGGGAGTGCAAATTGTAAGCTTGCTTTTCATCATGACACAGATTAATACAGGGAGAAGAAAGATACAAAAGACAGAATGTATATTACCTCTTCCCGCAGAAGGCCAGGAACTAAAGCATAGACCTCAAAACAATCTTTCTGTACACACAAGTTTTCATTGCCGTGAGTAAATTACACATAAAGATTACTTTCTACTTGAACACAAGATAAAGAACTTACAGTTTTTTGCACGTTGACTTTTACCCAATCAGCAGGTGGACCAATATCAACCACAGCTATGTCCAATCTAGCAAAAACATATACCAACACAGGCAGGCAAATCAGCAAATGAACCTAAGTGCCAAAGTAAACATTTCTAGGAAGGCTATTGGTTGGCAACATATTTCACGAACTATTAACTAGACAAAGCACAATACACAAGATAAAAGAGAGATGTAAAATGAAGTAACAGTGTCTTAACTGAGGTTTAGATGGTTTACTACGTGCCGCTTTGACTGCATTATCCATGTAAGATGGTTTCTTACGTTTAAGTAAATCTGAGTCAATAAAGGGGGAAATTCCAATTCTGAGAATCATTTAACACCTATACCACTTAAAAATGATAGCAATAAGATGAAGGACCATACTGATGCTCTTAAGCTGCTTTTCACGCTTTTGCATAGACAAAGAATTCCTATCCTAAGAAAATCAAAAGTATTAAACAATTATTTGGCTGTAAAAAAAAGACAAAAATTCAGGAGAAAATGAACCACAACTTCAAAATTCTACAAGACCTTAATAATAGGGTCACTAACTTCACCATTGCCAAGGAGGCGTTGCGAATGCCAACCCTGCATAGCCCGTGCTGCAGCATCTCTCCGTGCTCTACCTGATGCTGAAGCCTGTATACACTGATCAGGTAAAAAGGACTGTAAGACATAAATAAGTATAGTGATCACAGTGATAATGACAGAAATAGTTCCATTCCACATGTAAAGCCTACTACAACTAAAGGAGGAAATTTACTGGATTGCAAGACAAAGTAGAAATTCAAACCATAGATATTGTTCAAGTAACTTTCAGATGAGAGTTAACTCAGTTAATGATGCCTTAAACCCACATCTAATCATTACTTTCCTATGGGTGGGGGTGGAGGAAAAAAAATTGTAGACATGACTAAAGCCATACAGATGAAGCATTTTTCTTGGCGAAAACAATTTTATTACAGCCTCCTCAAATTGTGAGGCAGAAGAGGACTCTGCTAATAATTTAATTTTGAGAAAGCAGCAACTGCAGAATAATGGCGCTACTTGACTTCAGAACAATCTTCTATTGAACATTAGAAGTGACACATGCCAGCAACTAAAATTATTAGAGAAATAAAACATATCAGGAGCAATTTGAACTTGATAGGTAGATCATAAAAATAATTTCTCTTAAAACCAGAACAGATAACTTTTTGACAGAATCTAAATGAGAATTGCACCTTGTTAAAGCTTGCAGTGCGTCAAATAAAAAAATTATGGTGATGCAAATGTGGTTTTCCAATAGTTGCCCTTCTTATTTCAGGGAATTGAATAAGAATGTTCTGGTCAGAAGTCTATTCACGTCAATAAAGCAAAAATTTCCGCCCATTGTTGGCCATTACATTATTGCTCATGCTATAAAATTAAACGTACAAATCACATATTACCTGATTTTCAATATTCATAGGCTCTGGATGAGAAGCAATAGGCACATTCAGCTCACCACCTTTTATTTTATGCCTTTCATAATCAAGAAGTGCCTGGAGTAGCATATCAGAAACGTCAATAATGAAGTAAGGGTAAAAAAGACATGGATAACAGAGTGTATAATCAGAAGCATAATATCTGATAGAGTTTTCTGAAATTTTGCATATAGTAAAAATGCTAATTAAATAAGCATATATGTCATAGTAAACTTTAAATCAAGCATGGTTAAAGACTAGATATTTGCAACCAACCATGAGAAAGGAAACAAACAGAAAATGTAGCACATGTCACAATTATGTATTAATTATATTATATGGAAATTTTGGTGACTAATACAATGCCGGATGCGTGTGACAGGCTAGTCTACTAATTTCTAATTCAGAAAAAAAGAAGCAACAGTTTCTGAAAATCCATTTGGTTTCTAGTGAACTGCCAAGACATCTACCAAATTGTGGAGATTTGTCAAAAAAGTGTGTATGTGTTTGTGTGTGTAGGGGAGGAAAACAATGGAGAATGCAATAGCCAACCTTTATGGGAAAGTAGTGGAAAAGACGTAAAGCCCCAACTAATTATATTAATTTAACTAGAATGCTAGCATCTCTGTGGGATCAATAAACACTAGGGTAGAGAAAGTGATTTTTAAACAGAAATAATTAATAAATCAATAACAACACCCTAACCCAATAAGTTCTTAAAGAATGCAAATCTTGACCATTGGATATTGCACAAATGGTCGAGATTAAAAGACTAAGTCATCATGTGACCTTTATACGTGGCCTTTTCATGATGACTATTCATGAAAAATCAAGTTATCAATATTTGCTTCTCGCAGATCTGATAATAAACACTTACCTCACTATATATAAATAATCTTCAAAAGAAATCGAGAAAAAATCCTAGAGTGGTCTATTTTCAGTATTGCCAGCATTTATTTTGACAAAATTTCAACATACAGATGTTAAAAATGAACTGAACAGTTTATACTTTGAATTTTAAACTTTAAACTTTCAGGATTGGTACTAATAATTCTGTACTTAGTTTCCATTTCTATCAAACACCCCTTAATTTACAATCTTACCTTTTTTATTTAGCTATATAAAAGCCCAAAAAAAGACATCTCCAAATAGAGAAGTATAAAAGGCATAATTAAAGCACTCCAATCTCTTCATATATCTATCAAAAAACACTCCTATAGCAACAGAAAGCCAGAAAGAAGGTTTGCAGCAACTCCTCTATGGTTTGGTAGCAGATCTATTTTTCACCAAGAGATTCAAATGATTTGTTCCAAACTTCCAATGCCTCATGCAAGGAGCAGAACAAAAAGAAGTGGTTTTAGGCCACTAAATTCAGCATGTAATACAGACATTAGCATCTATTTTATTAAACAACACATATTCTGAGATGGAAAGACAGAAATCTCAAGCTAAGAAATTTTTTGAGTAAGTAGTGTAAATTTACTAAGAGTTCAAAAGAAAACAAGTAAATGTTTGGTAGAAAAGAGTCAAAAGATACTAAGAATAGTTTCCAATATTTCAGTTCAATGAGTCAATATAATAGTAGAATTGACAGGGATGCATTCCATAGATGCAAGCTTGCTAGACAGTAAAAGTAGAACTAAGTTTGTATTTACTTAAATGACACAAGTTAATGAGTAAACCCTATTAGTCGGCCATGCACCCTTGCTATTATTTATGGCACAGTGTTATGATGCTGGAGTCATTTAAAAAAATATAATAAGGGTATTGGTAAGGATTATGAGCAAGAGAAGCTAGAGACAGAAACATAATGATAGAGGTGCATGGCCACTACATAAAAGCTACAAAAATTTCTCCAATAAGCTCATTGCTTGAATGTTCACCATCTTACCAACCAGGAAAAGTACGGTAACAGAAAAATTGTCCAAGCAATTTGGGTAAATGCAAATCATCTACATTAAAAGTTAATATCCAAGCCCAAACAAAATGTCTACTTATAAGCTTCAAAGGAATATCAAGCAAGCATGGATATCTTGGAAACTATACCTGTAATTTGTGAAAGCAATTTTTTTATATTAAAAAAAAAAAAAGCCAAAAGCTAAAGTATAACTTATTAATCTAGAATCACCTTCTCGTAAAAACCCCGAAAAGTCCATGAAACTGTGGTGCATGTCCTGCATAAGTTGAAAACAGAGAGCAGTATTAATATATCATAAATAGTCTATGCCATAGTGGAAAAACATGCTGCTGAACAAGACTGGGGAAAAGGGTGAAGAAACATTGAAAGAGCACAAATAATCCATATCTTAATCATGAAAAACTGCTTCAAAGATGTGTTTTCCATTCAATATGGAAATGAATCAAGCATTCATAATTCAATAGAAGCATTCATCACAGTCTGTTTTCCACTGGCACTTAGAACTTTGAAGAAGACTTCAATTGCTCTCAACACCCTTTCCAATATAGACTATAATTGCACAGTTGCATGCTTAACAAAATAGACAGAACACACTTCACAAATTTGACATCCAATAACAAAGGGACACAAAGCATAAAATGTAAGATGCCTATATAAGACTTTCCAATTTCAGAGCCATAAACAATATCAGGACAAGAAAGTGCAAGTTGGTCCTTACTTTGGAGGTTTGAAAGACTCTCCCACTTGCCGCCATAACTTACATGAGGTAACCTATACATAAATATATGCCAATTAGGTGTATGTCCTGGCAACAATCAAAACAATTGCTCCGAAATAAACAAACTGGTAGCTTAGAGTGTAATTTAAGGTAAGTTTACCTCAAGAAACAACCCCCTAAAGCTTTTACTTATCTAAAGTAAAATTACATGAAACCTATTTAAGAATTGAAAGCAAATTTAATAATGCGGATGCAATTTTATAAGTGAAATAGCAGCCAAATTTACAAACTGTTAGATGCATCATGAGCAACTATTCACTTATTATCAAAACAGCTAAATAATTCTAAGAAAACAAAATAGATTTCAGGATCACCAAGGGAACATTTGGCAGGCTGGTATCTCTGCACCAGTAATTAAGATACCCCATTATCTTGAATCGCATGTTTCAAATGCCAATGTCATGGGAATGTAGAATACTTGGGAGTCCTAGATCTCTACATTTTCGGATGTCCCATGCATATTTTTAATTATGTTCAATTTTCATAATAAAAATAGCAATCTTAAATACCTAGGTATTTGATAACAGAGTATCTCACATACTGATACGAGAATAACACATACCAAATGCCTTATATATAAGTGCGTGTATGTGCGCGTTTGTCTGCTTTATTGTACTTGTACAGGCTAAAATTGGTCTTACCACTGCTGACACCTTACAGTCCACAAAAGTGACAAAACAAAAATTAAGTAACATGCTAAACAAATCATATGGAGGGTGTCGAAGAGCTTAGCCAGTAATCACTATCTGAAATTACTAAGGACCTCCACTACCTTTACTCATTCGTCCAAAATCGGCTGCATAAATTTGTATTAGTGCTTCAGCAGAAAAAAAAAAATGAATACCTTATCATAGCCACCCAATCTGGTTACAGCTCTCCATAACCTTATATTCCACCAATTAAGAATTAGGCCAAAGTGACATCATTTCAAAATTTGATGTATTTATGTCATATTTAAAAGACAGAAAAAAGCTTAAATGAACAGGTATAACTCACTTAAGGCAATTAAGCCCTTCTCCATAGAACTTGGGAGGTTTGAATTCCATACTCCTCTCCCTAAAGAAATTTTCAAGCTCCTTCATAAAAGCTGATTGCTCCTCATCCGTTCCAGACTCATTACCATCATAAGAATGGTCAGCATCCAAGAAAAACATGTGCTTTGAGTTTGAATTCCCATTATCTGCAGGTGCAGCAGCTTGCTTTTCATTAGCCTTATTCTCAACTTCCAATAAATTCTTGATTTCAGCTTTTGTATCAGCAGGAACAGCTTGCGGTGTACTAGGCTCATTATTACTTGAGGGAATGGAGTCACCATTATTGCAAGTTTTACTATCAGCCACTTCACAAGCTTCAGGCTTCACCTCCACCACTATTTCAGCAGTATCAACATTATTTTGACAAACATTAGCATCATTCTCAACGTCCTTATTACTCTGAGGGCATTCTTCAGCTTCAATCTTCACATCTGAAGCATGTTCACACTCAGTTGTATTCAAAATTTGAGCATTAGCCTCTACTGAGACTAAATGAAGAGTATTTTGAACATCTTGTTGTGGAATGTCCTCTGAAATGACCTCTGGCTTCACATTTTTATCCTCATCACTAGACTTTACCTTTCCATTTTCAACATGACTTGATGCTACCTCTACTGGAACAGGAGCAGAAGAAGCCTCGGGTCGAACCAGTGCATCAACCAACTGCTGGCTTTCTTCCACAGCCAAGGGCACGTCCTGGCCAGCTTCCTCGTTCTCTTTTGCATCACTCATTTCCAAATTTTAAGCACGCATGAGAACACAACAACCACCTACACCAACCCATTACATTAATTTTAAAGAAAGAGGATAAAAAACAAGACTAACACAGAAGAAGCAAAATGGAGGAAAAGGATAGAGAGAGGAAAAAAAAAACTAAACCCTAAGAACTAAACCCTAGCCTGTCATCCATTACAGCAGACAGCCATGGCTAATTCACAAGAGACGCTCCACGGCACTCTGTGCTTGTAAAATTCATAAAGCTCAAAACTTTGCTTACTGGGTGTTCTTTGCAGGCATTGAAAGTGGAAAAAAATAAATAAATAAATTTTAGCTAAAAAAAAAAAAAGATTATACGAAACAAAGTAATGTAGCATTACCTGTATTGAAATTCAAGGCTACACCTTCAATTGTGAGAACAAGATAATAGCCCTAAAATCACAGACCCAGATAGGTTGAATTTCATAAACCCTAATTTTTTTGTCGTCTTCTCTTATGCTCTCTCTGTTTTACGGGAAATTTGGCCATAACGCATTTTTCGGCCTGAAGCGGCAGATTTGATGTTGCACAAGACACGACGACTACAGTGGTGCGAATGCCACGTCGTCGGGATCTGCTACAGTGGGCCTCAAACATAGTAACAGACAAAACGAGATGAGTATATTTTGGGCCTCACAACTAAAGCTACAAACCAATTTTGATGAAGGCTCCCCACGTGGAGGCCCAAAGAGAACATGGAATAATGTTGGAGCCCTTAACATTTCTTTATTTATGGTGACAACAACAATCAATTATTTATCCAGACCAAAAAATATAAAAAATTATTTATTTATAATATTGAATAAAAATATGGATTCGACCAAAAATATTTTAAAAAAATGCTCCACGAAAAAAATAATACTATTATGAGAAATAATATGATTGATTTAACTTTTTTTAATAAATTTAGTGTAAATTAAGAATATCCTACAAGTTTTTTTTTTTTTATAAAGAGTGTGATATTTCCTTACCCAAATATAAGTTTGTAAGTTGTAACAATTAAATTAATACATTCACTTTCCTTCTGTATATCTATGTAAAGAGTGAGGGTATAATTTATTTATTTTTTTTTTTAAAAAGGGATGAGTGAACTGTATAAAAAAGCAATTATATTGTTATATACTCTAAATTAAATTATTGAATACTAGAGTGTTAACGAAGAGTTTATACAACTTATTTGATTCAAAGAATAGTTGGTATAATATTTGTTCGACTTTGTTATGATTTGAAATTGATATTTGTCTGTCAAACATTCAAAGTGTTGGTTCACTCTTTTTTTTTTTTGCTGTAAAAAAAGTGTTGGTTCACAATATATGATATTGTCAAGATGTTGCATGATCACTTGTGCTTTCTAGCTTGTTCCCCACTCGAAGTCTAAAAAAAATTACACTTGGCATCAATAATAAGAATTATTTATTTAAAAATCCTATTTGTCACAAAACTAATTTCATGAAACAGAACATGAATTAATATGATAGTGTTAAATTTTTTATTTTTGTTTTTTTTAATAATTTATTAAGTAATTACAAAAACTAATAAGTGTTAATTTGAGTATAAAGAAGTCAAATTCTTTTAAAGATCGATATTAATAATAACTATTCGATTATATAGAAAAGATTCTTACCTCTCCGCTTAAAATTTTTTTGACAAAACTCTTGTTTATTTGTGAGTGGTGGGTGAGCAGGAGAGGTAGGATGGCCTCAGCCATTCGGCATGAAATCAATTGCAGAGAAAACAAATTAAAGTTGATCAATAATGGGAATCTTCACAGTGGGTTTTCTGAAAGGGATTTGATAAAGGAAATTTGTAGGGTCTTGGATATTTGGCACTTGGCGCACGATTGGCACCGATTATGCTATGTGTGGATGACCATTGACCAGACAAAACAAAGGGTAGGGAACACTTTGGCAGGGACATGCGCTTGAGCTCGAGTGCCAGAGCCCCGGACGCAAGTCTGGTCTGGTCCACCATTTCATTTGGAAAACGAAAACAAAGATGGTAAAGTTTGTGGCTTCTGAATTTTAATTTTGAAAATAATAACAATAGTGATGATGTCTGGATTGACCAGAAACCAGGAAGAGACAGAGAAAGAAAATGTTTCAAGTAGTTTTTGAATTTTATAAGACGAGAGAAAGGAAATGATAAATTTTTATATGATTTTTTAAAAAATTTTATTTATTTTTATAAATATTTTAAAATTTCTCTACTGATTTAGAAAATTTTAAAATATAAATAAAGAGAATGAAAATCATTACTTCCTTCTATATTTTTTCTTTTTTTTTCATTTTCTTTTTGTTTTTTCAGATATCCAAACATATATACGTTCTTACTCATTGTATACAAACAAAATTGAATTAAGTAATGATTTTCGTTCTTTTTATTTAGATGTTTAAATTTTTTTTAAAGCATTTATAAAAATAAATAAGAATATTTTAGAGGTTCATAAGTGCTTATTTTCCTATTTTATAAAATTTCAAAATACGATGAACGTTTATTAAAAAATAAATGTTTGCCTAAAGGGATTTTGATCTGCTTATCTAACAAGATTATTTTATTAAAAAATAAATATAAATTATATTATATTAAAGTTTATTATAATAAATTATAAAGTTATTTTTTATATTTTCTTAAGAGAAGAGAAGAGGATTCTACCAAAAACACTCTGTTATCATTAATTTTCTCATTTCTCCAACTCTGGCAACTGTGAAGTGACACCAATTTCATGTTAACCACTCGAGTTAGGATAAAGAAGAACAAGGAGTTTTAGTGCTCCAAAAAGGAATTTTCTTCTCTTGCCTTCTTGGCAGTGAGCTGTGGATTGCGCTTGGCTTCATACTCAATCACCATTCATCAATGAATTTTGGCGCCACATACATTGCACCTGCTGCTGATTACTCAAAAATCGACCACACGGCTTTGTCCACTGTCTGTCTCAATGTCGTAGATCCATAGCCTATAGCCTTCAACAATGGGTACCACTTGCTTCGTCTTCCAATCCCCTCATGACTCGTGCCCCTTCAACGTACCAGTAAAGTAAGCCATGTGAGCACGTGTCTCCGTTTAAGTATGTATTTAAATTAAAATTTATAAATTTAATTTTAATCAAAATTAAATCTAAATAAAATAATATATATTTAATAAAAAATTACATTCAATTTAAAAATAAAAAATAATTCTTTCACATTAAATAAAATTTTAAAATTAAAATTATATTTGATAAATAATATAAATATTAAAATAATAACATAAAAAATAAATAAAAATCTACTTAAACTTTCATATCTCTGTTTAGATTCAACAAATGCCAATTTAAATACAACCAAAGTGGATGCTCAGTGCAAAATTTCAAGCTTTAATATGCAAATGCAAAGCCCCTTGCGTGTTCACTGTTTTTACTTTTTAGTCTACTGCTATGGCTAAAATTTTTCCGCAACTTCAGGTGAAAGTATTACCTACGGGTGTCTGTTTTTAGTCTAGTGCTGCTGAGCTAAGTTAAATTTAGGATATTTTTATAACTAATTTATTTATTAAAATAGTGAATTAAGTTATGTTAGATTAGAATTTTTTTTTAAATTTAAATTAATTTAATCCGTATATGAGTGAGTTGTATTGAGATGAATATGTGAATCTAATATATATTTAAAAAAAAATTATCTATTAAAATAAATGTCAAAATTAATATAAAATTAAAAATTTATCACACATTATAATAAATAATTTAATAAGTTTTAACAAAAGATAACATAAAAAATTTTAAATAAATTAAAAGTTAAATACAATAAATTGTAAGTCATAAATATAATATAATAAGTCTTAATTTTAAACATAATAAGTATTAACAAAGTCTCAAAAGTCAAATATAATAAATTACATAAAATTTGAAAGATGTGAAAAGAAAAAATATTAAGTTTAGTAAGTTAAATATTTAAAAATAACATATTTTTTATTAAAAAAATATGAGTTGAGTTGGGTTGAATGAATTAAAATTTTTTTAACTTACAACTCAATTTATTATTATCGAATTGAGAATTTTTAAATCTAACTCAACCCTCAAACACAGTCTAACTTTTTAATTATAAGTTAACATGTGTCAAAATTTATATATTTATAAGTTAACTAATTCAACAGACACGCTAAGTTTATCTATAAGAACTCTAAGTCATAAAGAGTAAACTAGTGTAAAAGTACCCTTTAAAAAATAAATAAACGTAAGTAATTATTGATAAAAAAAATATAAAAAAAACAATAAACACAGTTGTAACTCGAGTTATTTATAAGAAAATCAATTTCAACTTTCAACCACTAGTTTTTCATTTTACCAACAAATCATGACTCTGTTGTCTTTTTCCCATTCTTATGCATGTATGAGGTTGCTTTTCGGCTCTCCAAACTTTTCCAGTCAATTGATTCTTTTGATGACAGGGAATCATTCGGGTCTTCACTTCATTCTTGTTTACCTCTTCTGGGTGCAGTTTAACGATCAAGGCAACAAGAAACAGAGGTTTCTCTGAAGATTTTTGCAGGTAAGGAAGCTCAAGCTGGACTATAGAGCCAACACGGTACGAAACAGTGATCATGTTATGTGTGTAGAAGGGACCAACACTGCAAGTAATTAAGAACGGCGTGTCAGCTTTTTTTTTTTCTTTTTCTGGTTTACCATACAATCTTGTGATGGTTGCTATGAGTGATAATAATCATAATAGGAATATATTGGTCACCTTCAATCATCTGCAGAACAGGCATGCGTCTAAGTGGTCCTTTTGGCCAACCAATGTATGTTGGTGGGATACCCATCTAATCATTTATTTTTGTTTTTTCTGTCCATATTACTTTTCTATCTGCTATGAGTATTACAGAATCAATATGTGGTTTTGTTCTACTTCACTTCGAAGTTCAATGAAATGAATGAGTTCTCTGCTGCCAAGTCATAACATCTGTTGGGTTTTTTTTTTTTTTTTTCATAGCAATAGAATGGGACTAAAATTTATGTTTTTCAATATCTATGTGGTTTATTTTGTTATTTTTTATGTGAACATTGCATTTAAGATTTTGCTTCAGATATATTTTGTTTACAAAAGTCTCTTGTTTGCTTGTAGGATTAGCATATATTTTTGGAAGAATTGTGATAATGCAGCTGCAAGAGCTTTTCTATGTTGCCTCTTTGCCGATGATCAAAGTATTACTAGTGACTGCACTTGGCTTAGTTCTTGCACTGGATAACATAGATTTATTGGGAAAAGATGCAAGGAAGCAAGTGAATCACGTAACTCCTTGAATGCTTAATAAAGTTTCTCTTTTTCTTTATTTCTGTCTTCATATTTTACTGACAACAGTGCTTTTTTTCTGTGACAGATTGTATATTATGTGTTTAATCCTTCAATGGTGGGTAGCAACTTGGCCGAAACGGTTACTTTTGAGAATATTGTTTTGTTGTGAGTATTAAAGTGATTCAGACTTCGTATATCCAAGAGCATCCCATAAACTGTTACTTCTAATTTAATTTGAGGATTGGTTTTCTTCGTTTTAATCAATGGCTTGTTACATTTTTGGTTGTCATTTAGGTGGTTCATGCCAATCAATATTCTCTTGACATTTATAATAGGCTCGGCCTTAGGATGGATCCTTATTCGAATTACAAGGCCTCCCAAACACATAGAAGGTCTAATCATGGGTTGCTGTTCTGCAGGTAGACCCATTCTCTTCACAAATAAATGAATGCATGAAGCCATATGTGTAATCTGTGTGATGCTTTCACTATGTTTTTATCTACTGAAGACCCTTTTTGGCTATGTAGCTTAGTAAACAGAGACAATGAATAACAGTGGATATGAGAAATCTTAAATTCATTAGCATGGAAATGCTGCTTCATAGTCCGTCTTTTGTGAATAGTGAATGGCATTAGAGCTCATATTTGTCTATTTAAGCAGTTGTTAATTTACAGAGTTAAAGAAATTCTAACTTAACCATGAAACTAGTTGCCCAAAGAACAACCTTTTCATGTGCTTATCTTCCTATTTATTTTGTGTTTTGGTCCTCTAAGGCTACGCTTTCTTTCTAACACAGTTGTGCAGATTCTAAAAACCATAAAATAATTCTAGGAAATGATAAGTTATATAGCCACCCAACATTGGGGACGGTAATGCAAACTGAAATATCATATGTTCTCTATACATTCACAAGTCTTGCAAACAAAGCAACAGCGCAACAATTGGATTATCATATATTCTGCAGTTTCTGAGTGAAAAGCCTTTTATTTATTGTACACATGAAAATTTCACTAAAACTACCAAAACATCTAGCACGGGTCCTGTCCTTCTACCTGCATTATGTTTTGACATGTCTAAGCTTCAAATTGTAGCATCATTGATTCTTAGAAGTCCCATTTCATGGGTAGGCCATACTATTATTACTTTCGGTCTAGGGAAATTAGGTTTATAGAGCGGTTTAAATGGGCTGAATCCTATGGGATACTCCTGGTTCACACCAAAATAATGTAGCATCATTTGCTGCTTGATGCATCTTTTGGTTGAGCTCACCTTTTAGATTGACATGGACAGGAAATTTGGGAAACTTGCCTATAATCATTATCCCGGCTATATGTAAAGACAAAGGCAGTCCTTTTGGGGACCCTGATGTTTGCTATAAATATGGGATGGCTTATGCTTCACTTTCTATGGCGGTATGTAACTTCATTAGCTCCTCTGATGTTAATTCTGAAATTACAATTGTAGGTAGTAATGTGCAGCTATCCAACCAAAAACTGAAAAAAAAAATCATTTCTTTGGCTATAATTGTTTTTTATTTTTGTTTTCTGGACTGGTGTTCATTGGGGAAACTTTAGATTGGAGCTATTTACATATGGTCTTATGTTTACAACATAATGCGGATTTCCTCAAGTAAAGTCCACAAAGAAAGTAATACAAGTGATGAATCCATCAAATTGGAGGCTTCCGGGGAAATATCAGAATCACTCTCAGAGGCATGCTTAGAAGCCCTAAATCCAGCAAAAGACGACGTGGATGATGCATATACCATATTGCTTCCTTACAACGAACCTGAGGAAAAAGTGAAGGTTGCTACAAACTTCCCTTTTAAAAAGATATTTTATACTGATCAAAGGGAAATTATAAACTCAGAATAGTTTTCTTTACAAAGAACTGACTAATATAGAATGCTCATTTCAGAAATTTCATTTAATTAAAAGAAAATATAAGCATGCAAGGTTCCTATATCACACTGACTATACATAAGGGTAAACAGTACAGGGAGAAAGTCAAATTCTTGCTTCTAACTTTTCTTTTCCTCTTTAGCCAATGTATGACATACAATATCGTCCCACCAGGCATCTTTGCATTGGTTATCTCAAATTTATCTCAAGCTTCATTCAGATGTAAGAAAATTGCCTATCTTGTAGTCAATAAATGATACAAGCATCGTTGAGAGCAACAGAGTTCACTATAAGAGTAATATAATCTTCTATTTTTCTTTATTTTCATTTGTCAAATGACAAGAAATGTAATTTCAAAAAGTTTTGGGGGTTTCATTGCAGGTACCAATCTCAGATAAAATTAAGCACCACTTGAGAATGATTTTAAGCAATTCCAACTTCAAAGCCATATTTTCGCCATCAACTCTTGGAGCGGTATGATACAGTGTTCATTTCCTTGGAAATGTAGAGTTCATATTTTCCTTGTTTGCCATTCACTTACGTAACAAATTACAAATATAGTAATATAAGATGCACTAGTATCTAGTCACTGAGAAACTTTAAGTGTAGCGCCCTTGTATGTATCAGGTGCATTATACAGTCAGTGATGATGTCTTTATTTAGCCCCCCCCCCCTTTTTTTTTATCATTTCCATGTTATTTCTAGGAAACATCTTGGATCTAGAGTGCAATAGTCAAACTTATTCTCGAAAATCTTTTTTCACTATAATACATGTTTGATAAGAATGGCTAAAATAGCGTTGTTCTGTGAATCCTCAAATGAATGTATTTTTTTTTTTTCACAGATCGCTGGCTTTATCATTGGTGTAATTCCCCAGATACATAATTTCATGATTGGCAGCAATGCTCCACTTCGTGTTGTTGAAGACTCTGTTTCCATGCTGGGGTACGCATCCCAAAACTTCATATTTAAGATTTTGAAGTTATTTGAAAACCAAAACTGTGTGGAAAACTACTTTAGCTACATTTTTGCATGTCATTGTTTCATAGGATTTTAAACTACTTTATATTATCTAACAAGTTTGAAGTCCTTCAAAGTTTTGCGGCTCAAGAGCACCACGTACTATAATAGGCACATACATCATACTGGTATATGTTAAAATGGCCAAAAATAATTAAATAACGTGTTTGTTCACGTCCAGAAGTTCAGAGACCCTTGTTTTCTGCTTTTGGCTGAAATTGAAGGACCCTTTAACCTTGTCCTTACTTCATCCAACCATATAAAATTCAACTCTTTCTAGAACTCAATTCTTTCTTCCTTTCATATTGCTAATGGGAACAAAATGTACTTCTGTGAAAGTGCTTCAGCTTTTAGATAAATGTGACCTGTAAAAGAGGTGAACTTTAACTAATTCATGCATTTCATTGTTGATCACTGAATTCACTTGAACTTTTCATGCTTTCTCCTTTTCTTGAGAAATTTCATTTTCTTATATAATACAGCTTAAGGCTGTTCTCATTAGGAGCAAATTAAGGGAAAGGAGGAACATTGGATTTTGCAGCCAAAACCAACATTTTCTCTGCCCTCTGCCCTTTTACTCTCACCCTTCATATGTCTAATGTTGCAGTTAGTTTGTTGTTTTTCCACTCCTCTAGAATCAAAAGAAGACATCTTACTTTCATTCCTCTACCTTATTACATGCAGTGATGCAGCCATTCCAACTGTCACCCTTATAATGGGTGCAAACTTGCTTAAAGGTAAACTATATATAATGCTAGTTGTGTGGTTTCTTATATACACTAGTTCAATTTTTTTGTTTCTCTTTGGTGATTTAGAATAATTTTTTTTTCATGGAGAATGGACCAGGCTTGAAGGGAACAGGTACTCCATTGTGGACCATTGTGGGAGTCATAGCAGTCCGATATGTTTTCTTGCCAATTTTTGGTGTTCTAGTTATTAAAGGAGCAACACACTTGGGTTTGGTGCAATCAGATCCCTTGTATCAGTTTATCCTTCTCCTTCAATATGCACTTCCACCAGCTATGGCTATAGGTAGCAAAACTCTACTTATTAGAAGTGTCTTTAATTTTCTCACTACATGATGAACATGGTTAATGCTTGTCAAATTGAAGACTAATATGCTCTTAGTATCTCAATATATCATTTCATCTATGGGTTCCTGAGAGTTTTTTTTTTCCCTCTCAATATACCAAATAACAGCAAATCATACATATTGACAAAGATTAAAGAAGCCATTCATTTTATCTCATAACCAACAGATAATGTAGACTTTGACAGGGAACCAGTTATTCTTTTTCGACTGTTTTTCACATTTGCAATTCATTAGTCATAGTAAATAGCTAGATAGAGCTTATTCTTATTCCAACTTTACTCCCCTCTGGCAGGTACCATAGCCCAATTGTTTGGAGCCGGTGAAAGTGAATGTTCTATTATCATGCTATGGACATATATTTTGGCGTCAGTTGCAGTTACCCTTTGGTCAACCTATTTCATGTGGCTAGTGTCCTGATGATTTTATATTCATTGATATTTAATTTTTCATTAATCTTTTAAGTTTCTTTCTTTCTTTCTTTCTTTTTAACTTATGTTCTGCTTTAAGAAAATTGATTCTAGTCTATATTGCAGTAGCCACATAGTTTTTAAATATTTGAATTTGTAAATTTGTTTAGGTTGTAGAACTTCCCTTATTCTAGGAGATACTCACTCTTGTATAAATATGTGAAATTATCACCAATGAAGGGAAAATTCACTGCAACTTGCATTTCGTATGTGCTACTCCGCTACGGAGATAAACGAAATGTAAAAGAAAATTATATTTTCCATTTTTTGCACTGGGAACTCGCTGTCTATTAATTGGTGGCTACTGGTTATGGCCGTAGAGCCGAAACCGTATCTCCCTATCCAAATCCAAATAGCATCATAGCGATATGCATGGGAAATAGTAATATTTGGATTTTGAAGCCGTGTTCGTTTTTTTTTTTTGAAGTTTTGTTTTCTTCGTTTGGATTGAGCTAACTTTAATACAACTTTAGACCGTATTCGATATACTGTATAAATAATTAATAATATAATATAATTAATATTATTTATTTTTATATAAAATTTAAATAAAATATTAAATAATATAATATTTAATTAAAATAATTTTATTTAACTTAATCATATAATAGATAGAGATTAAATTATTTTATTTTATATAATTAAAATTAAATAAAATTATTTTAATCAGATATATTATTATTTAATATTTTACTTAAATGTGACTATATTTTTTATTCCTTATATAATAGTATATTAAACGAGAGTGTAAGAAATTAGGGATTAATGTCCCACAACCCATTGACAATTAGGCAGGGTCCTAAATGACAAGGGCAAAAGACTCTAACAATTTTTTTGTCGTGAGAGTCGGAGAGTTTAATTATTTGCTATATATATATATATATATATAAACAAACAAACAAATAAGATGAAGAGATATCACGTGACTTGCTTGTACTCGTAGGTACATACCAAATATATACGTGGAACTTTTATTATTTAATGTTAGCATTTCATAACATTCGTTTCATCATGTTATTTGATAAATCAAAATAAAATTTTTATTTTTCAAAAAATTATAAAAGAAAAAAAATTCAGAGGCGATATCCCCTCTCAAGTAGCACAAAGCGCTTCCCCAATCAGCTGATCTCATCATTTAAATGATAATGATTTATTATTCTTTTAGTCAAGAAACTATTATCACATCAATTTTTTTTTTTGGGTGCTATCACGTCAAATTTTTTTAAGTATTAAGAGAGTTAACATTCCCTAATTGAGCTTCTATCACAAAACCATGAATTTTAATTACAAACTTATAAATAATAAGCTGTTAAGTTTTCAAGTAATGACTTGTTAATTGAGTAATAGTAACTTTGAATTGGAAATGAAATTTTTAAGGAATTACGAGTGAAACTTTTAAGGTCATGTGAAAGTGCAAAAAGAACCTAATACAAATTTGCATTTGACAATTGTAATTTGAACTGCCTTATTGTTTGCGTTGGATGATTAAATTCATTTTTAGATTGGTGCATGTTTGGAATTAGTTTTTTTTTTATAAATAATTTATTTTATAAATTTTTTTAATAATATTTTAATTATAAATTATTTTAATTATAAAATAAACTAATTTAAATATACTTTGCGTTGCATGATTTCTATAATGAATGCTTAGTATTTGCTGGTTCAGACACAAGCCAAAAGTAGACATTCGTTTTTCGTTTTTATCATTTTTTCGTTTCCTCAAAATGTAAAAATTGGGTAAACACAGCATATTCAGTAATTTGTTACTAATTTTGCTAATGTACGTGGCTTTCCTTCCCAAAAGAAAAAAAAAAAAGAAGAAAAAACACTAACACTATCTTTTGAATCAATAAAAAATAAAATTATTTAATTTAATTTAATTTATAAATTATTTTTATGTTTAAAAATTATTACAAAATTAAATCAATTTTTTATTTTTATTTTTTAAATAAAATATTTTATTTATAAATTAAAATAATTCTTAAAATTTATGATTCTAAATATATATTAAAAGAAAAAGAAAAACAAAAAAATTGAGGAATCAAATGGGGAAAACGTCACCGTATAAGAAAATGATGATAAGATCGTAATTTAGATGATAGAGCGTAAAATCCTTGGAAGATATGGATATCATCTGATTTTCTGCCCTAAAGAGTAAAACTAAAACCCCATAACTGCACTGCAAAACCAACTCATCGTCTTCCTCGCTAAGCTTAACAACTTTTTCTTCTTCTTCTTCTTCAAATCACACACGCTCTCTCTTTTCTTCTACTACTTGACGGTGACGCAGTGAGTAAATGTCCTTTACTCAGTTAAAACCCAACTTTGCTTCTACCCAATACAGTCACGCTTCTGTCTATGCACTTTCATTCATTCTTCATCATCCACTTCTTTTCTTTTCCAAGATCCGGGTTCGTCCTTTGATTTTTCTGTTTTCTTTCTGATTTTAGTTTTTCCGATTAATTCGTCTCTGCCGAATTTCATTCAGGCATTGTTGTTTTCGCTGTTCTAAATCATGCATTCTTTTCCACTTGATGGGATGAGAGGGCCGAAACTGTATAGTTCATTCGCATGAATTATAATGGTGATGAATTGCTATTTTGTTTCGTTTCAATTGCATTTAAACATTTGAACCCTTATCTTTTTTGCCCCTGTACACTGTAATTTTTCAACAAAGGCCTTGTCTTGACGTTGATATTGTATTGATTAGTGGGTTTTCCGTAAAATGGAGTTTGAACCTCTGAGTCTGACCAACGAGGTCATTGAATTTGACATGATGGGTTTGGGGGATGAGACTGCCATTGACATTGAGCACCCTGCCGAAGATGATGACGACCTTGTTGACAATGGTCATGCTGCTACTGCTACTGCTAGTCTGGCTGCCACAATGGGACCTCACATCCCTGGAGGGGACACAAATCTCGAACCATATCAGGGTATGGAATTTGAATCAGAAGAGGCTGCTAAGGCCTTCTATAATTCCTATGCACGACGTGTTGGCTTTAGTACACGGGTAAGCATGTCGCGGCGCTCCAGGCGCGATGGTGCTATAATTCAGAGGTCTTTTGTGTGTGCCAAGGAAGGTTTCCGTGTGGAGAAGGAGAAGCATTCTCTTGATGGAAGAGTCAAGCGGCCTCGTGCCGAAACCCGAGTTGGTTGCAAGGCCATGTTAGTTGTGAAAATTCAAGATTCTGGCAGATGGGTTGTTTCAGCTTTTGTCAAGGAACACAACCATGAATTGGTTCCACCTGATAAGGTGCATTGCCTTCGCTCTCATCGCCATGTCTCAGGTCCAGCTAAGTCATTGATTGATACTTTGCAGGGTGCTGGAATAGGGCCCAGCGGAATTATGTCTGCACTTATCAACGAATATGGCGGAATTAGCAATATTGGTTTCACTGAGCGTGATTGTAGGAATTATATGAGGAGCAGTAGGCAAAGGACCCTTGGAGGTGACACACAAATCCTCTTGGATTACTTGAGGAACAAACAAGCAGAGAATCCTTCGTTTTTCTATGCTGTACAGGGTGATGAAGATCATTGCATGAGTAATATCTTCTGGGCTGATCCTAAAGCCAGGAATAACTACACTTATTTTGGTGACACTGTCACCTTTGACACAACATATAGGTCAAACCGCTATAGATTGCCTTTTGCACCTTTCACTGGAGTAAATCATCATGGACAGCCTGTTTTATTTGGTTGTGCTCTCCTGATAAATGAATCCGAGTCATCTTTTGTCTGGCTATTCAAAACCTGGCTTGAAGCAATGTCAGGGCAACCTCCAGTCTCGATTACTACTGATCATGATAGGGTGATTTGTGTAGCCATCAACCATGTCTTTCCTGATACCCGTCATCGATTCTGCAAGTGGCACATTTTTAAAGAATGTCAAGAGAAGTTATCTCATGTGCTCTCTGAACACCCTAGTTTTGAAGCTGACCTCCATAAATGTGTCAACCTGACAGAGTCCATTGAGGAGTTTGAGTCTTGTTGGTTGTCTTTAATTGATAGGTATGATCTCAGAGAACATGAATGGCTCCAAGCAATTTATGGTGATAGGCGGCAGTGGGTTCCAGTGTACTTGAGGGACACATTTTTTGCAGAAATGTCAATAACACAACGAAGTGATAGCATAAACTCTTACTTTGATGGATATATCAATGCATCAACAACTCTTCAGCTTTTTGTTAAGCAGTATGAGAAGGCTTTGGAAAGCCGATATGAGAAAGAAGTGAAGGCTGATTATGACACAATAAACACTGCCCCAGTTCTGAAGACTCCATCACCTATGGAGAAACAGGCAGCTGGAGTTTACACAAGGAGGTTGTTTATGAAGGTTCAAGAAGAGTTGGTTGAGACATTAACTTTCATGGCAAACATAGTAGAAGAAGAAGAAATGATTACCATGTATAGCGTAGCCAAATATGGGGAAGTTCATAGGGCCTATTTCGTCAGATTTAACTTTTTTGAGATGAAAGCTACTTGTAGTTGCCAGATGTTCGAGTTTTCTGGTCTACTTTGTAGACATATATTGACTGTTTTTAGGGTGACAAATGTTCTTACTTTACCATCTCATTATATTTTAAAAAGATGGAGCAGGAATGCTAAAAGTGGTGTCATATTGGATGAACGTACTACTGATTCGTTAAATGGTGCACAAGAATCTCTAACTATCCGATACAATAATCTTCGTCATGAGGCCCTTAAGTATGTTGATGAGGCAGTTAACTTTCCGGAAGTTTACAACGTGGCTATGAGCTCTCTTCAAGAGGCTGCGAATAAAGTGGCACTTACAATAAAGAATGGTGGAAGACTGGTTATTTCAAATGGGACTTGTAAAGAAGACCTTCATCAGAGCAGGGAAGCAAATAAAAGTGGAAGTGATCCTCAATTTGGCTCAGAACAATCTTCATCTAAGGTCTGTTGCTCTTGGTAATTTATGATAGCAATTTCTTCCTGCCGCAATATTTCTGTTCTTATTTCCAATTTGTTTTATATCATTCTGTTCTTTCCATGTCTAAAGGAAAGTGATTTATAAGAGTAGGATCATAAGTCTTCTACCCTTTTATCAAAAAGGAAAAATCTACCCTTTATCTTCCTTAAGAAGTTGTGGAGTTTGTTCCTTAATGTTAGTTAGTGAACCAATAAATATGATATGGTGTAATATTAATAACTCTTTTGATAATTATGATTTATCTTTCAGTTTTAAGACAATTTTGTGTTATGAGCTGAAATTAGATATTTTTTAAGTTTCCTATTTTCTGGTATACTAGTGATGTTGTTCCAAAATTTTCATGGACGCAACACCATAGCTGGTTGTGATTTTAATTGAACATGGTTTTACAGTTTAATTTTGAGCTGCATTTTGATTTAGTCTATCACTCGACATCTGTTTTTATAACACTGTCTCCCTGTAAATTTGGAGAGCTTCTATCTCAAAAGTATCCTTAAGCAAATTGTATCTGCTAATAATTCTTCCATATTATTCAGATTTTATTTTATTTTTAAACAGTAATTTTATGATCTTTTTCCTGAATTTTATTGTTTATATTTTGTGATCCTCAACCTGGTGAGTGTTTACACATCTGCTGTCTTCTTGTGCCACTTTATGCTAGTTAGAATTGCCAAATCCTTCTCTGGTTCTATTAATTTATTCAAAGACTTTCAGCTTATTTGTTGGCCAATTGCGTCAAAGATAACTCTTATTCTGGAACATTGGAGTATAAAATCTGCTAATTATAGCAAAACTAATAGCATAGATATTGTATACTGACATGGTAGAATGAATAATCTTAAGTTAGTTTGAACCTAGTTGATGTAGGACAGAGAGTTCTGCTACCAATTGATGTAAACAATACAATGAAAGAGAAGAAAAAAAAAAGATGAGGAAAGAAGGAAAAAGTTGGAAAAGGGTAGAGAGATCAGTATCTGAAGAAACTTATGAAATCTTCATTCACAACTCAATCCCTCCATGTCAAAATTACTTCGTATTGTAAATTAAGTTTAACTCTTGTTAATTCTGATTCTATTAGGACAAGATACCTTGAATCCAACTCAAACAAAATCCAAATTAAAAATTAAGTTTCTTATATACTTTACTAATGTAAAGCACATAATAAAACAACATTTAACACATAATGTCAAATTTCTAATTAACTTTCATTACAAAATCAGAGTACCAAATTTTTTATTTTTTTTATCTAAGAAAGAAAATTAGTAAGATTACCAGGAGCAATAGGTACAAGTCCATTTTAATACTCTTGTTGTATATGTTCACAATGACATTATTTGACAAATCAAGGTAAACAGCAATATGCTTGACATAGTGGAAGAATCTAATTTGTAATGGATGATGTTAAAAGATAGTAGGATCAACGATGGCTCAAGGTCCAGAAGCCAAAAAAAGGGGGCTGTATGTTTTTTGGGGGGGTTGGGACTAGAGTTTGTAGACGGAAGTTGGCAGCTTGGAGCAGATGGAGGTGTTTGGGGGTGAGGTGGTGGGATAAAGGTGTAAAGAAAGAGTCCAGAATGACTGATTTAGGGTATTCTTGAGTAGTACCATGGAGAGTTCAGCCATCAAACAACTGTTTGTTTTTATTTCAGATAGGATGGCCTAGCAAGCAAAAGAAAGGATGCTATGAATTTGCTGTATGACCAGAAAGCTGGGTCTTATCTGGTTTTAGGAAAATAAAGCGACTGGATATTAACATGTGTTAGCATCACTCTTCTTGTTGCTGGCATAGTTATAATAAATATATTGCTGAAGAAGGTTGTTGCTGTGCATAAATTCTCCATGTTTTGAAATTTTATAACTTAATTATTGTTGGTTTCTTTCTGCTATATGTTTTTACCAACCTGATGTCGACGAATAACATGATAGAAAGCGTGCTGCTTGGTATAGGAAAACTATCATGACAACTAACATGATAGAAAGATATAACTGTGTAGCTTACATATTAATCTCTTCTCATTTCTAAGAAAACTATCATGGGAATTTTAAGACTTGTGTGTTTGGTTCAAGATTTGAAAAGATATCTTCTAGAACCTTAAACTCTCGTGGAACTAAATTTCTGAAAAAAATTGAAAAACTAATCCCATCCATAATCATGAGATTTTTAGATTCCCATCTCATTAAACTTTCAATAATATGAATATTAAGTTTGTTACTATTGCCATGTGACTGCTGCTGCCACCATCTGTGTTTCATGTAGATAACTCTATTGTTGATAATAGTTACTCAAGAAATAGCAAAAATTGATAGTTGTCAATAATTTTACTTAGTAGCTGATCGTAGTAAATCTTATTTATCTTGTTAAATGATATGCAGAGGCCAGAGGGAGTGGACATGTCTTTTTAGCTAATTTTTTTATTTTTCTTTTGTTTTCCTTTGTTTCTAGGAGGATCAAGAATCCTCCTGCCTTGTGCCTCTATATTGTCTTCTTTTATAAAAAAAATTATCTTAATATCTAATTCTGGAGTTTAAAATTCGGGGTGGGAGCCCCGTATTTGGGATTCTTCAAACCAAATAGAACCTAAATGCATCTTTAGCATAGTCTTGGAGGCATGCACGATGGGTGGGCTTAGAGTGGAGATCTACCTGCTTTTTATCTGGGTTCTTTCTCAATACATGCTGTGAGACCATTTATATACTGTTTGCTCCAGCCTTTTGTTGTATTATTCACGCCCCCCTCTCTCAACCCACGCTCCTTTCTCATTTTCTTCTGTTCTGTCATTAATGATGTATGTAATTTTGTTGCAGGATGACCAGGACAGGACAATTGAGAAGTTGACACGGCAGCTTGACCGAGCTAGACGGAAGTGTGAAGTTTACAGGTCCAACCTGCTGTCAATTTTGAAAGATATTGAAGAGCAGAAGCTTGAATTATCAGTTAAAGTCCAAAATATCAAGTTAGGGATGAAAGATTGATATCTGATTGCCATTGATCTGAGTTGATGCTCTGTGTTTCTCACCCCGTGTAGGTTAACGCTCTTGCTAAACATTTTAGTTTGGTGTCTGCATGTGGGGTTGGGAAGTTCGGAAGCCGCCAAGAATGAATGAATGTCTAACCAGTTCTTAACGAGTGAAGAATTTAGTTTTATTGATTTCCATATGCTTGCACTAGTTGGATCAAGAGTCATGCTACTTCTGGCAGTTTCGGGTGCTGGCGTACAAATGAGGACACGAGGACATCTTGAAACTCTTGAAAATTTACCAACTGCAGAAGTGGACAAAGATAAAATTACTAAGGGCAAAGGCATAATGGGGTCAATGAGATTGCACAGACAGCCTTCAGAAAAAGGTTCTAAAAGAAGATCCCCGAAAATGAGTATCATTCAGAACGTCACATCATAAAAGAAAGGGTTTTGTAAACAAAAATCCAAAGAAAAGGGCATCTAACTGTCAAGAAGTAGATGAACATGTTGTCCTTGTTTGAACTAGATAAATTCTTACCAAAAAAAAGTAATGCATTAATTTAAATAAAAATAGATTAATTTTATAATATGATAAAATTTAGGCTGTTATATATTGTTATCAGAATACGTATAAAATTTTCGGCATAAAATTGATGTGTAGATGCTTTTAGCTGGCGGCGGTTTGGAAACGCAAATGAGTGACAATATCCCACCTTAAGTGGACATTAGCATTAAATGTGCCCATGAACTGAAATATAATTTATCATTTTGAGTTTATTATATATTAAAAAATAATGGATAAACTTAAAAAACAAAAGGTAGCTCCCACCTCATTTGTCATTATTACTTCTTTTTTTCCCAATCCCCCTAGGGTTTGATAATTATAAACTTTAACAGCCTAAATTACAATTCACCACACCCTTTAAAAAATTTTATTTAAAAAAAAAAGAAAAATGACCGAAAAAAAAAAGAAACAGTAGAAATTAAATACATGAATCAATGAAAATATGGGACGAAATTATGGCCTTATCAAACAATTCTCAACTCAAGGTTTGGATATCCTGCTCGGGCTTTGTGCCTTTCGAAGAGATCTTGAAGAGCTTCAACAAACTGACCATGTACCTTGGCAATCTAAAAACAGGTTTCAATAACAAAAGGGGTCAGAATTTTAGCCAGCTGTAGTCCACATTTGCATAGCTTACAGCAGTAACAAGAATTTCCATCTAGAAACAGTTCAAGTTCATGATATCATGCTAATCTTGGGTTATCATTTCTACACCCTGATGCATAAGGTGTACAAAAGGTTAAAGACAGTATAACGATCAAATCAGATGGAAGTTTCTTATGTTATTAGTACAAAATCTCTTTGCTACCGTCTTAGCAACTAGTTAACGAGAAATACAATTTTGGGGGAGGGAGGGAAGTAGAGAAAGAGAGAGAGAGGAGGCATTTTAACTTCAGAGAGGTTCTCTAAGTTACTTGATCCTTCTGAATCCTATTTAACATAAAGGCTGGGCGATAGTTTATACCTGCTCCGTGGTTGGTTCTGGATTTTTGTCGAGCTCAATTGGTCTACCCACCACCACATGCATTGGATGTCTGAACGGTAATGGAGATCTAAAACAGAGTGCAGATGACCTGTGTTAAAAAATAGTTCCAGAGAACAGCAACTTCCATGCTGACTGGTATGAACTCTACACTTGTGTACCAATAATTGGCTACTCTACTCAAATCAATTATTCAGTGCTGAATATGCATGTATCTTCAACATATATTGAAAGAAAATTCTATAAAAAAAAAAAGCTAGCGAGTTACCATTACTAAATGCTGATTGGATAACGGCATACATCCTGCACACCATCAATCGAATCCAACTTTTCCAATCACATTTATCAGCAATATTTTAAGCTGAATTAAACAAAACTTGACCCATCAATTTTTAATCTTGTTTCCATATTACGGGCCAATTCCTTTTGTTGTCACAAGCGGAGTGTGTGCGTGCGTGTGTATTTGAATCTCGAAGGCATAGTTTCACGTTGTAAAAATGGCTTATTATATTGTTCCATCCCCTCCAATTTAGTCCATTTAACAACCTCAACTTCAAGCATAAAATATTAGTCAGCTTCATTCGCCGTTGAATTACACTTTGTTAGTGAAAACACGCGTAAACAGAGAGCAGGGGCAGGAGGCAAGTTGACACATTAATGAAACACGCACCCGAAAATTCCCCAAAAGTATATTGGGGTGAACTTGATAGCTCTCGCAAATTTCAGAAAGAAATTCCCACCTGGTTTCCACCAATTATAGATATCTGACTATAGAAAAATTGCACCAAAAGGGGGAGATAGTTAACTTGTACGCACAGAGAAAATGAATAACATTTATCAATAACATTAACTGATAAGGAAGTGATACAAAGGTACATTTTAGAGTAATAGCTTTGTGAAGCTGATACGTGGAGTCAAGCAAAAGCTGCAACACGTCCACATAAGAGATCTGGACAAGCAATAAGTACCTGGCCAAAGCAAAAAACTGGAACCAAGGGTTGGCCCTTTTCCATTGCTATTCGGACAAATCCTCTTCTTGCCTTAAGAAAAGCAATCTACAAAAAGTAGTTCGTAGTATACTGTTAACCTATATGAATATAAATATATAATGAACAGAGTGAGGTCCATCTTGAAAGACCCATTTTGTGGAGAACCCTCTTCTTCCTATATTTACAAATGGTAGAAACAGATCCAGTCCAACCCAGAACCAAAGAGCAGGAAAAACCAGCTTTACAACAACTGGCAGGATATAGTCAACCAAAATAAGTAACCAACAGGAAGTACTTATCCAGTTATCCTGGATAGAATTCAAACATTTTTTAGGCATTTTGTGACTACACACAGATACAATCATAGAAGCATTCATGCACAAGGCCAAGGTGTTTAATTGGTAAATTGTAATTAGTTGGGTGTGCGAGGTCTTAATCTAATTGAAATGACATCAAAGTCAATGCCATGTTTCAAATAAATAGGACTATAACTGAAAACAATGTAAGATTTGCATCACCAGGCATAACAATATTAACAAATGAAGGCTTTTTTATTTTACATTTTTAAACTAATTTTTTTCCGCATCCTGAAAACAAATACAAGTTTCCCTTCTTCCTTGCACTTGCTGCTGCAAATAGCACCCAATAGCATCATATCTCATGAATTTCCTACCAGCCGTCTGCCCATCTTCTGACCATCATCTCCATTTCCAACCAAAAGCCCAATGTGATTGCTGCTCAAGTATTCCAACCAGTCTTTTGACGTTAGTCAGTTTGTTCTTTTAACTTCAAATCTAGTCCTTGATATGTTTACCAATCATTCACCTTTCCTTTTCAAAAATTCAAAGCCACAGCATTTCTTTGAAACTTTTATCCTTTTGCTAATCTATACACAGATTCTAGAAGTACTTATCCTTTTGCTGATCTATACACAGATCCCATAACTTCTTAGCCACAATCCTAACCCTTTAGAATCCTTATGACCCTTCTTCTAGCTCCCCTTCAAGCTGCAAGACCCCTATCTGCCACTGATCTATGAGGTGAAAAAGCTTAGACAGACTCTCACTAGTTTATGAAGCCGGCACAGAGCAGTTTGCATAATGAAAGGAGTCAAACTAGACAGCAAGGATTAAGTGAAGAATTTAAATGTCTTCTTTCATTAGTTTATGAAGCAAATATTTGTGGTTCAAAGCTTCGTGGACGGTATTTGTTTAATTGATAAAGAATGTTTGGAGGCTAGATGACAAACATTGTTTGTTTACTTTGCGTATTGATATTTGTGTACAACTCACAAATTTAGCTCTTCTCTCATATTCTACAATATTTTACTTATCACCCACCAGACACAACTCAACTGTGACTGGCATGTCATCATGCAGCAAATACAATATAATAGGCTGAAGCATTTCCATTTATTGACCCTAAAACTCAGACTACACAAATGAAGTAAACGAAATGTGTCTCTCTCTCCTCACTCTAAGGGCAAAAAAAAAATAATATACTTTAGAAATTTGAAACATATGCAATTCATAGGGTAATGAGCCCATGTGCTTGCATAGCTAGGGAAATTTCCTGCACCAATATATTACTAAACTTGGCATCAGTCACAATCCTATATCTAGAGGAAAATGAACATTTTCATTTATTATCAAAATAATAACAATATCACATAAACATTGAGTGAGAGGAGAGTGAAAAGCAACGTACCTCAGAACCATGCTGCATGAGAAATGTTTCTTGCACTCCACCAGGTATCAAAATGCAACTATAGCCAGCTGCCAACTGGGAGATAAAATTTTTCTTTGTTGCTGGAGTAAGACCTAACCATGTCCATATGTGCCTCAAAAATGGAGTGTAGAATACCTATTCATTAAATGTGAAGACAAAAACTTGAAATGGAATCCTCAATAACCTTCATTACAGAGTCTCAAGCAAAAGCCTTACTGCGCTGCTAGCAAGAACTTTAATTTTTGGAAGAGGCATGAAACCTGTGTTGTCAGCTAGAGCAACAACACCAATTGGCAAAACTGAATGTGGTTCATAACCAAAAACTGCATGAAGGATATAACTATCAATGCGCTAGTAACAAGAAGATACAAACAAAACTGTAACCAATGACTTGTTAGGTCAAATGTCCCAGGAAAAATCGAGTTCGAAACCCCCCTTCCAACAGAAAGGGGCCAAGTTACCAGGAATAAGTAAAGTAAGAGTCAGTTTGACTTACCATGTAAGCAATTTATAGGAATCATCACGAGGCTTAACCAATGGGACCTAGAAAATATCTATCGTAGAGTGTCCTAATTTGAAGTTCTATGTGGAAATGTCCAGAAACCAAGGTGAACCAAACAATATGCTTGCTTAAATTTCCTAAATCATGTTTCTGATCTATCTCATGCCAGGGATAAGCAAAATACATTTCAATTTAATGTGTTAGTCCTAATTTGGTGCATCATGCATCTCAAGTGTGGTTGGTGCAGTGAAAGTAAACTGCGTATCAGGTGAACTTTACTTGTAATATTAGAGGTTTGAATCCCAGAGTCGATTTGACTGATTTTCATTGTTAGTTATAGTATTTTACTGCAAAAAAAGGTCCCATAGAGATAGCGTCCTAAGCTGAGGCACCGGAGGAAGAAGAATGGATTAAAAGAAATATTTAATATAAGATTAGGCTGAGAAAATTAAGAAGAAAAAGACATTTCTCTACTGCTTCAGATTTGGGAGTACAGAAGAGAGGAGAGATAAGGTACACTAAAAATGTAGGGTCCGTACAATATTGTAATATCTCCACTACAGAGCAGATCGAAGTAGCATTCTATGGTCTTGTACCCTCTAAATTTTTGTCAAAAATTAAACTTTTCACATCTGCCACCGAGTACCCAGTCCAGGAAATGATAATCCCACCCTTCATTTATCTACCCTCCCACTTTTCCCATAAACCTTTTCTTTCTTAAGCAAGGCCACGTGTTAAATATAAAATCTACCCTCCCACTTTTCCCATAAACCTTTTCTTTCTAAAGCAAGGCCACGTGTGAAATATAAAATCTTTCGTGGACTTTTGCCTAGTAACTTTTAAACTTTTTGAAATAACTCGTATCACAAAACAAATTTACAAATTCGCCCACCCAATGAAAAAGTAAACAGGTTTCTTTTTTGAAAAAAACAAATTTCTCTTTCCATTTCAACATGATTTATCTTAGGCAGGGTAAGAAGAGTGTAAATAAAACAACATATATTCATGGAAAACAATTCTAAGAATTGAATTGATAGTTTGATACAAACCATAGGCAAGTTTAGGATCAAAGGCTTTTATATCCTCTACATGAAGCGTGATGGGAAAGTAACTGCAAGCGTGCTTACAAATGTACCTGAAATAAACCCAAATGACAAAAAAAAAGGAGATTTTGTATACAGAGCTGAAAAGGAAAATGCTCGAATTGTGCGTTATAAAGATAAAAAAAAGGCAATGAAAGCGAAAATACCTGGACAATTTTCGGCCAAATTTGCTCTTCTCGTCTACAGGAATCACCATAAACACAAAGAGCAAACCAAAAACCCTGGCATGCAAAGCCCCAAACCCAACAAAATTGAACCAAAAAGGCACCGAGAAAAAGCAAAAAAGAAGAAGGAGGAGGAGGAGGAGGAGGGAAAACGAACAAGAGTGCTCTGGAGAAAGGAAGGAAGAAGGCGGCGAAGAGGACCAAGGCGACATTGAAGTGAATAGCTCCGAGCCACAGCGCCAAGGCTAGAATCGTGCTGAATAGGTTGGATGATCCGCCGAATTCTGCGCTCCCCCTGAACACTTTCTCCTCCTCCGCCGCAACCGCAGCCATGGTGTTCCGGCGTTCCGCGTTCAGCTAAGGCTCCGATCCCTCCAGAGTTGGGGTAACGGCGTCGAGTAACCCAAGCAAGCTTGCTGGTCTTGGTTATGATGCAGAGAAGTATTAAAGGAAATTGCAAGAAGTGTCAGGGGTAGAAACTTCAAAAGGCTTCCTCACATGCTTGATGCTTCGCTGCATTGAATTGATCGGTCAGTGTTCAGAAGAATGAGAAATAAAAGAAAGAGCGTGCGTGCTCCAGCAAATATTTCTATATCTGAGGGTTTGTTTCGAATAAAAGTAAAGATTAAGGTTATGAAAACTGAATCGGTCATTAAATTGATTGAGATACTGATTCAAGGTTTAATGATTCGTGGTTGAACCGAAATATAATTAAATATATATATATATATATATATATATATAATTATTTATATATTAATAAAATAAATAAAAAATTATAAAAATATAATATAAATTAATAATAAAATTATTTAAAACATAAAAATATATTACACAAAGTACTGCACCAATTACTAAAATAAAAGTGAGAAAATTTAAACTGTCTTAACCTTATCAGTGAATAGCCTTGAATAAAGTAGGGAAGAAAAGAAAATATTAGGATACGGATGTAGATGTGGATAAGATTATTTAGATAATGAGATGATCATTTCTCATCTTTTTCTTTCCTTCCAATCCAAACAAAAATTTTACTGTCTCATTCTGACTCAACAATCACGACACGCCAACTCTCCCAACATGCTTCCTTCCTTTCTTTTCCTCTAACAACAATTTCAAAACTCACTTTTATTTTATTTAATTGTTTTATTAATTAATTAGCCCAAAATTTCTCAAAATCTCTTCTTTTTTAAAATCTTCCAATTTCAAAACCTTCCTTTTGCGACTGCACTTCTGCTTCTACTGTCTACGAAATGTCGGAACCAGCGCCAGTCAAGTAAAGCCGATCCGATCGGATCCAGCATTCCGATGACACCAGCCAGCCACCCCAAACAAACACGCTTCCCTGGCGACGAGACGCGACCTGAACGACTCGACCTTATTATCCCAAACCCAACCTAGTACCTTTCCTCTTTCATCTCGTTGCTCCTCTCTCTCTCTCTTCACCTTTCTCTCTCCTCCAACTCCGATTCTGATCCAACCCATACTCCATTCATCGTTCTCCGATGACCGATTTGCGTGATTCTCCCACTCCGTCGGGGAGGCGGCCGATTCGTTGGTAGAAACCCGCGACCGATGCGTGCGGCACCAACGTCGTTTTGCTTTTTTTTTTTTGTAAAATTCAGAGCAAAACTACGTCGTTTCGCTTACAGAAATTCTAAAAAAAAAAAAAGATCAGAACCGGACAACCGTACGGACCGGCACTGGTTTGATCGGTTTCACCGGTTTGAGACCAGTTCACCAGTTTTTGACCCCATCGGTTCTAGGAAATAACCTGAACCGGTGAGGGAACTGATTTTCGGTCCGACCGGTTGAACCGGCCGGTCCAGTCCGATTTTCAGAATATTGGTAAAGTTACAGTAAATTTTTATTAATTCTATTTTCATTTTTACATTAAACATATACTAATTTTAAATTATTAATATAAAATTTATATAAATTTTTTAAAATTAATAATAAAAATATTTTTTGAAACTTACATTTATTATATTTCAAAACAACTAATAATTTTTCAAGAACTAGAGAATGGTATGTAGTAATCAAGTACGGTGAGGTGCAGAAGGATTCGATCGTAAACATCAACGGCTGTCGTGAAACGTGACACATCCTATGGCTCATTCACTCGCTGACGCTGCCGTGTCTAATTGGATCTAAAACGTGTGTGGCTCATACTCAAAGTGCACACCATTTACATGCCTTGTTTAACGTATTCGGTTACGTCGTAATAACAATGGATGTAGAAGAGTAAATTCTCTTTTTAATTTTATAAAAATATAAGTATTATTATTTTAATTTTTTAAATTTTTTATATTAATTTAGTTTTTAAATTATAAAAATAATATTAAATTACTTTTTGCATGAATAAAAATAAAATTTTTTTATAATTAAAATATTAAATTAAAGATATTTTTAGATGAATAAAAAATTAAATTAATATTAATTTTTTAAAATCAAAATAATATTAGTTTTTATAATTTAATCATTAAATTAACATTAAAATTTTTTAAAAAATTAATATAATGATATTTATATATTTAAACAATTAAAAATGAGATATAGTCAATGCAAGAACATAAAGATAGGTAATGTTAATATTAATTTTTAATAAATAATTACGTATCATTTTCAAATATTTTTCTAATTGTACCAAACAAATATTTTTTTAATAATTCTTTTAATTATTAAATAAAAATATTAAATATATTTTAAAATTTTAAGATATTAATTTTTTTATTTAATAATATTATAGTAAGTATTAAGAATATGTTTTAGGATTGTGTTTTGTTTTATGAATTCAAAGTTTACACTTGCACACAAATAACGTTTAGTATACGAAATAATGATTCGAATAAAAATGGAATAAAAATATAATAATGAAATAAGTTAGAATAAAATATTTAATTTTAGTCCATAGTTTAGTAACATTAAAATATTATATAAAATTAATATAGAACAGAATTAAAATTGATCTAAATGACATGAACACTTCTCATAAAAAAAATAAATTTTCTCATATATCTTATATATGTAATAAAAATTTATATTCTTGAGAGTAATATTTAAATATAATTTTTTATAACTTAGTAATAATAAATATTGTTACTTAAGAAAAAAAGAACAAATATTATTTTATTTGTAAAAAAAAATTAAAGCCTATACATTGTCATTTGAAATAAGTATACAATATAATAATAAAACTTTTAAGAGTAATACGACATATTTAAAATAAATAGTCATAATTTTTATGTGAATTCAACTATATTTAAAGGTAGTTGTTAGATAAAATAAATAATAGAGACCACTCATTTATTCAAGAATTAACAAACATAACAAATCACGCAGTCCAAAATTCTGGTAAATAAATTTTGGCTATATAATATTTTTTAACTTTTAATCATATAACCTCTTATTTAATTTTTGGTAATAATATCACCTTTATTGTCCCATAAGATTTAAGTGGATTAAATTTAATAAGGCTAATAATTATTATTTTATAAAATTAATAAGAGTATATTGAGAAAATAATTGTTAAATTTCATTCTATAGATTTTAGAATCTCAATCTTACGTCTTTAAGATAAAATAAATTTTATACTTTATTTCTAATTTTGTGAAATGAAATATGAAACAAATATTTTATTTTATATTTATTTTTACTAACAAACATCGAATCATCATTGTTGCATACTATAACATTTTAGTTTAAATTTTACTCCTAGGAAAAAAATTAAATTTTGATATGTTATTATATTATAAAAATTTGAATATAGTAATAATTATTATTATTTGATAGATTAGATTTTTTAATAATATAACATAACATAATTAAGTCATAGAAAAAAATTTACTCAAATAATGTATCAAAATTGAATTTAATAAAAAAAGGATTTGTTTTTCATTTTTATAATTCTTGATTCTTAGACTGAATTTTAGTCGTACTTATTATAATTAATCAACTTTTTCATTTTTTTCATTAAAGTCCTAAGATTTGTTTTTGTGCAAAGATTAGATAAAAAATAGTGATTAAGATGAAGCATAAGTAGATTTTTGGATTTGGTGTAAATTTTAGATTTGAGAATCTGGTTTGCGTGTAACAGTAAGAACCTACATTCAATGGCCAATAGATGACAGATAATTAGTAACAAGTAACAGGTAGTAGGTAACAGGTTACAAGTAACAAGTAGTAAGTGATAATAGGTCATAAGTGACAGTAACTGATAATAGATAACAGGTAACATGTGAAGTAAAGTAAGGCTAACTTGTTACAGGTGATAAGTAACATTTGCTAAGTAACAGGTGACAGAAGATGACAGGTAAGAGGTCACAAAAGGTGAGAGGTAAGAGATGACAAGTGACAGGTAACAGATCACATGTAATAAGTGACAAGTAATATATGACAAATAGTAGATAATAGGTGATGAATAACAGGTAACATGTCACAAATGACAGATAAGAGGTGACAGGTCACAAGTCACAGATCACAGGTCACATGTAATAGGTGACATGTGACAAGTGATAGGTAATTGATAATAGTTAACAGGTAACATATAACAGATGATATGTAACAGATATCAAGTAATAGGTAACAAGTAACAAATAACAAGTGAAGTGAGGTATGGCTAACTTGTCACAGGTAACGAGTAACATGTGACAAGTGACAAGTGACAAGTAATAGGTAACGGATGACAAGTAATAACTGCTAACAAATGACAGGTGATAACTAAAGATAGGTGATAGGTAACAGTATGTGACAAGTAAGAGATGACAAGTGATAGGAGATATGAGACAGAAAATAGATAACATGTAATAGGTCACAGGTATTAGATAACAAGTCACAAGTGACAGGTGACAGATGACAGGTGACAGGTCACAGGTCACAGGTAACACGTTATCGGTGACAGGTAACAGGCCACAAGTAACAAGTGATAGGTAACAGGCCACAGGTGACAAGTGATAAATGACAGGTGACAACTGATAACAAGTGACAGGTTACAATTGGAGATAAGTAACAGGTAACAGTATGTGACAAGTAAAAGGTGACAAGTAATAGGTAATAGGTAACAGGTCACAAGTAACAGGTAACAGGTAACAGGTGACAGGTAACAGATCACAGATGACAAGTAACAAACAACAGGTGACAGGCAACATATAATAATAAACAGCTCATTGGTGATTGGTGACAAGTGACAGGTGACAGGTGACAAATGGTAACAAGTGACAAGTAACAACTAAAGATAGGTGCCAGGAAATAGTAAATGACAGGTAAGAGGTGACAGGTGACAAGTAACAGGTAATAGGTAACAAGTAACTGGTTACAGGTACCAAATAACAAGTCACAGGTGACAAGTGATAGGTAACAGGTAACAAGTGACAAGTGACAGATAATAGGTCATAGATAACAGGTAACAGGTCACATATGACAAGTAACAAGTGACAGGTGACAAGTAACAAGTGATAGGTGACAGGTAATAAGTAACAGGTAACAAATGACAGGTAACAGATAACAAGTGATAGGTGACAGGTGACATGTAACAGGTAACAAGTGACAGGTGATAACTGGAGATAAGTGACAGGTAACAGCAGGTGACAAGTAAGAGGTGAATGGTGATAAGTGATAGGTATCAGGTAACATGTAGCAGGTCACAGGTACCAGATAACAAGTCACAAGTAACAGTTGAAAAGTGACAAATAAAAGGTCACAAGTGACAAGTAACAGGTCGCAAGTGACAAGTAACAGGTAGCAGGTGACAGATGACAGGTGATAAGTAACATGTAACAGGCAATATGTAACAGGTAATAAGTGACAGGTAATAGGTAACAAGTCATTGGTGACGGGTGACGGGTGACAGGTGACAGATAACAGTAGCTGACAGGTAATACGTGACAGGTAACAGTAGCAAACAGGTGACAGGTGACAGGTGATAGGTAATAGGGGACAAGTGATAAGTAATAAGTAATAAGTCACAGGTAAAATATGACAAATAACAGGTGACAGGTAACAAGTAACAGGAAACAGGTAATAAGTGATAAGTGACAGATAATTGGTAACAGGTGACAGGTAACAAGCAACAGGTGATACGTAATAGTGATATGTAATAGGTGACAAGTAACTAATAATAGGTGAAGTGAGGTGAGGCTAACATGTTATAGGTCATAGGTCACAGAAACCAGGTTACAAGTCATAGGTCATAGGTGACAGGTAATATGTGACAGATAATAGATGACAAGTAACAAGTGACAGGTAACTAGTAACAGGTGACAGATGACAGGTAACTGGTAACAAGTAACAGCTAATAGGTAACTAGTGACAAGTAATAGGTAACAGGTTATAGATGACAAGTGATAGGTGAAGTGAAGTGAGGCTAACTTGTCACAGGCATCAGATAACTGGTGACTAGTGACAAGTAACAGATCATATGCGATAAGAAACAAGTCACAAGTAACAGTTGACAGATGATAACTAGTAACAGCGTACAAGTGACAATTGGTGACAGGTGACAGATGACAGGTAATAGTATGTGACAAGTAAGATATGACAGGTAATAGGTAATAACTAACACGTAACAAGTTACAAGTACTAGATAATAATTAACAAGTAACATGTAATACGTAACAAGTAACAAATAATAGATAACAAGTCAATGTGACAGATAACAGATGATAAGTAGCATATAACAGGTGACAGGTAGCATATGATAAGTAACAGGTCACAAGATACAGGACACAGGTAACAAGTGACAAATGACAAGTGACAGGTGACAGGTAACAGGTAACAGGTCACAAGTGATAGGTGACAGGTAACAAGTGACAGGTGACAGGTAACAGTTCATAAGTAACAGGTGACAAGTGATAAATGACAGGTAACAGATAATAAGTGGCAAGTAACAGGTAACAGGTGATAGGTAAAAGTAGGTGACAGGTAATAAGTGATTGATGACAGGTAACAGATGACATGTGACAGAGGACACGTAACAAGTAATAGGTAACGAGTGACAGATAATAGGTGATACGTAACAGGTAACAAGTAACATGTAACAGGTAACAAGTAACATGTAACAAGTGACTGATAATTAGTAACTGATATCATATAACAGGTAACAGGTGAAGGGAGGTGAGGCTAACTTGTCACTGGTGACATGTGACAGATAATAGGCGACAAGTAATAGGTAACAGGTGACGGGTGACAGATAATAGGTAACAGGTGATAGATATAATAAGTAATAAATAACAGATAACATGTTAAAATAATAGGTAATAGGTAACAGGTCATAGGTCACATGTGACGGATAACAGGTGTCAGGTCACAAATCACAGGTGACAGATAAAGTGAGGTGAGGCTAACTTGTCACAGGTAATAGGTAATATGTCACAAGTCATAGGTGACAAATGACAGATGATAGGTGACGGGTAAGAGTAAGTGACAAGTAAAAGGTGATAGGTGACAAGTAACAAGTAATAGGTAGCATGTAATAGGTCATAGGTGTTAGGTAATAGTTAACCATTAACAGGTAACTGATAATAAGTCATAAGTGACAGGTGACAGGTAACATGTAACAAGTGATAGGTAACAGGTAACATATAATAAATGACAGGTAATAAATAACATGTGACAGGTGATATGTGATAGGTGACAAGTGACAAGTAACAAGTGACATGTAACAGGTCACAGGTGATATGTGATAGGTAACATGTGATATGTAACAAGTAATAGGCCACAGGTGACCGATACAGAACGAAAGGTAACAAAATAAATTTTTAATTTTGATTAACAAAAATTTTATTTGAGAATTTTTAAATTAAAAACAAAATAAAATATTACCAAGTAATATTTATATATTCCTTTTTTATTTTATAAATATTTTATTATTATCTCTATTTAAAAATAAAAAATCAATCATTTCTTTCTTTTTTCTCTAAATCTTCCATGCATCCGTACCCTTATTAATGGTAAAAAAAAAAAAAAGATCGAGTATGCTAGCCTTCACAATCTCAACCAATAAATTTAAAATACAAGTTAAGACATAGGTTAGAACAACTCAATTACACAACTACAAAAAGCCACTGACAATAACGAAGGAAAATAACTAAGATTATGTTTGGTAATTTTGAAGAGGGAATGCAAGAGAGTTTTTTTTCTTGATTTGGAAGTTACAATGGTTATTAATGGGATAGAATGAATTATAAATTTAATTTATAATATTATCATTTTAATTTTTATTAACTACCTCATGATTCTAGTTATAAAGGTTAAAAAAAATAAATGACTATTTAAAAATAAAAAGAAAAAGAGATAACCACTTCATTCTAAACACCTAACTTTGAGTGATATGCATGGAGCCACTAACCCAAACCACTCCATTCCATTACTTTAAAAGTTCCCAAACAATGGATTGAATTTATTTTATTATTCTACTTTATTACTAGCTATTCCACTCTATCGATTCAAATATACAGTAGAAGATGGAAACCTTGCTGGAGAGGATGACCATACTTTGCAAGAATATCAGCGTAACCATTACCTTCTCAATAAAAATATGATGATAGCAAGATTTGACCTCTGTATGAATGATAACAAGATTTAACCTCTATATTTTCGAAGAGACAGACACTAAAGGTTGGGAAGATAAAGAGGTGGCCCGATTAATTTGATTTTATTTTTGTTATTTAAACCTTGAAAGTTATTATTTAAAAAATAATTTTAAAATTGTTTTTTAAAACAAAATGACTTAACAATATGTTTGGTTGAATTACTTTAAGAATAGTTGTAAATATAGTTTAATGTTATATCTTCTTAAATAATCAGTTTAATAATTTTTTATTTGTTAAATAAAAAATATTAAATATCTTTTAGATTCTCAAAATATTTTAGACATAACAAGTTTTAAAAAACAAGAAAAGATGTTTGGATAACAAGTTTTGAGATGGTTCTAATTAATTTTTTGAGAAATGCTAAACAATACGAATGCATTTCAAGAATTCTCTTACGAATTCATCTTTTCATGACATCTGTATTTTATAATTGTTTATTTCTTTTTTTTTTCCACCTCCCCGTGATTCTGTCACATGTTTAACTGTTCGAAAAACTTTTCGTAACAAACCATTCGTGTTAAATAGCAAGACCCTTAATTTTTACCAAGAACCATGAATTACATTCCCATCGCACCGCCAACCAAGACGAAGAGAATGAATGCAAATCAATGTCCCTTTAGTTTACTAAACTGTCATTAATAAAAAAAAATTAATTACAATCTTTCATTGGTCATAAATAATAAAATACAAATAAAAAGATGTTCTTAAAAATATCTTTAAATTGTTTTGGATTTTTATCGATTTGTATTTTATTCCATTATTTTGAAATATTAAGATATATTAGAAAACATTGTTTGGGAATAAATAGAAGGAGAGTAATGAATTGATAGATGCAAGTTAGGTCTAGGAAATATTTTGTTTTTCGCAAGCTCGTAACCGATCGTTAAGTGTAATTTTTTTTTAAAAAAAATTATTGATAAATTTTTTACTTTATTTAAGTGTCGTAAAATAAATAATTTTTAATGTGTGTTTACCTTACTCAACCCTCAAAGTTGATTTTATTATGTCACTGCTTCTTAACACCTGTGACATTAATTCTGCTGAAACAGAACTCATTTTAGTTAAAAGTAGCCCAAAAAAATAAAAAAAAAACACACACACACACACACACACACAAAACTCAAGAAAAACTACAAGGCATGTTTGCATTAATTAATTTTCACCGTGAAAAATGGATTTCGGCAATAGAAATATTTTCCAAACATGCGAGTAATTATTAATCGAGGGCTGCACCACTTTTTGACAACACGATATGTTTCCACCCATTGCTAGCTGTTGCACTTTTGCCAACTGTCTGGAGAATTTTGATTCGTAATCCCAACATTAATTCATTTGAGTTAAGTCAAATAAAGCCAATTGGGTTCCCTCAGAAAAAGGCTCTGAATGGAAGGTTACCAAAGGAATTGCATATTTCCGGTTCACGACCATTCTAAAGTTGTCCCTTACTTTTATCAGCATATATACTTTCTCGTACTTATCTGTTTCGCTAGCGACATTAGTTACAGACCCAATATGTTTATTGGCTATTGTCCGCTACATATATATTTATTGGTGAAAAAATTTATAGGTCAATATATTTAATTTGAAACTACAAAACTTTGAAATTAATTTAATTTATATATCATATTTTTGTTTAAAAGGTTATAAAATGCAAATTGATTTGATTTTATGATAAATTTTAAACACGAGATTAATTTTAAGAATTCAATTCATTTGAGCCGTCTCATGATTTTAATTTTTTTGGATTAGAAGTGATAATAATATGATATTTTTTATGAAATACGACTCTCAAAAATTGAATCATAATTCTCATGTCTATAGACGTAATTTACTTTCGTTTTGTCAATACTTTGTGAGTTAAATTAATTCAATTTTAATTAAATTAAATTAAATTAATTTTATTTTTTAATGATTCATTCTAAACACAAATATATTATTAAAGGATGCATTAAATAAATAAATTAAAAAAAAACATTGTGGCAATGATTCCAAACACAAGTATATAGTAGTATTAAAGGATGCATTTCAAAAAGTGGAACGCATTGTGGTAAGCTGATACCCAATGTGCATGCATGAGAATATATGCTAGCTGAGCAAACAGCTCACGTGCCTGGGGACTATTTTAATGTATAACTCGTGGTTGACATCTCTATAAATCGTGGCTTATCGAAGCGAGGGTTTCTCAAAGCATAATCTCAAGTGTAGCACACCCATGGCACCACCAAAGAAAGTTACGACCCAAGGTGTTCTTTATCCCCCAAACCCCCCAACACCACCAGCCGGTGGAAGTGCTTCAACCTCTGGCCCTCCAAAACGACCACCCATCACTATACAAGATATCTTTTCCCCAAACACCAGCAAGAAATGATTAATCTCATCTATATATCAATTATGTTATTTCTATATCCTAATTGTACACTTCCCTTATATACTTACCATTTATGATTAGAAGGAAGAGAGAGAAAAAAAAAAGGTAAAATGAAATTAAATTTCTCTTTCTTCCTTATTATCATTCAAATAAGTATATAAAGAAAAGTGTAGAATTGATGTATAAAAATAACATTTTTGTATATTATGTGTGTGTCATCACTGCCCCAAACTATCCATGCGTAGCTTCTTGAATGTCATCTCCAATAATACTCATGGTCGTCACCTCCATGTGAATCGACCTGGCATATATACTCAACTTGTAAGGTTTGAAATCTTAGCTTTCGATATATATAATATATAGCAGTCACTTTAGATTAGTGATTGCTAGAGTAATCTACGTTTATACATATAAGTGATTAACTGTAGTGGAAGAATATTCATAAATAAGAGAGTGAATGTGTATTTCCTTAATTTTCTCCCTTTTCTCTCTCTCATTTGTTGTTTCCCAGTTTCCTTCTCATCCGTCGTTCATGGGAATTACGGATTGCGACAGTTTAGCTAGTGATATTATTTCTGCTACTATATATCTGATATCTATACTACAGTCCCCTTCATTTGGTTTCTATTTTTTTTTTCCTTCAAAGTTTAATATTTTATTTTTACTACATAATTCAATACAAAAGAGAAATATTTGCCATTCTAACTCGTTGACATTTTTTTTTCACCTCTTATTAACCTACTTTAAGTTTTAAATTTATTTTTCTTTTTACATGTCTTAAAGAGAGAATTGTTAAGCATGCTTTAATAGTACTAAAAATGCTCTCGACGTGTCACATCACGTAGTCAAAGGAATCTTGTTGGCAAGTTTTTTTTTTTTCTTTTTCACAAACTCACAATACTGGGAGTAGCGATTGACAGACGATATAGTTTGACTTTCATTTATCGTTTTCTTTAGTGTGAATTATGGGTAAAATGCTTTTTGGATGTTTAATTGTTTTCACTTTCCAGCACCATTTACTAAAATATCTGTTCAAAACCAGAATAAAAGAAAAAAAATAACTAATACCATTACAATATTTTAAAAGAAACACTAAAAAAAAAAACTTCAAATAAAAATAGAAGCATGCATAATCTCCAAGCACGTCCTTGTTTGAGTATTTCTATTTTATGGCGAAGTTAATGTCAAGGGTTCCATTCTTTCCGTCTGGCCTCCCAGGGTATATCAGAAAGAAAGAGTTATCGGAAAGAAAGAGTTGCGTCCAGTGTTGCGTTTGTGAAAGATTTTTATTATTCCTACACTTAAAATTATACACCAAGTTCTTTACACTTTCTTTATTAAGAAAAATAAAGAGAGAGAATGAGTATTGAAAAATGTGTTTAAGTATTGTAAAGTGTATTTCTTTCTAAATAAAGAATGTGTAAGGATTTAGTATACAAATTAGATGTAAGAATATATTTTCCCTTTGTGAAACTGATTTGTTAGATCTTAATAGAACAAAGAAAGGATGGGCATATATGCTTCTTCTCCGCAGCATTTCTCAGCTTAATTTCCAAGTCCAGAACGGAAAGAAGGTTACTGATGCAAAGTGCAGTTCAAAATTCCAATCAATACGTGGCATGATGAAGTTTTAAAATTACATATGTAGCAACATTTTTGTTTTGATGAGTAAAGAGTCATTTTATACTCTTAAAAATGTATATCGGTCGCAATTTGATTCTTAATTTAAATAAATGTACGATCTAATTATTGAATTATTTAGATTTGTTTAATTTTAGTCCTTTTGTTTTCTTTAGTTAATCATATTGAATCATTAATGTGAAAAGAGTTTAAATAATTAAAGTAATCAAGCACTAAAGCGCAAGCCATACATTTTCAGGGACTAAAGTATCATTTTCTTTTCTTTTTTTTTCTGTTACATAAATGCTAGCCCTTGAATAAAAGAAGATGAAAGTGGCCTCATGGAAGAGATTTTGTCACACTTTAATCTTAAAAAATTGATGTCAATGCTAGTAGAATTACAAACTCATTAACGTTAAGATTCCACACAATGCCAATAGATAATAAGAAAGTTTATATTCTATCTTGTGTTTTGAATTTTTAGTCTTTAGGGAGCTAATATTTGTTGACAAAGGGAATGTTTGGTTGGGGGTTAATAAGGGGGCAAATTTTAAAAGAGTAAAATTAAATGAAAAAAAATATGTTTGTGGTTCATCAGTAAAAAATGTTGAAAAATTTTATGGGAGTAATATTTTCCCTTATTGTGGGGGTAACAGTTGTAGGAGGTGTAAAATTTGCTCCTTCCCACAATTCCTCGTGCTCCATCTCTCTCTCTCTCGCTTGCGATCCATCTCCGACTCTTATTCCATCTCTCAATCCCTCACGCTCGCTCTCGCGCTTGCTCCATGGCTCTCGCACTCGCGCTCGCTTTTTTGTTCTTGCTTTCGCTCTTGCTTCAACTATAGCTCTCATCACTATGCTTACCAGGTTCTTTGATTTCCTCTATCATTTTCATATGTTTTTTTCATGTTAGGATTCAAGGACTGAATAACGATCAATTGGCTGGATTTTTTTCTTTGCTGTAAATTTGAGTGAATTTCTTTCCAATTTGAGTTGTTTTATTTTCTTGTTTCATCTCCATTCTTTCCAAATCTGTATTGGATGTAGTTTCATTAGCATTTTGGGTACTTTGTGAATGAATTGTGAGTCAAAATGTTGCGCTTCTGAATTATGCATCTAAAATGTTTGTTGAAATGCTTGTAAAGATGTGAACTGCGAAATTAAATGATTGCTCTGTTAAAATCTTGATTGATACTGCTTGTTGTGACTGGTTATCTGGTATAATTTTTGAGTGATGTTGATACGAGTATTTGTTTACATCCAACAATGGTTCAATTATTATAAAAGCACATGTTCTCCTATGATTAATATAACATCCAGCAATGGTTACATCATGGTTATCTGGTATAAAAGCACATGTTTACATCCAGCAATGGTTCTATTAATATGGTTCCATTATTATAAAATTACATGTTGAAATTAGTGAGATGGAGTTTATTATCAGTGGCCATCATGATAAAGAAGGGTACTACATAGTGCAATAGATTACGAAGAATAGAATGTTGCCATTGTATGATTAACCTTGCATTTTCTTGGCTTTCATTGAAGTTAAGGATTTGAACTCCACCAGATTATTTTGTTAAAAAAGGCAATAATAAAATAAGCATTTATGAATTGTTCAAAGAAAATTCCTATTATTATAATAATTAAGATGACCCATTTATTCTATCTTGTGTCTTGAATTTTTAGTCTTTAGGTAGCTAATATTTGTTGACTAAGGGAGGAGAGATTTAAGCTTGATTCTCCACCTTTAGGAGAGAATCAAGTTACCACATGATTCCTCATCTTATGTCTTGAGTTTGAATTCACCCAAAGATTGTAGACAAAAATTTTTTTCATAAATTTGTTGTATTCATGATTAACTTGGTATATTTAAAAAATGCAATTAAAAAAAAGTCAAGAATAAAACTTATGTACAAAATTATATTACTTAATTTTTACCTTCAATTTTAAAGATATACCAAATTAACTATAAATGTAAAAAAACTTGTTGGACAGGTCCTACAAAAGAACTTTCAGGTAAAATCTGAATATCTCTTACCGCAAAAAAAAAAAAAAAAAAAAGAAGAAGAAGAAATCATGCTATTAAATTTATTTATTTATTTTTAAATTTCCACGCCCAACAAGTTGCCGACCCGACACTTTCATACATTTTGAAGTAAACAAACAACAAATCCGAGGCTTCTTGCTTGGAAATAAAATATTAAATTGTGGTATTTAAGTCAAACAATTCCCACGATGTTGCCATAACTTGAGTTTTTTTTTTTTTTAAATTTTGGTTGCACTCTGAAAAACAGCCATTGAGACACGGAAATATAAAAGAAACTTGTTGGCAACAAGGGCAAGTTACCACTTCACTCTCTCCAATTGCTCGTGATTATTCAGATTGCCACAAATAAAACAATGCGTATTTACAATTCTATCTTAGACAACTGAGCTGTACGGACCGCGTTGGCCCAACGCAGCCCAGCAATCATCTGGCCCCATTCATATTTGGTGTAACTCACTCTCACTCGGTTAATGTAAACCAGTTGAACCCGTAACTTGATACATAAACAGCCCACCATCGCTGACACAATACTGGGCCAACTATCATCTTGAAAGGCCCACTACGTAAGGAATAAAACCTTAGCTCACTTCATATATAATTGGGTAGTTGACTATATATATATATATATATATATATATATATATATATATATATATATATATATATATATATAATTGGGTAATTTTGATACTGTATTGGTTTTTTTTAAGTATAGTATAAAATTTTTTTATACTATTATCTAATTTTATATACGTTGTTAAATTATTAAATGAGTTTAAATATAATAAAAATAATTTAAAAAATTTAATAATAATATAATAATATATGATTAAATAATAATATAAATAAATTTTATATTAAAAAAAAAAATTAAAATAAAATCTTATTTTTAATAAATTTTTAAATATTTATTAATTATTAATTTTCATAATAAATGTATGAAATCTATAACTATAATTGACTTTCAACTAATAAATATTTAACAATTTAATAAAATACTGATATTTGAAAAAAAAAAAAAACTAAATACCACTTAGAGCTGACCCATGCATATGAAGAAAGAACCTTTTATGGTTATCTGTCAACTGTACATTAATGATGTGGGAAATGATAATATAGCTGATAAGGATGTGGCTATGATTACGTGGGATGCTGCTAAGAAACCGTGATAATGAGAAAGAGAGGGCAAGGGATAAAAGTTGAGGAGAAAGAAAATAACAAAAGAATATATTTAGAATCATAAATTTTAAGAATTAATTTAATTTTTAAATAAAATATTTTATTTATAAATTAGTTATAAAATAAAAATTAATTTAATATTATAATAATTTTTAAATATAAAACAATCTCTAAATTAAATTAAATTAAATTATTTTAATTTAAATCAAATCAAATTAATTATATCATTTAATGGTTGCAAACGTAGTGAAACAGAATCAATTAATATTGCAGGTGTAAGGGTTTGCTTTCGTTGTGTATGTAATTGCTTTCCGTAATGGTCAACTAATTCTCTCATCGCTCACGCTTCATAATAGGGGTTTGGATTAGATTCCTTCTAAGAGTTTTTTGCGTGAAGAAAAATATAAAACGCAAAGCACAAAAAAAAATAAAATCTTTTTATTCAATTTTAAACTCAAATAATGATTCATGTGCTTGACAAAAAGGATTGTGCATATGATCAGCTGAGATTTCTCCATTTTAATTTGAGAATTCTAAAAGGAGAAGAAGAACACCATAAATGGCTTCTATCCTTAGTAAACGAAACTCTTTCATGCTTGGTGGTGGGAGAAGTTTAGATAAAAACTGTAGCTTTGGCATACCATTTGTGCAATGATATGCTTTAAGACTCCGTAAATCAATTACATGAGAGTATAGTGGAATGTTGGTATGCCAAGATTACATCATATTGATGATTATGTTAAATTTTTTTTCCCTGATGAATGCAATTATTATGATTTCTGAAATGAGAGAACTTGATCACAATGATGGTTATTGATGATATATCTCTCAGTTAACTAATTTTGATTATTAGGTGGAGATAACTGCGCATATTCATCATATCCATAAGAATGATGACTTCAGGGCTCTGAAATTCCATGACAATGATGAAGGGTAACGTTACAAGAAACTCTCTGTCCTGCCGTGTCTGTATTCTGTGAGAGACTGCAATACAAAGGAATAAGGAATTTGATATGGGGCATGCTGAGAAGAGTTTTTCTTCTTTTTTTTTTTCTTTTTTTTGGTGAATGTGAGAAGAGTTTTTCTGTTGGCTATCAATGCATGGTGCATGTACCTCTTCTGATTTTACTGTTTGAACAGTTGTGTATTTGTTCTTCACATGTATGTATGGTATCTAAAAATTCATGTGTCCATCATTAGCGTTGGAGAAGTCAATAATTTAGATACAAGTCCTCAAGTAATCGTGCACTTACCTTTGGGGATTGGGACATGTACCACTTGACTATTGATTGAAGTATCAGCAACCCATAAATTTAGAACAACTAACCATTAGATAATCACTTTTTCTACTTAAAACAAGTAATTAAAAGCATAAAATCGCGTTGTTTGTGATCACTTTAGTCCATCCTCTCACTTCTCACGCTTGAACTTAGAACTTCTTTATTGAAGAAAAAGAAAAAAAAAACAGTTACAAGCATGGTGGCATGGTGATGAACCAGTCAGCCACCTTGCCAAGGCTTACATTGCTTTTAACAGTCTCCGGGATATGATGGTCATATTGGGGTTTGGGTGGACAGTGGACACCGAAAAATGGATGCCTTGCGGTTGTTTGGCTTGCTCCAAAAGCACCAGCCCCTTTCTCTCTGTTTTATCTGTCATCATCTCAACGTTTACCCACTAACTAGCCTTTGCTTCCACTACTACTTCGCGTTGTGTCATTTGCGTCCTAGTCTCTTTTTGTTGTTATATAATAGCCTCATTGAATTTTCACAAGACACACACCAATGTTACACCTGAAACCATGATTCTCCCCCTCCTCTTTTTCCATCTGGGTTTCTTTTCTGATTTTTTATTTTGGATTGGTAGCCGTTTGTCTGCATCCCTTCCTCTTTAATTATAGAACCCGGTTCTCGTTTCCTTTTTCCTGACTTAACTATATGTTAATATACTGCTTTTAGCCAAACTTTGGGACTTTTAACAATGTCTTCTTCTAGTTATGCTGGAGGCAGTACCTTCTTTTTTCATATGTTTCTTGCAGTTATTGTTGCAAAAACTAGCTTTTGTTTTTCTGCTAAGGTAAATTCAAACAGTAGCTATTATGGATTGTTGCTGGTATTTTTGGCTTTGGTTATTTCTGGGTTTTGGGTGTTTAAGCAGACAATGGAATCTGGAATGGATTGCAGGTCTATGTAGTGTACATGGGAAGCAAAACTGGCAAAGACCCAGATGATATTCTGAAGCAAAACCATCAAATGCTTGCTGCTGTTCACATGGGAAGGTCAGAACTGATGCCAGTTTTCTTTTGGAAAATTCTCCAGGTGTTTCTGCTGCGTTTTCTCTTTTCCCTCATTATTTCAGATGCGTGATTTTCACTTTTCCCCACTGGGGATGTTTTAACAGTATTGAGCAAGCCCAAGCTTCTCATGTTTATAGCTACAGACATGGTTTCAGAGGCTTTGCAGCCAAGCTGACTGAAGAACAGGCTTCCCAAATTTCTAGTAAGTCAGTGAAATTTTCCTCCTTTTTCTTTTTTATTTCGCAATTTCACTATGTTCAACTACTCCTAGCATTGCGGGATTCAGACCCAGAAATTAATGGCTCCTGTAACTTTTATGTTCAAAATTGACCAGAAATGCCAGGAGTGGTTTCTGTTTTTCCCAATTCAAAAAGAAAGCTGCATACCACTCATTCATGGGACTTTATGGGACTTCTGGACGACGAAACCATGGAGATTCTTGGCTACTCCACCAGAAACCAAGCAAATATCATCGTTGGTTTCATTGATACGGGTGAGCAGTCTTACTTTTACAGTAAGCTTCAGCCTTTATGATAACTTTTGTGTAGCAATCCCCTTATCCACCACGTACAACATGCACCTTTTCTTCAAAGTCCCATAAAGACATTCATTTGTCGGTTCACAAGAATTTCCACACTTCATTTACCACTTTAGTTGCAGAAAGTTCTGTGTCTCTTTATCCCTCTCCTTTTAGCAATAGCAGCTAAAGGAAAGTATAATTAAGAACACTGGACTTCACATGACATTATTATTGTAGTCAAATTCTTGCATATGAACTCGCTTAGTTAACTAAACCTTTTATAGAGTTAAAATTGAACCCAAGTATGTTTTTTTCATCCCCAGTTTTGCTGCTGATACAATTACTCTCCAAGAGATCAAATTTGAGCTTGAAAATATCACACCGGAAAATGGTTTAGGTAGTGTACATTGAAAATGCTCCTCTGGTGTGGCAGAGGAGCATCTTGGCCTGTTTAGTAAATAAATGGGAATCATAGTAGGTTTTATTCATAATCACTATTCATACAGGAATTTGGCCTGAATCCCCAAGCTTTCGCGACACAGACATGCCACCAGTGCCACCCGGATGGAAGGGCCATTGTCAAATAGGAGAAGCATTTAATGCTTCGTTTTGCAACAGGTTTCTCGTTGAAAGTTGAAACTTATCTTTTCTATTTGACTTCATAGGCATTAGCTTCCACTTGGATCATCTTCAATGGTTAAAAATTTATGGTATAGGAAAGTGATTGGAGCGAGATACTATATGAGTGGATATGAAGCAGAGGAAGGGTCAGACAAAAAAGTCTCTTTCAGATCTGCGAGGGATAGCTCTGGTCATGGGAGCCATACAGCCTCCATAGCAGCAGGGCGCTACGTGGCAAACATGAATTATAAGGGACTGGCAGCTGGAGAAGCTAGGGGAGGTGCACCTATGGCTAGGATTGCTGTGTACAAAACATGTTGGGATTCAGGTTGCTATGATGTGGACTTGCTAGCTGCCTTTGATGATGCGATAAGAGATGGAGTTCACATTATATCTCTGTCTCTGGGTCCAGAAGCTCCCCAAGGAGACTATTTCAATGATGCCATATCCGTGGGGTCGTTTCATGCTGCTAGTCGTGGAGTGCTGGTGGTAGCATCTGCTGGGAATGAAGGAAATCCTGGTTCTGCAACGAACCTCGCACCATGGATGATCACTGTTGCTGCTAGCTCAACAGATAGGGATTTCACCTCTGATATCATATTAGGAACTGGCGCTAACATCACGGTAAAGCTGATTACTTTTAGTTGGTAGATTTTCTGCACACTTGGTGGACTTTGATTAGTTCTTTGTAACTGAAACAGGGTGAAAGTCTCAGTCTCTTGGAAATGAGTGCCTCCACAAGCATGATTTCTGCATCTGAAGCCTTTGCAGGATATTTTACTCCTTATCAATCCAGGTGAAGCCCAAGGTACTTAAAAGTGAGAACCTAAAAATCAGTGCAAAACTTTTAAATGTTGTTCTCTTTTCTATGTTTCTGCAGTTACTGCTTAGAAAGTTCTCTAAATAAGACCAAGACCAAAGGGAAGGTTCTGGTGTGTCGACAAGCAGAGAGTTCAACGGGGTCAAAGTTGGCAAAGAGTAGAGTAGTGAAGGAGGCAGGTGGAGTTGGGATGATACTTATTGATGAGACAGATCAAGATGTTGCCATCCCATTTGTGATCCCTTCAGCTATTGTTGGAAGGAAAACAGGAGAACGGATTCTATCCTATATCAATAGCACACGGTTAGTTTTATGTTTGAGAAAATAGACATTTCTGTTAAGTACGTCTTCTATTCTGGCATTCTCTAACCCAGCATTCTGTTATGCTGGACAGTAAGCCTACGTCAAGGATTTTCAGAGCAAAGACAGTAATAGGAGCTCAGCCTGCACCCCGTGCAGCAGCATTTTCTTCTAAAGGGCCCAATGCCTTAACCCCAGAAATTTTGAAGGTGATATTCTCATTTATGTGTCAATGACTTCATAAAATGCCTTTTTTTTTTTTTTGGGGTTAACTTTATCCTTTATGACTTCTGACTGCACTGCTATGTAGCCTGATGTCACAGCTCCCGGACTAAACATCCTCGCTGCATGGTCTCCAGCAGCAGCTGGAAACATCAAGTTCAATATTCTATCAGGAACTTCTATGTCTTGTCCTCATGTAACTGGAATTGCAACTTTAGTCAAAGCTGTTCATCCTTCATGGTCTCCATCTGCCATCAAATCTGCCATCATGACAACGGGTATAAATATAATTTTCTAGAGGCCTATATTACTCAATGTGGTTTGAGATTCTTCTTCATCAAACATATTGAAAAGGAAAAGAAAAGGATCATTGCATATATTACCTGTGCCACTTAATGCCTCTAAATTTAGATACTGAGCATCAGCGAAAATTCAACTATATCACCCAAAAGGAAAAGAAAAGGATCATTGCATATACCTTACAGTGCGCAAGCTTTGCTAAATCCACTCAAGAAACTAAACTAAATTCAATATGCAGCTACCATTCTGGATAAGCACCACAAACCCATCAGAGCGGATCCTGACGGAAGAATGGCTAATGCATTTGATTATGGATCAGGGTTTGTGAACCCCACTAGAGTTCTTGATCCTGGTCTGGTATATGATTCAAAGGCAGAAGATTTTGTTGCGTTCCTCTGTTCACTTGGTTATGATGAGAGGTCACTCCATCTTGTTACGAGAGACAACAGCACATGTGATTGGGCATTCAAAACTGCATCTGACCTCAACTATCCATCTATTGCAGTGCCTAATCTTGAAGACAACTTTTCAGTAACTCGAGTTGTGACTAATGTTGGAAAAGCTAGAAGTATATATAAAGCTGTAGTGTTGTCTCCTGCTGGAGTTAATGTTACTGTTGTGCCAAACCAGTTAATCTTCACGAGAAGAGGGCAGAAAAAAAGGTTTACTGTGAATTTCAAAGTGGCTGCTCCCTCAAAGGGCTATGAATTTGGGTTCTTGTCATGGAGGAACAGAAGATCACAGGTCACCAGTCCTTTAGTTGTCCGGGTTGCCCCTGCAAAACTTGGGTTGGTCAGATAACAATGTCAGATAACAATGCTTGTAAATGTCTATGTTAGCTTAGGAGCCCTGAGATCCCTATAGTCACAGTAGTCACTGGAACAACCATTCATACTCAAATCCTGATGCAGACTAGATTGTTACTGCCAAAGTTACGTTACAGTTATGTGCTCGGAGCAGCAAGCCTTACCAAAAACAGAATCGGAAGAAATGATATCTTCAGGCCCTGAATTAATCTCAAACTCATTATCATTATTTCTCAGTTGTCACTATGTGTTTGGTCTTTTCCCGTCATATAAAGTTTATCCTAAAAAGTAGGAAGTTAAAGATAGGAGGTAGATATTTTAATATTTTTTCATTTAAATAAAAATAAATTAATAGGGGAATTTTATATAGTTATTTAAAATATTTTAATCTTTATTATTTAAATAATATAAAATAGAAAGCATATTGACACGCAACGTGCGTATCAAGTTTATACTATTAAAAGGCCAATTAGCTACTCTCACAAAATTTTCTTTTAGAAAAAGAGACTACTAATAAAATTGAATCCCATCTCCCCTTACTTCTCGATATATTAACTACTTCTACTCACTTCCTACTATTAAGGATCTTTTTAAATTATTTATATAAAATTAAACTCTTTTTTTTTACTCACACTGAATGCTAGTTTAAATTAATGTTAACATATTCGCTTATAACTCAATTTGAGATGAAAATACTTGCCTACTCCCATTTTGATTGACATTGTAAACTATTGATAGCATAATAGAAACTCTTCTAAGGAGTTTGGCAAGTATGGCCTGGTACAATTTAAGGGCCAGAGGATTCACACATTTATGTTAAACGTATTCTGCATAGCAAATTAGAAAACCAAGCGCAGGCAAACGGAAGCTCTCTGTTGGGTGGTCAAAAAGCATGAGATATGCCCAATTCCTCCAAAATTTGTAGACATGTTGATTCTCCAATGGGGTTCTGAACATTCCTTGGTAAAATTCTCAGTCCATCGTTTCTGGAAATTTCTACGTCTCTTGTCTCTACTCTCTATACTTTCTCCCTTGCATCAGTAAGACACCTGTGATCGTATGCTGCAAGATGGAGTTGTTTTATTTTCCTAGTTAATAAAGTTACCTTTACCGACAAGCAAAAAGTAAACTAAACAGTAAAATAGTAAACCCAATCCCCACTCAGCGTTGTATTACACTCTCTTGCACAGTCTATCATGCAATGACTTCTCAGTATCCAGTGAGATTTGAATCGGCAACTCTGTTCTACATGGTCTAGAAACTAGATAGCTACAATCTTGCTTAGCCGTATTTTGGAATCACATGTAAGCATGGAATACATGCACTCCTCCCAGACTCCATTCATTGGCAATTTCAACTCTCGGTTACTTCACCTAGGAACAAGCAAAGCCATCCCTAGGGACCCTAGCTGTTCAGCTATATATTATATTACCTGATTATGAACCTCTGATCTGGCGTTAGCCTCGTTCATTAGTTGCAGAATAATCAAATGGTACAATTCTATACATCTCAGGAACGACAATATGCAACAACTGTTTTTTGGGAAGACATGTGCAACAAGTCAACAACTTTCACGAGGGATTTTGCGTCACCCTCTGTTCCTCCAGAGCCAGTTTCGACAGTCAACTTTGTTCTCTGGCTAAGCCCCAAGTTCTTTGTAAAATGACAGAGTTTTTCTGCTTTCTAAAACAGTATATCATAATTCATAAGAAACTATAGGATTCCAGATGGTAAATAACCACAATGAACAAAAAATATGAAGAATCTACTATGACTAAAGACATAAAATGATGGAAGTATTCTACCTGCATTATGGACATTGGTGATAGAGGGGTTGAATTTTGACTTATAAAATTTCTACAAATGTAATTTTTTATCCATCCAATTTCTAAACAGCAACACAAAAGGAGCCAAACATTGATCATTGACTTCTTTACGCATTATATAACAACATATAGGTGTCATGATCAGAAGATGAAATGACATACGGAGGTGCTAGATAGTTGCAAACACTAGGAGTGCATCTCCGATGGATCAACAAGGCCTTCCATTACAACAAGCTGGTCCAGCAGTGCAATCTTCCCATCTTCAAGGATCTTTACCTCATCTTCGACCTCTCTTAGCTCTTTCCCTAATGCAAAGCTCTCATCCTCCAGCAGTAAATACTTCCGCCTCAGTGCCCGGTACTCATTTCCAGCTGCAGAGGAGTCAGGCAATGAATCTGAGTTGGAACCCTCTTGTTTCTGAAAAGGCGGTGAGACTTCAGTCATCAAGTATCTCTTGGAACCTTTCTGTCCTGATTTTAATGACAGAGGAGCCTGCACCTCTTCCTTTACATTATTCCCTTGCAACTGAAATAAAGATGCCTTTTGGGTTGAGTTTTTTTTCTTCCGTGGTTTAATATTCACGATCTCCTCTGGCAAAGGAATCCTTGGATCTTGCATTTCTCACCAATAGTCACTGCAAAATAAGAAAAAATCATAACAACACATACATATTGAAGTTAGTAGAAGTGAAAAAAGAAAAAGATTGAAGTTAAAATATATTATTAACATCACAAATAATATAGGATGTCATTGCATGACCCGTACAACTTCAACGATAGATTTAAACAGAAAATACTTTCAGTTAAAGGAATGTCATCTGGACTCCTAATACTCAGAGAGGAGTTTAAATTTGATACTATCATGTGTAAGCAAGGAAGTGTCACATTATTGAAACAACTACGAATTTTCACTAATTGTTTTTCGAAAAGATAAGTAACAGTCTAAAACCTCATTAATATTATTCAATTTACCGGCTATCCCAATCAAACTTCCATCTTGCTCAAGAAACTCGCAATAATTCATGCATTAGCATTACGGAAAGTTAAATTAGCTAGATGAAACATCGGACAAATTTTCGCCAATAACAAAATACAATTCTTCCTTCATGTCCCAAAAGAAAGGCTCTGGACCTAGTTTCTGCAATCTTCTAATGCACAAAAACAATTTTTGAAACTGGCAAAATAAGTAATGCCCCCAACCCCTAATCTCAAACATGAAAGCAACACACCCACACACAAATGCCCATAACCCATAATTCCACTACGTTATCAGACCGCATTTGCGGTTTTGTTACAGTAAAAAAAAGGACCAAAAAGAAATTCAAAATCCATTCCTTTTGAAACATAAAATTGGAATCCAGTAAAGAAAAGAAGAATAAAAACCCCCATAAAAAATTCAAAAAAGTGGGTCAAATTTAGAGGAAGCAGTAATGAAAAGAGGTTGAACCTGTAATTCTGTATCAAGGACGCGAAGAGAAGGCCGAACCAGAAGGAAATTGAGGAAGGTCTCGTCCTCCCTCTTGAATTTCGAAAATTGCGCGTCCTGATTGTGGGGGCCTTGAAAGTATATGGAGATAACAGAGATGAAGAGGACTTCAAAGTTCAAACACAAACCAAATTAGGGTTCATTTTAGTTCTACAGAAACAGCGATATACAAAGGTGACGATGATTCAATACGGGGAATTTCCTTGGTAGCCTTTTTTATTTTAGGATACCCGTACCGGCTGAAATGTCAAGCTATGATTGGTTCCTACATCAATATATTGTAGCTTATGTTGTATATATGTAAATAATTTCTTCAATTTCATATTTACTTAACTTATAAGTGATACCATTAAAATTTATTTTAAGTTATGATGATATTATAATTAAAAAAAAATTTAAATGTAAATAAATTAACTAACATAATTAAAAAATTGATTTTTGTTCATTTGAATATAATTTTTTTAACTTAATTTATTTTATTTCATAATATTTGTACATAAAATGTTTCCGTTAAAATTTTATAGTAGTGTGAACTGACACTGACACAATCCGAATAATTCATCTGGAAAGAGCAGTATCTCTTTATTGAATGAGACTTACTTCGATAATAAATATTTGTATTTTGACGTGCTCTTTGATATTTATTAATTGGTGGATATATTTGGACATAACTCTATCCAAATACAGTTATTTATAACTCTATCCAAATATATTCACTAATTAATAAATATCAAATTTGGATAATATTTAGATTAGAGTTATAAATTTGAGTTAGACTATTTTTATATACTGGACCCAATCTTTTACATATCATTTGACAAAGTAAAATGGTTCAACTGACTCAATTTAAGTTGGCCTTGATTTTTTATGCATTTTGACTAACTCAGCTAGACAGGGTTTTAGCAATTTTATGCTTTTATCAAAGTGTCACTTTTAAAATATTTATATTTAACGGACTCTAAAAATTTATTATGAAAACAAACAATAATAGATATTTGAGAATTATGTTAATGTAAAAGACAAATCTAGCCAATAGGCATCTCTGTCTATGCAAATGGCATGACAACGTATGTACCCCAAAAAAAGAAAAAAAAATGGCATGACAACGTGCAGCTAAATATTTTTACAATCAAGCAACTGCGAGTCTCCCATTTCAATACTCTGGAATGAGAAAATTTTGAAGACTGCTATGCACGTTTTTGTTGTTTTGTTTAATTTTTTTTATAAAAAGTAATTTTAAATTAAAGTAAGTTAGCCCAACGCATGCACTAGAGTCCCAGTGCCAACCAATCTTCTCTAGTCTTCCTTTTATATTATACAGGCATTTTATAAGAAACAATGTTACATTCACTCTCAATTATACTCACAAATTTTTTTTTAATTTTTTTTCATGACTATATTAGATTATTTCCAAATCTATATTTATATATATTTAATATAAAAAAATAAGCCATAAAAATTGTTTTTCCGAAAATATTACTTAGCAATAATTTTTTCTATTTTTTAATTATTGAGGTACTTTTATAAGATTTTTTTTAAAAAAATAATGATTACAATAGAGATTTACTTTGTGTTAAGTTAATACAAATAATTTTAAAAGTTTTAAATATTAATTTTAAAATTATGAAAATAAATTTTAATAAAAGAAAAATATATAGGTTATTTTCTGCGAGACGATAGAGCTTTTGGTAGTTGGCATATTACAATTAGCTTTATGGAGGCCAACTCATAATATTATAATCTGCCCCCACTAATGATAAGCTGGTAAGACGCAAGAAGTTGGAGTGAGTGTTATTAGTTGTCCCAGAGGGGAGGGGCCATGAAAATCTTTAAATCATGATTTAGGTAAAAATTAAGTTTTTATATTTTTTTAATCAAAATCATAATTTTAAAATTTTAAAAACTAACTGTCATGGCATCCCCCAAATAATACTGTTTTTGGCACTCCCAGTCCAAGCAGCAAGCATGAGTCAATTTCTGCTGCACGCTGCAGTGCTGCTGAAGAGTATTGGTCCTCTTTCTCTTTCTCAGCAGCTTCCTTTTTGATGCATTTTTCTTTAATAAAATTTAAAACAAAACATGAGAAAAATACATACAGATCTTTTTAATTTTGATTAGTTTACAAACAGTTATTAAAATCTTTTTATTAGGCCTTTAAATTTAATTATTTATTAAAATAGATCATCTTATTTAATTTTTGTTAAAATTTAAATGTCAAACTCAAATTAATAAATTTAAAATTATTTTTTATTTCTTTATTTTATTAACAAAATTTGATAAAAATTAAAAAAAACTCATTTTCATAAACAAATCAAAACCCCAGGTTTCAATCCTATCAAAGAAACAAATTTGAATATTTCTCTTAAAGTTATTTTTTTCTTTAGTTTTATTAAAATTTGATAAAGCAAAAATAAAGCAGTAAAAAATAATTTTAAAATTATTAATTTACCATTAGAATTTTAACAAAAATTAGATGTGAGGATCTATTTTAATAAATTATTAAGTTCAAAAATTTAATAAAAAGATTTCATAGTTGAACTGTTTACAAATTATTCAAAGTTGATGAGGTTTGTATGTATTTTTTTCATACCAATATTATTTGTTATATTAAAATGTTTTACAAGTTCCTTATATGAAATGATTGTTTTTTCATAATGATATTGCAAATATTTTTATGCAATAGCATTATACAAAATATTTATTTATTTTTTATTATTTAAAGAGAGAAGTCAAGAAAACCAGTCATATAATTTTTTTAGTTGCGTTGTCTATCTTCTTATTCTTCTCTCAATGATTTTCACTTTTTTTAATTTGTGTCGATTACTTTGTTCAGGCCTTTACGACTAAAGTGATTAAAATAAAACTAAGAGATGATAACATGTATCAGAATAAATAATAAACATAAATAAGGTAGCCTAAAGTATTCGCAAGTTGCGCACAAGAAAATGAAATCGACTCTAGGGCTTATCACGAGCCATGACCAAAGTCTACTAGGCAACGTGCTAAAAGTTAAAAAGACCATATGCAGAGATAACATCAACGTTGGCACAATGGTTGTTTCTTCTTTATAACCAGACAACGTTATCGTTGAGGGGATTTTTATATTAAAAGCATCTGTTTTATTACTTTACGAAATGCATCTCTATTATTTCTAAAAGACGTATCTTTTCATTTTTTTAAGATTATTTAAAAACAAAGTGGAGCAAAAAAAAAAGAGTGAATAAAAAGCATGCACGGAGGGAACGCTAACATAGGTTGAATAATGATTATTGTACCCGAAGAAAATACTTATACTTAAAAACAAGTTAAAATAAATTACTTAATTTATATTTTAATCTTTATAATTTTTTTATATTAATTTTTAAAATTTATTTATTTAAATTTTAATCTGTAAGTGATTAATATTTTAATATTTAAAAATTATAAAAACTAATTTTTTATAAAAAAATATGAATTAATATCTTAATAAAAATTACAAAAGTTAAAATTTAAATAAATAAAATTATCAAAATTAATATTAAAAAATTATAAAGATCAAAATCAAAACTAAATGGAAGCATAGAACTTATAAAAAAAAAACACAAATTTAAAATTGGAAAGTTCCTTCACCAAAAAAAAAATGGGAAGTTCCTAGAAAACAAAGCCAAAACCTTGTTCAAATATCACCGCGTCCACATTTTCTCTATGCGGAGAAAATTTTAACAAAAGGAAACTAGCAAGAAAGAAAGCAAGGGGCGTGAGAGCAGGGTCAAAATTTCTTAATTTCTGATAAGCCTCTGAGCTTGGCTCCACCTTCATTCACAGATTGGTATGCTTTCGCTCCAATGCAGCAGCAGCAGCCGCCGCCACAACCCCGACATGGCTCCGCGGCAGTTGCTCTCCCACACCACCACTACCGCCCCCGCCGCGGCCGTCGTCACCATTTTGCTGCTGTTACCAGCGGCGACCTCCCAGGCCCAGATTCTGAAAACAGATGACCACGTTTTCGGACCCTTCGATTTCTCCTACTTAGACAAGCTCGATGTCATAGCTCCGGCGTCGATCAACTTAGGCGCCCTTCAGGTGACTCCGGACACCGCCGGAAGCGTCGATCTTAGGAACAAATCCGGCCGAGTTCTCTTCAACAAGCCTTTCAAGCTCTGGGAAGATAACTTCAATGGAAAAGTCGCTTCCTTTAACACTTCCTTCCTCATTAACGTATTTCGTGTCAACAAGGGCACTCCCGGCGAAGGCCTTGCTTTTGTGATTGCCCCTTCTCTGTCGCTTCCACCAGATAGCCATGGCCAATATCTGGGTCTCACCAACTCCATCACCGATGGCAACGCCACCAACCAAATCGTCGCAATCGAATTGGATACCGTGAAGCAGGAGTTCGACCCGGACGACAATCACATCGGGCTCAACATCAACAGCGTTCGGTCCAACGTGAGTGTTCCTCTGTCCCAGTTTGGGTTCCAGATCGTGCCGAATGATACCCAGTTCTACGTGCTCTGGGTGGATTACGATGGTGCACGGAAGAAGATCAACGTATATATGGCAGCGCAATCTGACAAGGACGCTCCCGTGGCGGCGAAGCCAGCGAAGCCGGTGTTAAGTTCAGATCTTGACCTCAGAAGCTGGGTGAATCAGAGGTCCTACTTTGGGTTCTCTGCTTCCACTGGGGTCACCTTTGAGTTGAACTGTGTCCTGAGATGGAATATTTCGGTGGAGGTTCTACCTGAGGACAAAAATGGAAGATTGCTGAAGATCGGTTTGGGTGTTGGGGTGCCTCTGCTAGTTCTGGTTCTGGCGGGGATTCCTGGGTCGGTGTATTACCTACGCAGGAAGAAAAGGGGAAGTGCCTCCGACCCACAAATATTGGGCACCCTCAAGAGCCTCCCAGGAACCCCCAGGGAGTTTCTGTTCCAGGAACTGAAGAAAGCGACCAACAATTTCGACGACAAGAACAAGCTCGGCCAAGGTGGGTTCGGCGTCGTCTACAGAGGAACTCTGCCGAAGGAGAAGTTGGAAGTGGCAGTCAAGAAGTTCTCCAGGGATAGGATGAAGAGCACCGATGATTTCTTGGCTGAGCTCAGCATCATCAATCGTCTCCGACATAAACACCTTGTCCGGTTACTGGGTAAATTTCATTTCCCATTCCACTGCTTGCAAATTTAGTTCTTTTCAGTTTTAATGATTATTTGCTTCTTGATTTAACTACTTTCCATCGCGTGCTCGATCAGTTTCAGTTAATTTTTCTGCTCGTTAATTTTGATAGAAAATCTACGTGTAACTTACTAACTTGTACTTTCATGAACCCTTCATTCAACTTAGATCGACAGTTACACGACATGCAGATCATCGTCATCATCATTATTATATAGGAATATTTTGAATCCGTCTGCGGCATTAGTTAGGGCCCATAATTGATGCTGATTGGTAAATTCTGTCAGGCACGACCAAGTTTATCCGTTGAGAATTCAGACAAGCTATGGTCACGGGTGGTGTCCTGATGAAATGACGAGTTACTCCTCGTGCATGCGTCACCTACTTGTTTTCCTTCATTTTCATTTCAGAACCTAGTTGTATTCAGCCCCCCCCCCCCCCAAAAAAAAAAAAAGAAAATTCAGAACCTAGTTGCACGATCGATGCCAAAAGCTAGTACAAAAGTGTCCAAGGCTTTAAGCTTCTAGAGGAAGAAGGCCTTTCTGGTGGGTTTGATCCAATCCAAATCCAAACCAGGGAACCCTTTTTTCTTGGTCCTGTTTTCTTTCTGGGTATTGCATTTTCTTGTGAAAGTGACCTTGTTTACCGTCTGTCCATGGTCAAAATTAACTGTTCTCTCATTAGACTATTTAGAGTGATTTTTTATCTCCCTTTTGTCCCCCATTGAAGGATGATTCATTGAAGCTTCCTTTGTCCCCCTTACATTGTGAGAATTGAAGTTTATTGTTTTCTAGTTGAGGTCACAGTCACAACCAACCGGCCGGCCGGCCTGTGTTTCCCCAAGTCTTTGAATAGTAGGATAAAAGCTCGAATGTCATAATCTTCTATATCGTAATAATGGCAATGCACCCACCATTTAGCTTGCCTTGACTCACAAGCACAACTAGTGTGATATAAAACTAACATGTGCTATTCGTGGTCAATGCTATTAGTTTATCTGCAGTTGCCATCATATATAGATGTTTTATTTAGGCGACTGACTTTTACAAATTTGATAATAACACGCAGGATGGTGCCACAAAAACGGGATCTTGCTCTTGGTGTACGATTACATGCCCAATGGCAGCTTGGACAACCACATCTTCTTTGAGGAAGGGACTAGCACAACCCCCCTAAGTTGGCATCTGAGATACAAGATCATATCAGGGGTGACTTCTGCATTGCATTACCTCCATAACGAGTATGATCAGAAGGTGGTCCACAGAGACCTCAAGGCGAGCAACATCATGCTGGACTCTGACTTCAATGCTCGTTTAGGTGACTTTGGTCTGGCTCGTGCTCTGGAGAATGAGAAAACCTCGTATGCAGAGCTGGAAGGAGTGCCTGGCACAGTGGGATATATTGCACCCGAGTGCTTTCACACGGGCAAGGCCACCCGCGAGTCAGATGTCTATGGATTTGGGGCTGTCCTGCTGGAGGTGGCGTGTGGTCAGAGGCCATGGACAAAGATCGAGGGCTATCAGTTCTTGGTGGACTGGGTGTGGCACCTGCATCGTGAAGGAAGGATTCTGGAGGCAGTGGACAAGAGACTGGGGAATGACTATATGGGTGAAGAGGCAGAGAGGATTTTGAAACTGGGACTGGCATGCTCTCATCCCATTGCCAGTGAGAGGCCTAAAATGCAAACAATTGTTCAGATCATATCTGGCTCGGTGCCTGTGCCTCATGTCCCACCATTCAAGCCAGCTTTTGTGTGGCCAGCAGTGGATCTAGGGAGCTTTGCCAGTGACCTCACGCCAACGACGACCACTGAGTACACACCCATTAACACACAATCGTCTTTGCATGTTGAATTCACCGATAGCAGCTCTTAGGTCTAAAAGATTGCTTTCAGCATGAATCCTTTCCACGATTCCAATTCTCTCGTCAAGGACAACTTTTTTTTTTTTTGGGGTCTAAATATTGGTCACCCCCCCTCTCCCCACCCAATTAAAATTTCTTCCTTTAATAAATGGAAGAAATTTTCTTCGAACTTTATATGTTCTTACTTTAATTTGACTTGATTGATAAGTATAGATTCTTTCGTAGTTATTTGGTCTTGTAATTTTTATTGGGAAAGAGTGGAATCAGTGTGCATCTCTGTAAATTTTGATGGAAGATGTTAATTCCGTTTTTGCTTTTTTGTTCTTTTAGAGCATTTTTTTTGGGGGAGGGGGGGGGGGTTTAACATTGGAAGTTGGAAGACGTGGTGAGAGCATGAAAAAAAGTTAAATTAAGCAGGAGTATCGAGATTCACTTAAAATTGAACCAAACATTCAACTACTTCATAAAAAACTTTCTTCTTTTTTTTTTTAATTATAAGGCAATTCGCAAAACATATTACTATCTTTAATATTGTATAATAATGTCCATTCAGTACGTAATTAAGATCCACAAAGAAATTCCGCGTACAAATACGAGGTATGCTATCATTTAATATTTTCAATGGGACTATTATAATTTCTATTCAAATTTATAATTACCCATCCACCTCTTATATGTCCTGTGGAGTTATTTAGCACTTATAATAATACCATTTCCCCTTCTTTCTAAAATGCAGCTTCCTTAATTGACCAATAAATTTCTGAAAAGTGGGGCACTAGTTTTCAACTTTTCTCTCTTGCTGGCTTTGAGCCTTCGACTCTTTCTATCACTAGCCCACCCGTAATAGCTCGAGGGCTTCACCAGCTCGCATCTGTTTGGACAATCTGAACTTTCTGTACTCTTCGTAAGTAAAAGGGAGATAGAGACGAGGGTGATCAGGGTCCACCAACTCTGCTGGAGCCTCAACATTTCCCACCCCAGGTGCCAACATGAATGTAGCAATTGAAATACGTGTAGCTGCATCTTTACATTGTACACGATGCTTCACATTAGAAAACCTACCATTGCTCCATACCTGCATAAATATATATTATTCCAAGGGCATGCACAGAGTTTACAAGAATATATACCAAAAGTAGATTTTATCTGATTAAAATTTGAGCCCAAGTAAAAGTGATTGTTATACTTACATGAGCAACGTCTCCAAGATTGGCAACAAGGGTACCAGACACGGGATGGACAGCCACAAATGAGCCAGAATTATTGTCCATTACTTCAAGACCACCAACATTTTCATCATCTTGAAGTATAGTTAAGAATCCTGAATCTGTGTGTATTTGTACTCCTGAGGAGCCTACAGCTTCTGGAGTAAAATTGTATCTGTTAATCCTGAATTGGCATGGCCAATCCTCAAAATCAGCACCCACTAGGCCCAGAGACTCTGCAATCTTTTGCCCTAAGTTTACTGCCAAATCATGAATTGCTTGGCCATATGCCTCAATTATTTCCCTGGGAAGCAAACAAACTCAACCGACAAAACTCAAATGTAAAAAAAGAAAAAAGAAAAGGGAAAAGGCTATAACTAATGCTGTCCATCGGTGTGAACAAAATAAAAACTGTACACTGTTCTAAATATCAAAACTGCAGAGATCAATGTTAATATAATCTTTCTAGATAGATTTAAAGCATCTTTCGTCCTTTTTTCAATTCAAAATGTCGTTGAGATTTTTTAATTAGCATGGATTACAGAGAGTTACACTTACAACTGGACATAATTTTATACATGGTTATATACATCTGAGTTTAAGTAATCAAAATCAAACTCAAATGCAACTATACCGTGTAGTTATGGCTCTTAACAACCACACGAATATCAAAATAGCAACTTGAGTTCTAGTTTTTCCCCGCTTTTAACGTTTCCTTTTGATGGGAATCATGAGAAACAGTTGTTAAGGTAAACCATGAATTAATTCTAAACAGGAGCTAGAAGACAGACAGAGAGAGAAGAAACAAACCTCTGATGGGGTGAGGCATCGAGCTGAGAGCAGAAATCCTGCGTAGCTTGCGAGGAACCCAAGTCATATAGTCCCAAGGCCTCGTAGAGAGGATTGGCTGCACTCGGTGGCATGTAACCACTGCCATCAATGACATCAGTGTTGCGCTTCTTGATCTCCGTAGGAAGGTCAAGCAGAGATCTAACCACCGCCTTCATCTCCGCCATGAGGGGTGCAGGAATAGGGTGGTTGATGATCCTGAAGCAACCCCATTTCTCACATGCATCTCTTAGCTTGTTGCACTCCACTTGCTCTGAAACCTTCTGCAGATCAATCACTGGAATGGTCCCCTCCATTTTTCTTTTCACTTTTTTTTTTGTTCTTTTGGATTTGGGTGTGTTTGCAAGGGAGGAAAAGACGCACTTCAGGATATATATGGGCCAGACGTGACACAACTAGCAATTAGCATTAATTTTTAAAAAAACATTTAAATCTTCTTAAATAACAAGTATAATAATTATGATTAACTATTTTTCAATTTACAGTTTTTGAAGTCCAATTTTTTTTTGGGGTATAGTTCAATTATCCATTTATATTGTAAATTAATTTAAAGATGTTAATGTTGGAGGTCACTTTCTTATTCATTGAAGCAACTTTTAAATGGTCTGTGGCTCTTATCTCCCAGCAAAAGAGACGTATCGATAAAAAGATGTTATAAACAGGTAGTGGAGAATGAATGAATGAATGAGGGGTGGGTAACTTGTTGCAATATTTTGCTTTCCCTCTGCCGTCTGAATCCTTAAATTCCATTATACCTAATACACTAGCTTCTGTTTTTGGCAAATGTAATTACTTCGAGAGAGATATATTCTTTCTTGTGTACGTTGTGAAAAACGACAAACAAATTCAGCCACCTCTGCCATCAATTGACGAAAAGTAGATGAAATGAAAAATGGAAACCTATTATTCCTTTTTGACTGTACTAACTCGTAAGAACCCAAAAGGCGAACCCCTCCTTCCCTTCTGTCTCAAATTTCTTTTGATATGCTAATCTTGGAAACATTTCTTTTTCTCGTTTTTTTAATATATTTTTTAAGGATAATAAAAGAATGAATGGGATGAATTTTGAATTAAATCATTAATGAATAGATAAAAAATAAATTAATAATTTATTTAAAATTTATTAAAAAATTATTAAAATTATTCAATCTATTCATGATTTATTTTAATAAATAAATATTTAATTAATTCATTAATATATTTTAATGAATAAATATCTAATCCATTCATCTTCAACTATATATGCATCTAGACTCCTTTTATATCTAAATCTATTATATTTTTTAAATTATATATATATAAACGATACAATAAATATTTTAATTGATTGATCATAACTAAGACTAATTCAATATATCCATCTAAATCCATTAAATCTAATATTATAATTAAATAGATTAAATTCTAGATATAAATAAATTAAATAATTATAAATTCATGAATTTAATTGTCACCATTAATATTTTCACATCCCATAGTGGGTTATAAATGCAAGGAAGTCAATTATCTTTTTAATATTGTGATCAAGTGGTATCCGAAAAAACTTTATGGCGAAAGATTGATGAAATTATAATTTAAACTATTATTTAACAATTTTTTTTTATCCATTCATGGTTATCTATCTTCTTATGACTTTATCTTTCTCTTGCATGTCTTAAATTTTGTTATTGTTATCAAATTAATTCGAAAGTGAGATTTTAGTCATTGGCTGTGTAATACCTCCAATGTAAGTAAGATTCTTTTTTTCCGGATGTTGATATTGGTATTCGTTTTCTTTCCACTATACCATCATTATCTTAAAATGTAAAATCATGATTAATGGGTTACTTACTTGAAGGTCTAAGATGCTATGTTTTCTACTTAAAAAATAGTTAGAACATGTCAAAGAGAAATTATTCTTGCACACTTTTTTCTCTTAAAAGTTAAAACCATTTACTTGTGTGTAAGGTTAGTTCCTGCACAGAGTCCACACGCATAAGGAGTGTATATAAAAATTAGACTAATTTTTACATAAAAATTGAAATGTTATAATTTTTTTTTTCAACAATGATAGTACATAAGTTTAAATTTATGATCTTTTACAAGTCACCCAAATCTCTCGCCACTGTCCTAATTTAATGGTGTAAAATTTATATAGAAAAAAATTAGTATGCAAATATCAAAAGTAGAATTTGCTCACTAGTTAGCAAAAAGTTTAAGAAATTGAGGCAACGACCACTGCATATAGTTACATGAGCAACATCCCCTTTGTTCTTTTTTGGGTCTGTTCGAGCAACATCCCTAAAAAGGGCAAAAGGGTCTCCGGCCACAAGTGAACCAGAATTGTCCACCATTTCGAGGCCACCAACCTTTACATCATCTTCAAGTATGAGTATGGTTAGGTTGACCCCGCCGAAAAAAAAAAGTATGGTTATGATTAGGACTTAGGAGCCCTGAATCTGTGTGTACTTGTACAGTTGTACTGCACATGAGCCAACCGTTTCTGACTTTCTGGGGCCAAACCCGCATGGTCTGTCTTTGAAATTAACGCCAGAGATTCGTGTAGGGCTTGGCTTCGCAGCAAAAAAACAAACAAAAGTTCTAGAAGTGCTTGACCATCTCAAATGTTGGATTTATTTTTTTTTTATCATTAATTAAATAATTATTTTTAAAAATTAAATTATATAATCCCCATCCTTATCTTATTTATCTATATCTATATCATATTTCTTAAAGAATGGGATTATGCATGTAAAATTGCCTTTTTTTTAAAAAAATGTCTATTATTCATTCAAATATCAATAACTATGGTTAAAGGTTAATATCATTATTTTTCTGCTGTGTTAGTATTTATTTGACTTGCACAAAAAACAGAACAAAGAAAAAAATATTGTAGTCCTTAAGTTTCGAGAGGTGGTGAGTGACTATGAGGTGATCCTTAGTAGTTCCGAGTTGCTGAGGCGTGTGCAAGTCCAAATTAGTAGCAGAGCAACAGAGCAAGAGCATCTCTTCGCATCTCCTGAACGTGGGCATTGTCTATTGGTCCTTCTCTCAGAAAGACATATTTTTCCTTATGTGGCGCGTGATCAATAGTTTTCTTTTTTGTTACGTAAAAAATAAGTGTATATTGATATATTTTTGACAAGAAGTATCATATTTAGGTAGAATAATGCACAGATATATATATATATATATATATATATATATATATATATATATATATATATATGGGCACGAGTTAAAACGATTAACATATACATGAGTAAACTATACAGCCTAGATCCCTATAAAGAATTACAACCTATCCAGCATTCCATAAAATAAAATTAGAGCAGATGGCCAATTCAGGGTACTAGAGGCTATTTGTGAGCAGTCCTCTATACCTAAGGGCTTGAGACTAGTGAGCTACTACATGGCGGCCATCGGTCCTCTCTTTAGTTAGTCCTTGTTCTTGGATTTCTTCTAAATCTTCATCCTCTCCTCTTCTACCTGCTTGCTCCTTCCAATATGCAACTAACTTTTTCAGTCGAGCTATCTCTTTTGAAGAAACATTTTTGCTTGGATCATTCACAATTGATCTCACTCGTGATGCATACCTGAATCAGCATAAAATATGAAAGGCAAGACTGTTAGAACACGAGAGAGAAATATTAGCCAAATCAAACTACTAAAAATTGTGAAGTCAAACTTTTTTATAAAGTTTAAAAAATAGTAAAATCCACGTGAAATAGATCAAAGACATACATAAGAGAGTTATGCGTCTCATCCAAGCTTGATTCTGTTGGAGATACATTCACAAACATGAGAGTTTTGGCATTACCACCAAGTGAATCACTCATCAACATAGTTAACTTGTGATTCCTGTAAGGTATGTGTTGACCCCCAGAAGACAAAGCACTAATAACATCTCCCAGTGCTGATAATGACTTGTTGATACTTCGAGCTTCTTTAAGTTGACTACCTGCAGAGCCTGACTTTTTCACTCTTTCTGAACCGGCAAGATCCACAAAACTCAGCTGTATGTTAAATCCAATGTACAATAAGTAAACATTCACAATGCCTCCTCAACCTCATAAATATTCATGTTTTACATTCTTACGCCGCAATAAAGGGATATTGTCGCTGACATATATTGCTACTGTTATTTAAAGGAAAAAGACAAGTTATAAAGAATACCTTTCCCCTTGCAACTGATTGACTTTGAAGGTTGGTACTTTCGATTACAATTGATAGTATAAGATGAGATCTTGAACTTTCTTCATTCATTTGTGTCCCTGACGTATGTCGCCGTTCGGATCCTCTTTGTATTATGCTATTCAATTCCTCCATGGTAGAAATTGACAGAATTGTTACATTTTCCACAGTTACCATTCCCTAACATCAAAAGAGTAAAATAAAATAATATCGATTGGGAGCAACCCATGAAAATGAGAAATCTTGTGAGTCCACAATTTTAGAAATACTTTAAATTCTTACTGATATCCAATTTTAAATACTTAGCATTCAAGAAACAAAATATCTAAAATGGAAATTTGCAATCACAACATAGAGATAATCACCTTTGAATCCTTCTTGATATCCAATTTTAAACGCTTTGCATTCTTAGGTAACAGAAGATCTACGAGTGTATCTTGATATAATTCCACCATGTATGCCTGCATCATTGATACAAAACAAGTCTACATAAGACAAGAAGCAGACATTTACAAAACTCCTATCGTTTATTGTGGTGAAGTTACCCAACATTATACACAAAAAGACAAAGGGAAAACTATAATTTAATCATTTAGCTGTGCAAAATAATTATATGTACATTCACCGGATCTAATGACATCATTGACACAACTATTAATAAAATGCAAAGAGAAATGAAATCTCATTAATCTCCATTTTAGAATTGTTACCTTCAAGGAAAAAGAAAATTTGTTATTATCTCTCCTCAAAATTCTAAAAAGTTCTGCAGTAGCACGAGGGGTAAGCCCAGGGTTCTTTTCAGATCCATAGATTGTAAATGTCTTTCCAGAGCCAGTTTGACCATAAGCAAATATGCAAAACATTATAACCATCTACAGCAGATTGCACCAAATACTGCATTGTAAATGACCAAAAGAAAGACATTAGTAACGAGTTTAAGATGTTAAATCTATTAATGTATATAATCTAAAGCAAGAAACAACTATGATCTTTAAGTTGTTATACTAAGACTTGCCCTTGTATCCTCAAATACTTCTTCTTGAGCAGCATGACCATCAAACACGCGATCATATATGTGCTGTTTTGGTTTATCATCTTTCCATAAATGTTCAACTGTAAACTCATCTACATTAGTAAGAGCATCTCTTTCTTTCTCAGCAACCTCTTTTTCACTAAGAGGTCTTAGTCGACAGTAAACTCTGATCTTGCCTTTCATATCTGAAATAACCAAGTTTCAATGTTGTACTTATGACAGTTATACATGTACATCACACTTTCACATAGACACAATTCCTGTATAAATACTTCTCTCACCCACCTTCTATTGTATTAAAATAACGCTTCCTTAGAACCTGTTCTTCCTTATAAAGCACTTCCAATTCAGCTAGTTGAGCCCCTTGCATCTTCAATATGGCAGCTGTTTGTTCATTCTTTCTATCAATATCCTAAATTAAGCAAATAGAAATTTATAAAAAAAATGTTCTTATGTTTTCAAATTAACACAAATAAGTGAAAATAAAAGAAATAAGAGTATCAAAACCTCTTTCATTTCTCTCAATTCTTCTAGTTCTTCTAAATTATTCTGCAATGCAGCCAATTCAGAGTCCTTGACTGAAAGTGTAGACTCAGCCGCAACTAATTCTTGTCTAAAGCCTTCGAGCTTTCTTTCAAGGTCATACACTTGAGACTTCAGAGCTTTGCGTTCCTGCTCAAGTTTCTGTTGAAGAGAACCAATCTGCATTACAACCACCACCATCATGTTAATTGATCATCATATTAAAATTATGGGTTTTAATTTTAAATACTGAGTTTCAACTTTCTATGTTACCTCTTCAGCATTAGTCTTCTCAAGCCCAGATAGCTTCTGTTCCAAAATCAATTTTTCATTTGTCAAGCTTTCAATAGTTTCTTCAGCTGCAAGCAGCTTATCTTTACAAAGTTTTAGCTCATCTTCAAGCTTCTGCAACACCTATTAAGTACCATCCAAAGTCCACAATTTATACATCAAAAGCAAAAACAGCCATATCAATCATAAAAATGACATTGAACAAATGAATAACCAGTTTCAAAAAGTATCTTACTTGGTTATTTGCTCCAACAGGGTCCTTTTTGGTAGTATTCTCCATCACCAGATTACTCAACTGGGCCATCCTTGCTTCCATGTTTCTTTTCTCTAGAACAGCAGCCTAGTAATAGATTGCATAATTATTAAGACGAGTCAACACCATAAAGATAAAATAAGATTGATTCCATGAAGTCAAGACCTTTACCTGAAGTGCCTTATCTTTTTCATTGCATAATGATCTAAGACTATCACGGTCACTTGTAACTTCCTCAAGCCTTTGTTTATCAGCTTTTAAGGATTCTTTCAAGACTTCCAATTCTTGTTGCATTTTCTCTTGTTGTTTTTGCTTCTCAGACAATTCTTCCAGCAACTATTCAACATAATTTAAATATTATAGCAATTGACTAAGAAATATGTATTAGACATCCTAAACAGTTAAATGGCAGCCTAGTGCACAAGGTTCTCACCATTGTCGGGTATAGGGAGGGTCAGGTGTACACAACCTTACTCCCGTGAGAGGAGAGGCTGTTTCCACAACTAGAACCTGTGATCACCAGGTCACAAGGCAGCAAAAGGCTCACCCTTTAGGCATCCCAGACAGTATGGGAATAAAAAATTATTGTATTTATATTGAATATGAAATTATATAGAGTATATGCTGAATTGCAAGCAGGCTATATCAAAAGATTGGTGCATCCAACAGATCTATATAACTTTAAGCAAGAACAAGTCTCCTTATTATACCAAAAGAAAACTAGTACCAAAGCTCAACTTTGAGCCTTGTGGTTTTCTAGTCTAAAATCAAATTAGGATAATTAGACAGGTCATATTCTTCACTCTTCACTTTGAGGCAAGTAAGTCCTACTGGTTTTGTTTACTATGCAGCAACTCATTTCCTCTAGGTTTAATGGTTCAGTTTGGTTTTGAAGGTACATCATGTATAACATACTACATTAGAAGCTTAGACTTACTTGATCAGCATTTCTTTGAGACTCTTCGACAACTTTTGATAAATCTTGAACACGCCTCTCATATAATTCCAAATTAGGAGGCTTAAAATTATTAGAAATATCTCCATTCAAAGAATCACCAGCAGCAGACCGTGTTTTGGAATAGCGACGCAGCATTACATCATTTATATGTGTCTGAAGAGCTACACAAATTTCTTCTCCCTACAAAGAAGGATAAAATGACAGTGACGCAAAATAGCTCCAAAGTGATAAAGATATTAATCAAGTTCAAAATTAAGAACTTAAAGAGTTTATGTCAATGAAGGTGTTTATACCTGCTTGGTTTCAAACTGGAATATGTGAAGAACACCTGCAACTCGCATTTTTAAAAATACTGCAGTATTGCTGCTTCCAAATTGCATTATGTCCCTCAGCTCAGCTGAGTGTAGATATTCCTTAGGAACTGGACGGAAAAAATGAATCTGTGGACAATTGATCAGAAAAAGCATACAATTAAGAGCACAATTCATTTTGAAATATGCAAGTTGTAAATCATATAATGTTATAATTTAATCACTTTCTTGTTTTAGTCTTACCCCTCTCTTGTTAATTCCCAATATTATTCTTCCAGGTAGGAGTCCAATAGGATCATCAATCTTACGAACATTGAAGAAAACAGAATTTCCATAAGGAAGTGTTCTCAATATGTGCAGAAATTGCTGTCTTGCATCATCTTTTGTGAGATGCTCCTAAGAAAAGGAAGAGCATTTTATATAAGAGAAAAAAGAAATCCAGCAGTAAATTTCATCAGTTGTAAAGAGTATGCTAGAAGCAAATATCAACTTCCATGATTGAAACTAACACATAAGTGGAAAATGACTGACGTTACATGCACAATGAAGGGTTTGAAATATAATTAATAACACAAGCTAGAAAAAGAAAGAAAAAATAAACAGATGTACTAAGCCAATATACCAATGAATGATAACAAGAAAGAATAGCCAACTCCCATTCCCGTTTCCCTCGTGTCATTGCAATTTGTCTAGGCAGAAATCGCTCCAAAAGTGAATTCCAGTCACTGAGAAATACAGAATCTCAGTCAGGAAGAGTATAGAGAACAAAAAATGTCAAGTTCATGCCCTAAGAGATAAATCAAATGACACTCAACACTATTGCAAGATAGTTTATAGCAAGATGACCATTGAAAATCACTTACGTGCATGATTCAGGTCTGCTAACAAATCCAATCTCAGCCAAGATTTGTAATGCAGATAGCTGGGAAGCATCATCCCTTCCGATAGGATAATTACCCAAAATATAATCATGTTGCAACTGTAACAACACATCCAGGCATCAACAAATCTATAACTTGAAGGCAATTGAAGTTTTATTCATAAACTAGATATGCTTTTATTCATTCATAAGACTAAAATGACAAGACATACTTGTACATAGGACAATTGCACAAACATTGGATCTGTCACAGCTTCATCTGATTCACGAAAAATAATTTTTTCTTGAATATCAGTTTACAGTGCAAGATTTCTCCCTTACTTCGATCTTTTGCTTCCTTAAATTCAGCCAGGATATCCCCAATATGTTTATTATCATCTAACCCAATGTACTCCTCTGAGTAACAATAAAAGAAGCAGTTAGACTGCTAAGTTCAGCTAGTTTAATAATATTAACAAACAAGAAGAGGAAAAAAGACATGCCATTCCCAGGATCAGGTGATTTGGAGCCAGTAACAATTTTACGACATTCAAACAGGCTAAAGCTAGAGTACGTTGACAGTTTAATAATCCCTGCAAGTTCCTGAAGCAAAAGTTAATTAGTAAATACAAGGATTTAAACTCAAGAAACACAAGTGATTGAGGGTATCAAGAAATTCAAACAGAAGCAGACAAACAAAACCCATATAGCATCCCTTTAAGCAGTAAACCTAATTAACCAAATAAGGTATTCAGTATTCACCAAACAGCATCTTGAAGAAGAGTATATCCATGAAAAACACTCTTAAGGCAGAATCATAATTAAATGGATACTGGCATAATGCTGCTACCAAATTTTTCTTCTTATTAGTAGTATCTGAAGTAAAGTTCACCAAGTGAAACTCTGATATCAATCACCCACAAAATCATTCTGTCAATCGTATCATTCATAAATAAAACCATAAGAGTTTTATGAACTTCATAATCCAGAAAAAGAAAGCACATTTCCCAACTTAGTTGACAATTAAAATTTTCATTTGTCAATTATTTCCACAAAAGGTAAAGATAACATCTTAGTCACTGCAGGAAGTCATGAATTGGCAAGACCCAGTTTGCCGAAAAGACTAATAAACTGACATTTTTAGGGCCATGCTAAAACCTTTTAACAACTTAGTCACATTGTTAACACCAAAAGGTTGTCACAACAATTTAGTTTTATTTTTACTTCATGAAAGAGAAGAAGGGCTATTTATGGATTCCATTAGTATTAAGTATGAAGCCCAAAGAAGGCTCGTACTAGTAAGTCGCAGACAAGTAATAACCAATAGCATATATGATATATCTTTTGTTCATCTTATTGGATGTTAACATTCTTGAAAGATGAAACATCCACTGAAAATATAAATTGAAAACAATAATGAAATATTTAGTGCATGCTCTTGCAGCACCTTATGAAACTTTAAAGTTGATTGTTAGTAGGAGGCTTTTTTTCTAACTCTAGTAATCATGTAAAACTAATACCCTTTTGCTAGCTCAAGCCTAGAAATCTTACTTTTCCAGTTGAAGATTTAAAGCAACTACAGGCCTTAGTCCCAAAAAGTAGATTCTGTCAGAGACACAAATTTTCTCCAACCTTTTCTAATCATTCAAGTCATTCCTAGTTTCCCTCTTATCTATTTCACCTGCTTGAATTTTCTTACCCTTCCATAATATTTTATATGTTTTACATCTGTTAGAAATGCGTGTAGTTGGAAATAGAAGCAGATAAGTGTTTCAAAGAACCTCAATGGCATCAGCAACAGTTGTTGACATGTCATATGTAATTTCTTCAAATGTTTCATCCAGGAAGAACACTATAGTTGTAAGCTTTCTCCCAGTCAACAGAGCTTCAATCTCCTTATGCCCAGGTATTGTATGCCTGGGACCAGCCTTGACAGAGCACTTCAAAGCATTTAACGTATTTAATGCAAGGGCTCGGATCTCAGGACCAGTAGTCACACCATGTGCTACATTATGAACATATTCTGACAGATATCCTCCAACGTCTTTACTAGGAGGCATGGAGGATGCACATAAATACATTAGCTCCCACGCTTTAATCAAGTATTGCCTGTTTTTGAGACAAGACAGGCATTAACCACTAGTATAGAAAAATACAGTTTCAATGACCGAAAGCCAAGAAATTATAAAGCATGATAATAAAATTTGCATACCTCTCAGGGTTATTTCTTGTTTGTTTTGATATCTGAACAAAAAGTTCATCTCGGAGTTCTGAACGTTTCAAACTTTGCTTGTATAGTTTCCCTACAAGCTCAACTCGTTCATCTAAGCTTATTGGAGATACACGATCAGATGAATCAACTCCCATATATTTCAAAATTATCAGGAATAATTTTGTTGCCCGGCTTACCAAATCACCATTAATCTTAAGCAATGATGTTGGTATTGGATCCTACAGGAATTTGTTAGTTAGCTCTTTATGTGTTTTAAAAAATCTTAACGACATATTCTGGAATATATGGAATTTGATTACCTTTTGGAAACACAGCATGTCCTCAAATGTGAATTTCTCTCGAACTTGGGGACCTACAGATCTTTTAGAAAAAAACCCACGTTTCCCAGCAAAATGAATTTGTTTCTGCATTGATTTTAAAAATCCTTCCACCTATAACAAACAACATTAAGGAAGACTTGGTGATATTAAATGATCATGCACATAAAGCAAGAAATTAAAAACTACCGTTGATTCAGGTACTTAGTCAGACAAAGATAATTGAGACATAAAATTAACAGGGAAGCAATATTGAAGAAAATTATATTTAGAGCTAGATTAAAATATAGTATTTTCAAACCTGAAATCTATCAATCAAGGGTACAGCTCCGGCGAGTTCTGCTGGAATAGCCATTGATAGAGTTGTTGGTGTGCTGTAACAAACAGATCAAATACCAAGTCTCAAGCTGAAGAACATTGCACATGTGCAAACCGAAAATTCATTCTCACTTGTCATAAAACTAGCCAGTCAGTTCAAGAGGGAAAAAGCAAAAAAGTATGTTGTAAAAGGTAAGGTTGATTATTGTCAATAAGAACAGAATGCAAGAATAAAGTTTGAGTGCATAGAGTGAAAGATGATAAAGGCTTTCCTAGAGGTGTAACGTGCAAGAGTTGATACAAAGTTAATAACACAGTGCCAGATCCTCTTTTGGAGAAAAAAAATAACAAGAGCTATTTGAATGTTGCAGAACTGTATCAAAGAAGAAAAGAAAAATATATAGCTTAATAAGTAAAATTTGCCAATGTGCATCAGAAAATTTTCCTTCATCTGGTGTTTCAGGGCTCAACATTCAAAAATATTTTTCAATCTACTAGAGAATAAAGGTAGATGAGATTCTAATCGCCTCAGATTATGTTTTTTTACCAAATAAAATTTATAAAATACTATTTTAATAAATTCCAATATATCTTCAAAAGAAAGGATGGTACTCACGGTGGTGCAAAATTGGAGCTATCACTGTCATAGTCATCTCCATTGCTAACAGCAGCATAGTTGTGTACAGGGGTATCCTCATTGCCATTGCTAGAGCTAAAGGAAGATTTGTTTGTCCTCAAACTTTGGGCCATGGATGGTGGCATATTAATGGTCATTTTGCTTGTCCATAAACTGAAACTAGTCTAGGTCAAATCAACAAATTTTGCTATTTTTTGACCTTTAAGCTCATCCACTGCATGATAAAAATTGAACATAAGGTCAAAAAAAGAAAAAAAAATGCACAATATAAAAAAAAAATTAGCAACCACTTGAGCTTTGTTAGAGTCTGTTTGGTTCCAAGAAACATTTTTCATTTACTATTTTTATTTCCTGAAAATGATTTTCACTTTCAGATTTTCAAAATTTTAGAAAACTTGTTTAGTGAATATATAATTTTTATTATAATTACAAAGTTACTACTGCGTTTTCACTTTCTATGGAAAACAATGAAAAAGACTATTTGTTGTTTTCATATTTGGTCTCATTTTAAGAAATGTTTCCTAAAAAGACATTTTCATTAAAACACAAGCAAACATGTTTTTAAACCTATTTTCTGTTTTCGTCGAAAAAGAAAGCACATCTAAAACCCATGCTCAGAAAGAAAATTAGAGAAGAAGTGCGATTGTTTTTGACAAGTGAAAAACCTCTCACAGACATGCAGCCATTTGCAATCAAGAATCAAGCTTGTGAATTGGAACCTAAAACACACGTCTAAACCACCAATACATGGAACAGAACCCAATAAACCATCAAACTAACAAGAAGGGCATTGAAGAATTCAGAATAGGAATGCATAGAGAAAGGATAGAACTAAAACCCAGTTATCAAATGTATAAATGATGAAGGGCAAAGACAGTCATAAACCCAGGAATTGGAATGCTTGAACGCCAAACTAGGAAGTACAAGATCGGCAAAAGTCAGAAGCTTTCAGAAACCGGACGCACATTTCCAATTACTTCAGTTTCACTACGCATATCCCCACTTGGGCATTGCACTAAATCCAACCCAAAGATAAAACAGGGATTAAACAAGCTCGGGAACAGAGGATCGAAGACAAAAATAAAAATACAAACTTTTAAAAAAAAATCTAACCTTTGTAACAGCAACGAAATGGGCGGCAACAACAATAGTGTGTTGTGATAGTGTATTGTAATAGAGAGAGAGAGATCTGGGGGTGAAGTCAATGGCAGTGCGTTTGGTTAGAAAGGGAGAAACGAAACTGGTTAGAGAGGGTGTGATGGGGAAGAGAGAGAAAGTCACGAGAGCATTATTAAACGCCAAGGCTTTGGGTTGGGGAAATCAATGACAATATCACTTGCCCTTTTTTCTTTCACTGAAAATAAATTGAGAGGTTGAGACAATCAAAAGAGAGGGGGATATCATCCCTACGGATCTCCTCCTCTTCTTCCACAAAGAAAAGCTGCAACTCTCATTGGCATAATGGGACCTATTTTAATTTACATATGCAAATCTAACAATGAAAATCATTTGAAAATATTATTAAGAAAATTATTTTAAAAAATATTTTTATAAAAATTAATCTATTCTCAAAGATATCGTGAATGATGTAATTTCAAAATTGGATCGAATTAAATAATATTATGACCGGGCCTATACAGAACAAGAACTAGTATAAGTAGAAAGTATAAAGTAGAAATAATAATGAATGCATAATTTGAAGGAGCAAGCGTGGGACCCACAACCTTTGTGCTACTTTTGTCCCCTGCCTCCGGCGGGAAGAGGCCACCCCAAGATTCGTGCCGAGTCTTCACTTTCCAGTTTCCACTTTCCTTTCATATCGTACCCTGTCTCTGTCTCTGTCTCACCCTCCTCTTATATCACACAAAAAATTTTACATACATTTTACATAATTTTATAAATATTCTTCTCACAAAATATTTTTAACAATATTTATAATCCTAACATTATAATATTAAATTTTAATTTCTTTATCGCTGAATTATACAATTATAAGTTTATTATCCGTATTATTCATACATAAATAATAATTTTATATAAAAATTAATATTAAAAATAATTAACATGTTAAATATGCAATAATATAATATAAGAGAATTATTTTATATCATATACAATTAAAAAATTCCATTATATCATATCATATTCATTGTATTTTAAATTTAATATTAATTTGATTAATTTTATATAATTAAATTTTCATTAACATAAATATTTTTTGATATAATTAATATAAATATTTTTACATTATCATTTAAATTATGTTATTAAAAATTATATTTATTGTATAAAACAAATCTAAATCATTAAATTCACCTAATTAAATAGATCGAATGTACTCATTTATGCATCGGTTGGATTAAGTAAGTATTTGTTAATGATATTATTTACAAAATTGAGTTTTGTGTATATTTTTTAGATTAATGATCAAGTATATTGAAACTTCTAGTATTTCTGAGTCATGTTTCAAATTTGATTTGTTGAGAACATTATAATAAAGTGACTATTTTATTGTAAGGAATAATATTAAAAGGTTAAAAAAAAATCATCCAAAGCACGAGATTATGTCATCTACATTCCAAATTCAACCCAAAACTAGCTCCTTTTTTTTTAAATTTTTACCGACATGTTTTAAATTTTTCTTGGAATTTTAAGCTGGCCAATATGAGTTGTTCACATTCTGTCAGAAATTTTATTTATCAGCTCTTAATGAAATTTGATTTTGAAACCTCTAAATCCAAATGTTTACTCATTCATTTGAGTGTTTTTTTGTCGGTCTTTTGATGAATATAATACCTGTATATTTCTATTTTCATTGCTAAAAGAATAGAAATTGCTGGTAATAATCAAATTCGTTTATTGTTTTGGGAATTATTCTATTGGATATAGTTTGAACGAATTTAGCGAATTTGTACCTATGTGTTTTAAATGACAATCATACAATCTAACTGTCTCAAAACTTTTATTTTCCACAAAAAAAAAAAACAACAACAACTGTCCCATAACTTTTTCATAAACATAACATATGAGTTCAATGTTTGTGGGGTTATGCGTTAGCAACGAAAAATTATTGAAGGGTTACTGTAAAGTATTAATAAAATAGAAATAAGTTAGACATAAATAATAGTAGCTCAATTTAATAATTTTGCAGGACTACGGCCTTTTCAAAAAATTGCAGCTCTTGGTTGTGTGTTTCTTATGACAAAAATAGGAGATTTGTATTTGACAAAATTTTAAATTTTGGTGTATTAAGAGTTTTTGAGAAGCACTAGGAGATGTTATTCAAAGCTATTTGAAACTATAAAAAAAAAAAAACGAAGTATCTAAAAAATTTCTCTTAAATTTATAACAAAATTTCCAATCCTAATTTAGAACCGTACCATTTAAAATCTATTTTAGTATTTATATTTGTAAGTTTATATTTTCAAAACAATTGTTCAACAATGTGTAGTACTCAGTAATTAAATTCATCACATTTTTCCCAAATAAGAAAAAAAAACATACTATAGCTTTTCCATGTTGAAATAACTTAAAACAACCCCCCCCCCCAAAACTCGTAAATTGCTTATGGTGTCTTATACTTCAAGTTACTACAAAGTTGGTAAAATTGACTAATTTGTTCTTTATTATTATCAACCTGTCACCATAACTATATTATAAAGTATAATGCCACATAACTATATAAAATATCCATATTTATGAATGTAAACAAATAAGAAAATTGAAATGGACTCGTTCAGAAAAAGAAAGAGCCAACGTGCATGCAAATAAACTAGTAATAAAATCTTGATTGCACCCAGCTATTAAATTGCCGACGATGCCGGCTAGGGCCTGTACTCTTCAGAATGTAGAAAAATAAAAACAAAAGCATCTTTCTAGAGATTGCAAAGAGAGAAGGAAACCATGGCCTTAATTAATGCGTAGTTATAAGATTCACGAGAATTGCCACTTTGAATGAACATTTCATATCCATATTGAGCTATCTGCATCGTGCAGCAGTTACGACCTTGTTTTCATTTCTCCAGAAACTTATAAAAAGTTTCTGAAAGCCAACCTTAGGAGAGGAGTTACACACCCAACAAACCAGAGCAGTGCAAGCTAGCTAGAAGAGTCTCTTTTTTGGCAATTAATTCAAGACGAGCATGAGAAAGATGAGGAGCAGTCTTTACTCTTCGATTGAGTGGACCTAATTGAAATAAGCGCGTAAAAGAAACCAAGCTTGATTGAAATGAAATGATGGAAAGAGTAGTTGGTAAAGGCAACTTTTGGTAACAACTTGAAGAAAAATTTTCTTAACGAACCCCCTCTTATTGAAATCATATTATGAATCTATTTAATCAAAGGGGTAAACTATAATTGTCAATTAGAATTTACAACGCATCCCCGGTCAATTAGGTTGGAAATTCTCGGCAAAGAGGGTAATATATATGCCTTTTGTGAATGAAATTATTGTTGTTGTTTGGATCCACTCTCCTTGTTATTTTTCAAATATCGTACTAGATCTAGAAGGCTTGATGCTTGTGGCAACAATGATGTCAAATTCAACCATTCAAGGCGCACCCACATATGGTGACCCTCTTTTAAGTTTCCAATTTCAGTATGAATGTTACAAAACAAGATAGATAGTACGTAGCTGATATGATGACTGTGCTATAATTCATGGCATTTTGGTGATTCAAACAGGTAACAGGAAATGATCATGCTCTCTTTATTTTGGTAGCTGAGATAATAAAAAAGGTAGATAAATAACTCCATCACCAGTTTTGGCGTTTGTCAGACAAACTTACAGATTACAATTCAGTCAAGGCAGCCAAGATCATCAAGGAATGGACAGACTTTTTAAGCCTAGCTTTCACATGAAGTTTTATCTTGTTTAGTAGACGTTGGTGTTGCTCTAGGGAGGTTTATCCAATGATCCTTCTTAGTGAGTTGAAATAGTACCAGTACCGCCAAATTATGTTGTTAACTAACTTGAGGCAGGTTCAAAGTGTTAATACATGCTGACATGCATTAAAATTGTTCAAATTATGGTCTTCAGTGATAGATTGACTAAACGTGTGTGCATTTTGAGTTTCTCTTTTTTTTTTTTTACTTTTAGTGGGCTAAAATTATATAAGACCCAGTTAGAGGTTTGACCCAATTCGAGCCCAGTCCATTTGCTATTGAGAATTGAGACATCGCTTTTAACTTCTCTTTTTCTGTGAGAAAAGTGAGTTTTTGAATATTAGGCCCTCCGATTTTGGGCTTTAGATAGAAGGTAGCCCTGTCCCCTTGTAAAACCCAACCCATTAATTATGATGGCATTTGATTTTAGGAACCCAAGTAGACCAAAGAAATAAAAGAAAAAAGCATCCCAGGTGTTCTTAATCATCAGCTACAAGGGTGCCCCTTTAGGCTTTAGGAACAATATCGTGATAAATAACTGGATACTAAAGAAGAATATTTAATTTAGCTACCATGTAAATATTTTTTTATTAATATAAAAATAGGTTATTTTATATATACCAAAAAAAAGATACGTATATTTGTACTACAGTCACGATGTATTAGGCAACGTTAAGTTTTTTTTTTCATATTCAAACAGAAAATGAGAAAATATTATTTTTGTACCGAAAAAAATATTATTTTTTATTATTTTAAGTTCTTTATTAACATTTAAACCTTAATATATAATCCTTATAAATTATTTTCAAAAAAACATTCTTCAATTTCCTATTTCTTAATTTTAGTTCTAATTTCAAGTATAATAAAAAAATAAAAAATAAATAAATTACAATCGAAGATAAAAATAAAAAAATATGGCCAAACCGGCAACGAGAATGTCACCGGTTCGGGTTACGGAGGCCCGAGATTCGATGCCGGATTTGGATGTGGCTTGATGATTCCCGAGTTTTGACCTTTTTTTCGCTCAGCGACCCCAGTCCCCGCCGGAAGCAGGTGGCTTGAGGGGAAGCGGGAACATGGGCTGCGCTTGCGACCCCTTGTCTCTCTGGGCGCCTTTGCCCTCTTCCACTTCCAATTTCAGCAATACCAATTCTTTTGCACGGCGTCTGTATCAACTTCGCCACCGTGCACAGCCAACCTCACACTTGGCCGTCGCCGCCGCCGGCGCTGCCTATTTTCATGCCCTTCCTTCCAAACAAGTTGATACTCTAATTAAGGGAACCCCTTCTCATCCATTTCGCTTATCGGCACTTCCTCTGTTGTTGGAAGGCGGCGGCGGCGGCTGGGGCGGCGGCGACGACAACAATAACAACAATGGGGGTGATTGTGGTTATCCCTTTGACTCCGGGGATTCTTCTTCGGGGTCTCATCACACCCTTTTCTTTTCCTTGTTCTGTTGTTCGGCTATCTGTTGCTTCTGCCAACTCCTGTTGGCGAAATACGCGAAGGCAAAAACTTCTTCTTCTTCGAGACTGGACTCTGAGAATGAAGAGTCCGTTTGGGAAGTGAAGGGGGGCAACTGGACTAGGCTTATCCCGGATCAGTTCAGGGATTCTTTTGTTACCGTACAACCAGGCTTGTTTACAGAGTTATCGTCCCTGAATGCTTCAGAAGTTCCGAGCTTTCTGTGGTTGAATTGCAGGGACCTCTTCATGCGTTTGATGCTCCCTGAAGGTTTTCCTAACAGTGTCACCAGTGATTACTTGGAGTACTCCCTGTGGAGAGGAGTTCAAGGTGTCGCTAGCCAGATTAGTGGAGTGCTGGCAACCCAAGCCTTGCTTTACGCTGTTGGATTGGGAAAAGGAGCCATTCCCACCGCGGCTGCCATTAATTGGGTGCTGAAGGATGGAATTGGGTACCTCAGCAAGATCATGTTGTCGAACTTTGGTCGCCATTTTGACGTCAACCCAAAGGGGTGGAGGTTGTTTTGCTGATCTTCTTGAAAATGCTGCCTTTGGTTTGGAGATGTTGACCCCTGCCTTCCCCCATCTTTTTGTATCAATTGGTGCTGTAGCTGGAGCATCGCGCTCTGCAGCTGCACTGATTCAGGTGACGGCAATTTTTAGTATATATGAACCTCTACTAACACATCCACCCACCTAGATTGCAATGTCTTAAAATAATTTTGTTCAGGTAGTGTCTGCTTGATAGAGTCAAGCCAGTTGTGTTTAGTGCAGAAGCCAGACCTGAAATAATGATTCAGCCATTCAGGTGCATGAGTCAAATAATTTTATTAAATACGAAGGATATTGATATTAAGTGTTTAAGTATAAATGTATAATGATACGGAGAAAAGTGCTTGTTAACTAACCATTAAAAGGTCTTGGATTTCATCCCCATTCATCTGCATCTTTCCAGAATTGATATTAAACTGTTTCCCAATAATATGGAAATTGTTTCACTACATCTGCATATATTTTTCAAATGTTTCTATCCGAAGTGCTGCTTTCTCCATTATTAATTTCAACTTCTTGTTGTTGTGTTCCGGATAAAATACCAGAATTAAAGTCTACACCATACACTTTCCTGTGTGATTGCAGGTGAATATGTGTGTAAAAATAGACATGTGATGTCTATTTGGCACCCCGGATGACTTATGTTCCTATGCCTTACTTATTTGTATTGAAAATATTGAACAATTTAGGTATTACACACCTGATTGAAAGTTCAAGCTGATTTTATCTTCACAGGCTTCTACCAGGAGCTGTTTCTATGCTGGTTTTGCTGCTCAACGGAATTTTGCTGAGGTGAAAAATAGATCCTTTTCACTTTGAATTAATAGGATTATTGATTTAATGATGCAGCACAAAATCACTTTAATTTGTTAGTTTGGAAGGATTTCCAGCTAGTATCTACAAGTAGCATGATTTATTAAATATTCCACACATGTTTGTTTTACTTGTATATATTGTTTTCTTTCTGGAAATAATTGTAAATTGTAGGTAATTGCTAAAGGTGAAGTCCAAGGAATGGCAAGCAAGTTTATTGGTATCATGCTTGGTATAGCATTGGGTAACTGCATAGGCTCCTCCACACCTCTTGTTCTTGCTTCTTTTAGTGTTGTGACTTGGGTTCACATGTACTGCAATCTGAAGTCATATCAGTCCATTCAATTACGGACTTTAAATCCTTATCGCGCAAGTAATTTCTGATCTCTCTCTTGCTCCCTTACGCCCAATCTTTTGGAAGATGTGTTCTATTACTCTTGAAAGAATTAGTTTATATTGTTGATGAAATATACATATTCTGCCATGTTGTTGTCTCCTCTATGGAGACTTAATTTCATTATAGAATCTGAAGTTCATGGACATTGCAATTATGCTGCAGTCTTAGACAGTTTTTTGCTATCAATTGTCGGAGGACTAGGAAACCTGGAAATGTTACTAGGAGTTGATTTGTTTGTTAAAAGTTCAAAAGTATGGAGCATTACACGTCATAGTTATTTGTTTATAATTTATTGGCTTAATGTTGGCAATTAAAGTAGGGTTCAATTTAGCAACCAAATCTTGGAAAGTCCCACTGCAATGCCCCCTTCCCCTGCAAAACAATATAGGAGTGAAAGTATCGAATTGTAGGGTTTTACTTTGAGCAAAACAACTTGACCTTGTGCCATTAATTGTCTTATTAGATTATGTGAGGATGTACTTAAGAGAAGAGGAAAATTAAAAAATCCTTTTTCTACTTGTTAATATATGCTGAACATTCAAATTTCTTTCACTTTTGTGCCTCTGTTCTTTTTCTCACCAGAATATGGTCATTTTGATTGCCATAATTATCATTATTATTATTATTATTACCACCTTTCCACTTTATATGTCTTGTTTATTGATTATTTTAACAGGTTTGGTTTTCAGTGAATATTTACTAAGTGGCCAAGCACCTCCAGTTAAAGAGGTCAATGATGAAGAGCCACTATTTCCGGCTGTACCGATATTAAATGCAACATTTGCAAACAAAGTGAGTTCATCTTGTCTTCTTGACTACCTTACGTCGATATGAAATTTAAATCTTTTAAACAATGCTCTTGTCTTCCAGATCAGAAAATTGCTGCATGCTTTTGTCCAACAAAAAAAAAAAAATTTGCTGCATGCTAAAATGAGGATAATTTATTTTGATTGTGGTTTATGTAGTTTTAGGGTTCTTTCTGACCTCTTCTAAATAATATTACTGCTCAGTTGAGGCTGGTGAGTATCAGATCAAATATGACCGTGCGTCCCTTGCTATGATAACTTGTGGGGAGGGGTACTTTTGCAATTTTCAAAATATTAATATCATTGTTCTTTACCACTGTCATTCCTTCTTCACTACTCTTGTAAATTCTGATTAAATCTAGGAAGTATTCGATGGAAGACGTGGGATTTGCCCAATCTACCGTAATGTTATATGCTTTTCACTACTCTGGTAAAATACTGATTAATCTAGGAAGTATTAGATAGAAGACACGTTGGACTTGCCATATCTACGATAATATCATTTTTTTTTCTAACATCAATTGATTCAATTGGGTAGAAGGCTGGACAAGTATCAGAAATGGGCAGGTATTATGTTTTGCATGATCTGATTTTAATGTATTATGGCTTGTTCACTTTTGAAATAGGCACAATCAATTATTTTATCATCTGAAGCAAAGGATGCAGCTGCAGAAATTGAACATCGTCTGCAGCTTGGTTCCAAGCTTAGTGAAATTGTTAGCAGCAAGGAGGATGTGCTTGCTCTCTTTAATCTTTATAAAAATGAGGGCTACATCTTGTCAGAGCACATGGGGAAATTCTGTGTAAGTTGACAATCATCGTCACTCTCAATTTTATTGGATTGTTTTTCTTGCCCTACTTGTTTCATTGTCTGATCACCTAATCACCTTTTCTTTTGGTACAAGTTTTGGGAAAAGGGGGGGGGTGTTGACTTTCTTTTCACATTTATGTTTCAGAAAACAATTTCATTCCCTACTTGTTTCTTGTTTTTGGTCCCATTTCTTGTGGAGTTTTTGTCAACAAATTTACATTTGGGGGAGGTCCAAATGTAAGGGGATTTGAGATAATGCTGAAAAGAGAGAAACCTTGACTTTGTTAATTGATTGGAGGCAGATGGCTACGTGATTTGTTTTTTATTTTGGAGCATTTATTTTCCTTTCTGAACTGCTCTTTGGTCCTGTTTTCTGATAATCCTCCAAAATAAGATTGAAAGCTATAGAGTTCAATGAAGGGTAAAGTTTACCTGTCATGTGGTTTTCCTTCTTAGAGGTATTATTGTCTCAATATGAGGCATTTATAACCCCAAACATTCGCTGTAGTGTTTTATGGGTCGTAACTGACATGTTTGCCTGGTTCAGGTTGTGCTTAAAGAAAACTGTTCGCCACAAGATATGCTCAAGGCATTGTTCCAGGTCAATTACCTTTATTGGTTAGAGAAGAACGCAGGAATCGGAGGAAGAGGAGCCCTTAATGATTCCAAACCTGGTGGGAGGCTGCATATATCTCTAGATTATGTGGAAAGGGAATTCAACCATGTCAGAAATGATGGAGTATCAGTAGGCTGGCTCACTGATGGACTCATTGCGAGGCCTTTGCCTAATAGGATTCGTCCAGGTAACATGGCATCTTCAGTGAGTAGCTGATATGGTGAATGGCTGGTGGTTTTAATGCATGATCACTTGCATGGCTGCTTTGTTTTCCCTGAGGAAGCAAGTTGGAATTAAGATGTCTAGGAGATCAAGGGGATTCCTTGGTGCTTTGCCCTTGTGGAGCAGCGCATCCCTTGATGCAAAGCATGCAACTCAATGGGTTTAAGGGAGGGAAGTACAAATAGTTGAAGCCGCACGTGACAAAAACCACAAGGCAAAGATGCCAATTTGCCTGCATGTTGCCAATAAATGGAATGGCCCAGACACGGTCAAATAATTGGGAAACAGAGACAACTTGCTCGGGAGATTGCACCCGATGGAGAGTTCAGAAAACTGTTTTGAGTTTGAGATGTTCATCTCTAGGTGTCAAGCTAAGCAAATTTTATATTGATACAGGTAGTCGGCTCAAAATCTAACAAAAATGCATTTTTATAGACAAATTGTATGTTTCTTAACCAATATAGATCCTTCGTGCAAACATGATAAAGATGCCTTCATGCCTTTACCTGTATATTATGCAAAAATAAATGGGAGATTTCACAATATATTAAAATGGTAAATCCTATGCAGATATAAAATTGGAATAACGAAAGTTATCACCTATTCACCTACAGTATAAGGTTATTATTAACGCTGTAAGGCGTTGAATGATTACTGTTCATGGAATCAGTGGCATCAATGCCTTGCGTTTTCCTGATTTTTGATTGTTTCCCGAAAATTTTAAAAAAAATGGACATTATAACTTTGTAAAAGGAATATATAATCATAATTTTTCAATACCAGAAATGATGCATCGTGGAGCGAGGTGATTATAATCTTACGTGACTATTATTTGGCTCTGAAGTGGATTTCAATGGAATTTCCCTGCAAGAATATAGAAATTGTGAATTCCTTCTCTATCCAAGTTGGAATGCAATGACCTTCAGCTACCTTGGTGATCAGATACAGACCTGGGCAGTGCAAATGAATCATTTTGAACTTCGGGCATTGCTTTATTGCCTATTGAAAAGGAAGATGCATACATGGTAACACACAAATTTTAACATTATATGGCTATCAGGAACTTAATATATAAACTCTAAAATGCTGTTGATTCAATAAAAACTGGAACTTGGAGTGCTGAGTTTACAGAGCAAACAGCAGAAGACATTGATATGAAGGAGGAGATAGAGGCACTGTGGAGCGAAGTGAGGGATCTGAGCCTGGGCAACAGTGGCAGAGTAGAGAGGGTAGAATCCCCACCAACCCCACTTGAGTTTCTGAGAGACTTCGTGTCCCCCAACAAGCCCTGCATCATCTCCAACGCCATCAACCACTGGCCTGCACTCTCTTCCTGGACCCGCCACTCTTATCTCGCCCAAGCTCTCTCCTCCGCCTCTGTCTCCCTTCACCTCACCCCCAACGGCCGCGCAGACGCCCTCGTGCCTCTAGACGCCGCTGCTCCTCCGGTAGCCGTCTCCTCCGCCGGAACTGCTGCTCCTGCTCCCGCTCCTCTCTGCTTCGCCTCCGCCCACGTCGAGCGCATACTTTTCCCCGATGCCCTCCGCCTCATCTCGACTGGTAGCGGAGATGACTCTTCGGAACTGAGGTTTGTGGCCTACGCGCAGCAGCAAAATGATTGCTTTCGGTCTGAGTACTCGGCGCTGGCTGCTGATTGCGATCCCCACATTGAATGGGCTACTGAGGCAGTTGGTGCCATGCCCGAAGCTGTCAATCTCTGGATTGGTAATCAACACTCGCACACTTCGTTCCACAAGGATCACTATGAGAACCTCTACGCTGTTGTCACAGGGGAGAAACATTTTCTGCTCCTGCCCCCCACTGATGTTCATCGGTTGTACATTCGTGAATACCCTGCTGCCAATTATAGATATTCTTGGGTATTTTCTTGCCTCAATTTCATGTACAATTTTCATCCCTTTTGCCTACTTTTTTTTTTTTTAATTTTCTATATTTTCTTGTCTAATTACAATAATTATCATTTTTTTCTTGTTGATGCACTCTCCTAGCCTAGGAAGGTGGAATTCTTTCCTAAGTCCTTGCACTCAATGCAGGCATTTTGCGAGTTGAGCCAATTAACACAATCTTTATGCTTGTTAGTTGATTTAGGTGTTGTGATTTACAGGACACTGGAGAGTTCAATTTAGAACTTGAGAAGCCAACAAGATATGTACCTTGGTGCAGTGTGGACCCTTATCCTTCTCCAGAGACCAAGGATGATGAGTTGTCCAAATTCCCATTGTACTTCAATGGGCCTGAGCCATTTGAGTGTACGGTGAAGGCTGGCGAGATTCTCTACTTGTAAGCTTCCCTTGGTTTGCACGATGTCTGTTTTAATCTTACATATCCTTCTGCTAGATATGTTTAACACAGCATCAGTTTATCTCCAAGTACTTTTTTTTTTTTTTTTACTGATTTTACCGTTTATAATACCATTATATAAGCATTGGTTCTTACATTGAAAATGCACCGTGTCACAGTGCATCCCCAGTTTTGATGTGATTCTGAAGCAAATTCAAACCACAAACCTTTCATTAGAAGCTAGAGTTTTTGTAATTCCATAACAAGTCACTCACTTCATGATTAAGCAACATAACTTTCCTTATGAATAAATTTGTCACCATGGGAGTAATATAAATATCTGTAGGGATACTCTGGAATATGCCTATTTATTGCATACCGTCCACTATGAATTTCCTGGGAACTTCTAGGCTGATTGGATTATTTTGATCAATGAAATATTGCAAAGCCCTGCTGCTACATGAGAAGTTGTTCCATGAGGGAATTAGATCTATATGAAAATCATGTGTTATATAGGGCTGGAACCTGGAGATGTGTAATTCCTGGTCTGAACATAACCGAGCTTCAGAACTCTTTACTTTGAATTCTGTAGTGGAGAAACAGATGACGTACCCATGTCTGAATTAGCATCTCGATGCAAAGTTTAGGATTGTTCAGTCTGATGTTGTTACTCAGTTAAATTACATAAATCCATGTTAGATTCCTGGTCATTCATGCATTTATACCTTTTTGTTAATTTGTTTACTGAACTTAATGGATGTAATGATTCATGTCAGCAGTTTAATTAGTTTATTGGGATAATCAACTCACTTGAAAATCTTTACCATGCTTGCTAGTCATCATTAATGAAAGATTCAATAGAATTTTCTGAATTTCGTTAGCCTTGCAATTGTTGAGACAGGAATCAAACTGATGGGGCATTGACTTGGCCACAGTTTCTGCACCCCATGATTCACAGATGATCTATTTTTTATGAGATCAGTTGCCGATCGATGCTAAATTACTTACTGAAATTAGTGAATTTTGTTACCTGACAAGCTATAATGGTTCTTGGCCACAGTAATAAAAATTTAATATTACTGTTTTAGACATTGCGTACCTATTGCTATTGACATGATAACATCACTGCAAGTCAACCGTAAAACATTTATATGGGCATGGCATGTTCTCCAGCAGTTTTTGCGCAAGTGAAGTGAGAGTCAAGTGACCTGATGCAGTTATTGCCTTTCAACATCAATGGGAATATTTGTGTAAACCTTGTTAGAGAATTCAGGATTTTGCTTTATTTGGTTGTATCAACTATCAAAGAGTACAGGATTGATACCTGAAAGAAGAGTATTGGGACCGGGAATTAACCAAGAGTTCAAATTCCTTTCTCATCTTATTGTTGAGTGTACTTATTTTAAATATGTATGATACTGCCCAGGCTAACAGGACGGAACTTAATGCAGGCCCAGTATGTGGTTCCATCATGTTAGACAGAGTCCAGATGAGAGTGGATGCGCTATCGCTGTAAACTATTGTAAGGATCAACCCTTATCTTTTCAGGTCCATATCCAATGTTTATCAGAAGCATTGATGCAAATTATATTTTATGCAGGGTATGATATGCAGTTTGACATTAAGTATGCTTATTTCAACTTTTTACAATCTATTCATTACCGATCCACCCCAAGTCCAACGCTGCATGAGAAATTGTCTGAGGAGACAGATTCGGGTCCTGATGCATTAACTTATGACACTAGATGAATTCTCAATTCTCAGCTGGTGATCTTTGGCAATGTGGGGAATTCAAGCGAATGGCAAAGACAAGAAGCTATGGCTACTTGGCAAACACTTTATGGAAACATTATGGGGAAACTTCTTTATTTCCCAAAACAAGCAGTAGCAGCTGCCTTTTACCCGTTGTAGCCTTGTAATTCTATATCCAGATTATGTTCAACCTGGTTTGTCCCAAGTGCCAACACAATTTTGTGTCTTTTTTTTTTTAATCTTTCGTTTGTTATTTGTATCATTTAATATCAATTTTGCCCGTCACCATTTACTTTTCTCTTTCTGGTGGGGCGTGTTGAATGTTGATGGTTCAGTTGAGGAATTTGTCTCAACCAAAACGTGCAGCTGCTTTTTCTCTGTTAGTCTTTTAATTGTTTTTCCAAATTGTGTTCTACGCATTGTTTGTGTTGTTGGCATTGTTTTTTTTTTTTGGTTCATTTGTATCATGCAGTATCAATTTCACCCTTTACCACCCCTTCTTTGTCTTATCTTCTAAAAGATAGTATTATTTCCTTCGTCTTACATTGGAAAATACGTATGCCTCCGGCAAAATTTTGTCATGTCTCTCTGATATACAAAACCTAAGTGTATTTTTTATTTATACATGAAATTTTTACTTTCATTCTAAACATCCACTAAGAAGAAAGATGTAAGAACATGTTATTAATGATTTTTTTTTTTGGTTAAGATCCAGAACTCCTACTTTTTATTTTTAAAATTAATTAAAAAATAAATTAATATGTAAAATATTTGCAATTTATTACGGTGATTGACGCAAAAATTAATAAGAAAATATCTTTACTGTTCAAAAAAAAAAGTTGTGATGCCCAACCTTTATAATTATACCCAAGCAATTTTCTAAATTTTATGCGATCAATTTCCAAATAAAAGCAGAGAGAACAGACTGTTTTTTTTTTTTTTGGGGTACATAGAACGAACATACTGACGACAGAACAGGAGACATGTTGGAAATACAATGAAGCAGTATCCGAGTCCGCGGTCGCAGGTTGTAGACTCAAAATGGAACTCATTGCTGCTCCGCCGCCAAGAGCACCCGGCATAAGCGTAGGCTGTGCCCCTCCTCCACATCACCTTTCTCACAAGCATCTACACTTCGACGATATCTCGGATCAAAAGAACAACAACAGCAGCAGCTGCTCCAGTTCCGCCACTTGTCCTTCTGCCAAGCACCAACTTCAGCTTCAACTGCCCGTGCGCGGCCCCAAACACAACCCGTCTCTCTTTCACGATGTTGCTGATGACAATTCTGGGATTTCTTCACAACCCCTCGAACCCCTTCCTCCTCATACTGCTAGTTCTACCAACACCACTTGGAGGAGGAGATGGAGGAAGAAGAAGAAGAAGACGACGACAAAAGGGGTTAACCCTGCCCCGACCACAACCTCAGATATCTTGCGCTTGATGGATGGTCTGGGGTTTTCCATACCCATTGACATCTATACCTCTCTAATAGAAGAGTGCACTGTTTATGGGGACCCCAGAACAGCCATCGAGTTGCATACCCATATCGCCCGGAGTGGCATCAAACCTCCCTTGCCCTTGCTCAATCGGCTTCTCGTCATGTTCGTGTCATGCGGTCTTTTAGAGAGAGCACGTCATCTGTTCGACTCAATGCCTGTGAGGAACTTCAATTCGTGGGCAACCTTATTTGTTGCTTATTTTGATAATGCTGATTATGAGGCGGCGACAAGTGTATTTGTCGGTATGCTAAACGAATTGGGTATGTTGGAATTACCTACATGGATCTGGGCCTGCCTTCTCAAAGCATGTGCCTGCAGTGTGAATTTCGGCCTAGGAATGCAAGTTCATGGATGGTTGTTAAAGTTGGGCACCTGTGACGATATGCTTCTCGCTAGTTCCTTAGTCAGCTTTTATGGGAGGTTCAAGTGCCTGGAAGATGCAGACATTGCCTTTAATCAAGTGTCACGGCATAACACCTTGACTTGGACGGCTAAAATCGTCAATGATTGCAGGGAAAAGCATTTCTCTGAGGCTCTTAGTGGCTTCAAGGAGATGGGAAGGCAAGGGATAAAGAAGAACAGCTTTACGTTCTCCAGTGTTCTCAAGGCATGTGGAAGGATGCCCGATCATGAACACTGTGGGGAACAGGTCCATGCTGATGCCATCAAACTTGGGCTGATCTCGGATAATTATGTGCAGTGTAGTTTGATAGACATGTATGGAAGAAGTGGGTTACTGAGGGATGCAAAACAGGTGTTTGAGATGACCCAGAATGAAAGAAACGTCGCTTGTTGGAATGCCATGCTTATGGGTTACATACAGCATGGGTTGTACATTGAGGCTATCAAGTTTCTGTATCAGATGAAGGCAGCTGGAATACAGCCCCCAGAATCTCTGCTTAATGAAGTAAGGATTGCTTGTGGCAGTATTACTTACTGAAGCATGAATTAACTGACAAGTATATTGTACATAGACAGTACAAAGTTGTTGAATGAATCTTCCAATTGATCCAAATTCCACTAGACAAATATTTATTTCTGTGATTTATATCATAGTTATAGTCAACTTGGCAGACTACGGTTTTCTGTTTTTCTTTCCTTTTTTTTTTCTTTCTTTTTGTTGAAACCGAAACTTTATTCAAGAGAGTAAAAATATCCTGGATTTGTACACCTATTCTTTTTGTTTTGAAATTATGATACTCCGCAATTGCATGTGAAAATCTTATAGAGTATGTTTGAACCACAAATTTGTTTAAGAATTTGTTTAATTTATAAATTAAATATTTTGTTTGAAATATTATAAAATAAGAATTGATTCGGTTTTATAATAGTTTTTAAGTGTGAGAATGATTTTTAAATTAAATTAAGTTACTCTAACTTAAATTAAATCAAATCAATTTTTGATTGATTCCAAACAAACATAGTGATACAGAACTCTAATTTGAATTCCACGAGTGTAAACGGGCAGCAGAGTTGGGATGTGGTTTGGTGAAAACAAAAGCGGATAGAGTGATAGCTTGATGAATTCGTAGATGCTAAAGGCTATTAACTCAGGCAGACTAGTAGACTATGGTCAAGCCAGCGGCCAACATGGCAAAGTTGCATGTCTTTGATACACCACACCAGGTTTCGATCCCTATTCCCTCCCCAATTCCCCCACCCTCTCCCCAGACCCCCCAAAAAAAAAAAAAGACAGAATAGTAGACTACCAGAAAATTAAATAAAAAATAAATTACGGGAAAGTCAAGATTAAACTAGATAAGAATAATGCCAACCACAGGTATCCAAAGCTTATAAGGTTATTATTAAATAATATATAATAAGATAAGTTTCTTATTTCTTGAACACTAATTTTTTTCCATAAAGATTAATTTTCATGATAAGTTTTATTTACAAAATCATATATAAAATTTATCTATAAAATTTTATTCTCATTTTTATCCCTATTTTAAACACTAGCTTAAGTATATATTTACCAGAAGACGCATGCACTATAGAATTGACACTTGGAAACTCCATAATTGGCATTGGACCACTGCTTCAACGATTAAACTAGAGGCTTAATCAATACTTCATTTACAGTTTTGACGGCAAAGAAGTGACGCTGGCCTGTCATATCTGTAACATATGAGGTGCAAATGAAAACATGCCTAATCTTATTAATAAAGACGATGATATAACGAAAATTATGCATAAGTGTTACTTCAACACCAAAGTCACATAAAGGTTCTGTATTGTAAAAAGTAGTTGCGGAAATTCTTCAAATAAATCAATGAAGAAATCATTTCCAAGTGCTAACGGGTGGATATATATATATATATACATATATATATATATATTTATCTGCAGTTATGCTGAAAAGATTAGAATTCTATGAAGTATAAGAAGTGGAGAATAAAACACAGTTATAGTAGTTTGGTACACCCTTAAAAACCGGAATAAAATTTAAGGATGAGTTTTTCATATATTTTTTTCATGTAAAACTTATCTAGAATATACCAAATTAACTCATAGTGAAAAAAAAAATAACCATTTAATTTTTGGATTTAATTTTTTTTCTGTTGAAAATTTGTATGCTGCTATAATGTCAATTAAAATTAATAGAGTTTAACTTTAATTTATTGTTAATATAAAAATTAACACTATCATTTAATTATAAATTATTAAATTATTAAAAAAATTTAATTAAGATAATAATTATTTTAAAAATTAAATATATGATAAAAAATAATATTATCCTTTTAAATAAATTTTTTTAATATTTAATAAAAAATAATATAATTAAATAATATTATAAAAAAATTTATAATAACAATTTATCAAAATTAAATTCGAAATGAATAACACTTTTCATGTATTATTGCATGAGTCGAATTCGCTTGTTCGATTGGTTAACTTATTGGTTGCGTTTAAGACGTTCAACCTTGAAAATTGACATCTAAATTCAGATATTTACAAAATAGAGTATGGTTTGACAATAAGTTTCCTAGAAGTTAGAGCTAGGGGGACAGATAAGGAAATTAATAATGGATTAAGCGACCCTGCCCTACCTATTATCTATATCTTTGAAGAAATAGTGAATCAATAATTTAAGAAAAATTTTTGAGTACCTACCGTAAGCATTTAAATTAATTTTTGATATATTTATATTTATAATTTTAAAAAAATTATATTTATAATATAATATATATAAATATAAATATATTAAAAATTAATTTAAATATCTATAATAGATAATATCTATTCAATAATTCACTTTCTGCTTGTGCTGGCATCCACAGAATGGTTAGAGAGTGAGCCCTGCAGAAAGTGGGGACAGACAACCTTCGTCTGCTCAGCCCATCTCCAGGGACAATATGTCATTTTCTTCTGAGCGGGCGGCGCCTGTTTACATTTGTTATTTTATGGTTACTAATTTTTGTGGCAATGAAAGATTGATTTTTTTAATAATAATTTTAATAGCACACTCTAATTTTTGTTAGTACTGATTTAAAGCTATAACTTGAATAATTAAAAATAAAAGACCACCTTCTTAATTACTAAAGATATGTTTGAATTAGAAGATAATAAAAAAATATTTTAAAATTTTAATTTTAAAATATTTAAAATAATTATTTTTTTTATTATTTTCAATTCAAACGTAACCTAAGCGAACTCTTCGAATTTTGTAAAAAACTAAAAATCCCATTATCTTTAAGTTAGTGGAATTGGGTGGCATATAATAACTCATGGGTAACTGGGTTGCGTGCTCGCTGGTATATTTTTAATAATTTAAAAAATTGACGGTTTATATAAAATTTATTTTTAATTTTTTATATTCATTTTTAAGAAAATATCAAACCGACTTTTAATCTTTTTAAGTTTTTTTTTCCTTTTTTATACATTATAGTATATAGGAAGGAGGAGACATTTTTGCAGCGTCTGATTAGTCTTGTCTCATCCGTCCCGTCACCTGGATACCTTAGCTATGCAACCTTTCTTTACCTGCAAAGTTTGTTTGGTTTGCACAAGTAAAGCCTTGATCCATTCATTTATTGCTGTTCTGTTTCTCCATGTATTGCTTGGCTGAGTCTTGTGACTCTGGTGTTGTTCTTAGATTTTTATTTATTTATTTATTTATTTTTGAAGTATGTCAAAAATCATATAAAAATTCTTATTCTGAATGATGGGATAATTTTAAGCTGGTGTTATCATGTCATCAATGAGGAAAGTAACTGCTTTGTTCTCCCCAGCATAAGTCAAAGTGTGTAACCGAGCTCAGCCAATTGTTCTCCATATAGTGGAGAATGTTGCGATGGATAAAAATAAGAAAAACAATTGTGGTCTCTGCCTGAAAGAAAATTGAAATCGAGCAAAGTGTGGTTAGGAAAAACTGATAATAGAGGCCCTCACCTAAAGCTGATGGTGATTTTCTTTCAGTGGCTGAAAGTTGGGACCGTCGCGAATATATGGATTCCAAATAGAAATATCACTTTCTTCATTTTCCACCACGCATCTGTTCTCAATGCCAAGCCCGGACGCGAGGGAAAGGGCTTTATCTGAACGAACATGGTGCACTGCTTTCCGGATACGCTATTCATGCTTTGGAGTGCTGAAAATTTCCACCACGCATCTGTTCTCAATGCGAAGCCTGGACGTGAGGGAAAGGGCTTCATCTGAACGAACATGGTGCACTGCTTTCCGGATACGCTGTTCATGCTTTGGAGTGCTGAAAATATGATTGGTAACGCGACGTTAGGATGAGGTGAAAAAGTAATAGTTGAGGCTGAAAGGGATGGTGGGTTCGGATATGAGCTAGTGGGGTCAATAGAATCGTAAGAATCGAAAATAATAAAGTTAAATAAGCATTACCCGAGACAAACATACTTTTCCCTTTCCCAGCAGGTAAAACATACAGTGGGTAAAACCGTGTGTGGTTAGGTAAATTATAATTTAGACAAAAAATGATAAGAGATGAACTTTTGCTTCAGTCATAATTTAAAAATTCCAAAAACTAACCAAACCACGCGTTAAATATCAACAGCCAGAGGAACTGAAAACAAGACTGAAATGAGTAGAAGAGATTAGATATTAGCATCAACATCCTCCTGGGTGGTTTCTGATTCGGGGGTGGCAGCGAGTTTGTAAATATCAGCAACCACTGATATTTTCTCATACGGAAAACGGACAGAATTGATGATATAGAACATGTACTGTTGGCCTACGTTTATTCACTGAAGATTGGCTAGATTCAGTGTGTCATTGCCAACTCAGTCTGGAATGAAATTTTACATCATTCAATTGTTAGAAATATAGTCTTAACCAAGTGTGTGTGTGTGTGTGTCTATATATATATATATATATATATATATATATATATATTACAGAAATATTAGTGTCATATATCATATATGTTCACGGCAGATGGCAACCTTACAAAAAGAAATATACCTCTGTTTTCTTAGCGCTATTATTGTTATGAAAAATGATTTTAGAGTTTCGAAATGACACAGACCCACATAGACAGCCTACTCCAGTGACATTTTCCTTGCCTCATGTCTTTCGAAAATGCATTCACCTAAAATTCATCAGCAGATAAGACGTAGTTCGGGAAGCAGCTTTGAATAGTATTAAGGGGACAAGGGGGCTTTCTTCATGCCTGATGAATATGTTCGGTATACCTAAGCAAAGACAAAAAAATAAAAGCATTTTTTATTCGGTGTTATGCCACTTTTTAAAATATTCGTCTTAGATGGCTTTGTATCTTGTAAGAAAAAAAATACTTATATATCTTAAAAATAATATTCTCAACAATCTAATTTTTTAATTAATATTTTTAATAATTCAAATTTTATTATATAATATTTTCATTTCACATATTTTGGCAGCTCCAAGATAATTTCCTGAGATTCAAAAACCGAAATTGGCTTCTTATTTAATTTTTTCGTTTAATTGTGGCATCACTAATTTAGGTGTCAATGTCAGAGTTCAAATCTGCTTGCCTTTGCATTGCATGCACTCTTTCATAAATTGACAACTGCAACTCAAGATAAGTATCATTCAATAGCTGAGCTCAATTGGAGCCCTCTCCTCTTTTGTCACAACTTTTCGTTTCCAGCCATAGCTCCTTCTATACCCTACCACTATGGTCCCCAAACCCATCATAGTAACAACACCACCTGCATCTCCGCATCTGCCTCCGCTTAACATATCATCTGTCAGAACTGAAGAAAAACCCCAAACCCAGAATTCAACTAGTACCCCAGCACCTACGGTGACTCTTCCTCCCCACCTCCCCACCACCACCACCACCCAGAAAACCAAATCAGACCCACCAGCCCAGCCAGTGATCAAAAGGGCATCGGTGACTGCAGGGAAGAGAAGAGCAGCACTGTCAGTGCCTGCTTTAATCTTCAATGCATTTGACGACATCATCAACAACTTCATAGACCCTCCACTGAAGCCTTCTGTGGACCCAAGGCACGTGCTTTCCCAAAACTTTGCCCCAGTTGATGAGCTCCCTCCAACAGAATGTGAGGTCATACAAGGCTCCCTGCCACCATGCCTTGATGGTGCCTATATCCGAAACGGCCCCAACCCGCAATTCCTCCCTCGGGGACCTTACCACCTCTTCGACGGCGATGGCATGCTTCACTCCATCCGCATCTCTCAGGGCAGAGCCACCCTGTGCAGCAGGTACGTCAAGACCTACAAATACAACATCGAAAACGAAGCTGGCTACCCTTTCATTCCCAACGTGTTCTCGGGGTTCAATAGCCTTGTGGCCTCTGCAGCACGTGGCTCTCTCACTGCTGCAAGGGTCTTGACGGGCCAATACAATCCCACCAATGGCATTGGCTTGGCAAACACCAGTTTGGCGCTGTTTGGGAACCGTCTCTTCGCACTGGGCGAGTCTGACCTTCCTTACACGGTCAAATTGACGCCCAACGGAGACGTTGAGACTCTGGGTCGCCATGATTTTGGTGGCAAGCTCGTCATGAGCATGACAGCGCACCCCAAGATCGACCCTGACACTGGCGAGGCCTTCGCTTTTCGCTATGGCCCTGTGCCTCCGTTCCTCACCTACTTCCGCTTCGATTCAGAAGGAAAGAAACACCCAGACGTGCCCATCTTCTCAATGACCCGACCCTCGTTCCTCCACGACTTCGCCATCACCAAGAAGCACGCCATTTTCGCAGACATACAGATCGGAATGAACCCGATGGATATGATCGCCGGTGGCTCTCCCGTGGGTTCGGACCCTTCCAAAGTTTCCAGATTGGGAATCCTCCCTCGCTACGCCACGGACGAGTCTGAAATCAAGTGGTTCGACGTGTCGGGATTCAACATCATCCACGCCATCAACGCCTGGGACGAAGACGACGGAAAAACCGTGACTTTGGTGGCACCCAACATTTTATCGGTGGAGCACACGCTGGAGAGGTTGGAGCTGGTCCACGCCATGGTGGAGAAGGTGAAGATCGACCTCGACACCGGGATCATCACGAGGCAGCCAATTTCGGCGAGAAACCTCGACTTCGGGGTGATAAACCCAGCGTTCGTCGGGAAGAAGAACGAGTTCGTCTACGCTGCGATTGGGGACCCAATGCCTAAGATTTCGGGGGTGGTGAAGCTGGACGTGTCGAACGAGGAGGAGCGGCGGGACCGCACGGTGGGTCACCGGATGTACGGAGAGGGCTGCTACGGTGGGGAGCCGTTCTTCGTGGCTAGGGAGGCGGAGAACCCGGAGGCGGAGGAAGACGACGGGTACTTGGTGTCTTACGTGCACGATGAGAAGAGGGGAGAGTCCAAGTTCCTGGTGATGGACGCGAAGTCGCCGGAGCTGGACATTGTGGCGGCGGTGAAGCTGCCGCGGCGAGTGCCGTACGGTTTCCATGGACTGTTTGTGAGGGAAAGGGACCTGACAACACTCGCATCATAATGCGTACGGGACTTGTGTCTCCCCGCCACGCTATGCTATATTAAGCTAATCAACATCTTCGTACTATCACATTACTCCTGTTTGCCCCCAAAAGCCAAAATCAATCTTCATAGGATCATGCAATTGTTACTTGTTCCCATGTTTGAATTATTACAAAAATATTATATCGTACATCTCTTTTTACACTTGTAAGAAAAATATTACTCCAATAATTATTGATAGGTTAATTGTATTTCTTTAATGTTATATTGACCATTTATAAAAAAAATATGTTATATTATAAATTGTGATTATTTTATTATAATAATTTCCAGTTACAAATAAGTGATGTTTAACACGATGGATTTCATTTTATGTTTATTTTATTGAATGTAAAATTTTTATGTTTGTTAAAAAAATAAATATGAAATAAAATTTTTATTTTATGTCTTATTTTATAAAATTAAAAATAAAATATCAAATTATTTTTTTCAAAAGCTGAAATTGAAATTTTAAGTTTCATATAATAAGATTTAGTGTTCTTTTTTTAATACACTTTCATTAATTTTATAAAATATTAATTATTATACTTATTATATGTAATGTAGCACCTCGTAGAATAAAAAAAAAAGAATTTAGGTAATAAAAAGACTAAGTAAGAGTACTTTGATCTTTATGAAAAAAATCTAAACTTCCTTTCTCTCTTCTCCATCGAGAGAAAACCCCAATCTAGGCCCTTCTCCCGTTTCCCCTCTTTATTTCTTTTTATTCTAGGTTTGCCTTCCCTTTACATTTTCGATTGAAGCATGAAACCTTGGAGCTTGAACTCAGCCTTTGGCCTCCGTTGCAGCTGATGTTGCTTGAAGGAGTAAGAGGCGTGGCATTGGAGGATTGAACATAGGATATTTCGCGAACACCTACGTCCTTCCTTCCTTCCTTTCTTGTGGTTTCTCAAGGCAATCTAGTTCTAAAAGCTTAGATTCCTTCTTTCCTTTTTTTTTTTTTTGAGATTTATTAATCATTCTTTTCTCAATATATTCTAATTAAATTTATAAAATGATAATTATTATATCTGTTATATGTAATCCTAAATCTTATGGGCAGTAAAGGATGTAGCACCTCGTAGAATAAAAAAAAAAGAATTTAGGTAATAAAAAGACTAAGTAAGAGTACTTTGATCTTTATGAAAAAAATCTAAACTTCCTTTCTCTCTTCTCCATCGAGAGAAAACCCCAATCTAGGCCCTTCTCCCGTTTCCCCTCTTTATTTCTTTTTATTCTAGGTTTGCCTTCCCTTTACATTTTCGATTGAAGCATGAAACCTTGGAGCTTGAACTCAGCCTTTGGCCTCCGTTGCAGCTGATGTTGCTTGAAGGAGTAAGAGGCGTGGCATTGGAGGATTGAACATAGGATATTTCGCGAACACCTACGTCCTTCCTTCCTTCCTTTCTTGTGGTTTCTCAAGGCAATCTAGTTCTAAAAGCTTAGATTCCTTCTTTCCTTTTTTTTTTTTTTGAGATTTATTAATCATTCTTTTCTCAATATATTCTAATTAAATTTATAAAATGATAATTATTATATCTGTTATATGTAATCCTAAATCTTATGGGCAGTAAAGGATGGCATTACTAAAAAAATTTTAATAAAAAATAAGATGATTAAAAATTTAATAATTATATTTTATTCATTTTAAATGACAATGTACACACTTGAAATTTTTCATAAATAAAACAATACTTGTTCTTTTTCCTTAAGTAACGACATTTTATTGTTATGAAAAAATTAATTTTAACATTACTCTAAATAATATATATTTATATTACATATATAAAACATACATAAAAAATTTTAAAACTTTTTTTTATCTTTTTTATGAAGGGCATGAATGTCATTTATATCAGTTTTAATTTTATTACATATTGATTCCATGTATCAATTATTCCATTTATATTTTATTTTCATTTCATGAACGTGTGCCAAACATTAAGAAAGATCTGATTCAAAAAGTATATACATAAAATTTTAGTAAAACAATATGATTAGGATTTAAATTAAAAATGGATTTAGCTTTAATCTACTAACATCCAATCACATATTACCATATTTTTTATTTTTTAAATAATTATTATCTTAATCAAACTCATTTAATAATTTGATATTATATAATTGAATGATAACATATAATTTTTTATACTAACAGTAAATTAAAATTAAATAATTTCAGAATTAGCCTCTAGTTTTATTTAGATATTTAGCTTCATTAAGGTAAACATATATGTTTTTAAATAGAAACTTGGCATAGTTTATAATAAAACAATTATTCTTTGTTGTAGTTACAGGCGGATTTACTTCAGGCTTTGAGGGCCATGCCCCCAAAATTGTTCAAATTTAAACCTATATTTTCATGAAGTGTAATTTTAATCTTCGAAGTTCTATTATAATTCCACTTGTAGTTATTCTCTTACGATTTATGAGGATAATTATTTGACAAATCCACGTAGGAAATGAGAGTAATATTATAATTTATACCAAAAAAAGAAATAAGAGTAATATATAACAAATATAAAAAAAAAATTGGTTGCAATATCAGCATCTAACACTGATGAATAGCAGGTAGGGCGAGAGCTATCCAGTTGCACTGTACAAGTCATTGGACGGTGACCTGATCTCGTGGATCTGCCACGTCAGCTCACCACGTGGCAGGGGATTATTGTGCTGCTGCCACGCAGGTTCCACCTGTCAATACTCCCATCAAAATGATCTGCCTCGGCTTTGCCAATAGCTATTCACCAAGTGGACATTGGATTTGATATTCGTTATTTTTTTAATGTTTTTGAATATTATTAATAATATCAATAATAATAAAAATATTTCATTGCAGGATTGATGAACTTAGCTTGTTCCCTGTATGATATGGTTCAGTTTAACTTGGGCACGAGTTTTCTTATTTTGCAGATGAACAATTGCCAGAAACTGAAGCAATTCAACGTTCACTCAATGCCACTCCCGGGGTCGATCAAAGTTGGCTCGCTTTTAGAGGAATACCAGACGTAATGGGAATTATGCATAAATGGTAACAGCTCGTTTGAATTAGATTTTGATAGAAGTAAACGTGTTTTTTGAACAACTTTTAATGCATTTAAATTCACTTTTTTCTTAAAAGAATAATTTTCTCCTTTTAATAAACATCTATTTACAATGGATGAAAATCTTAAACAACCACACACTAAATCTTCAAAACAGACACTTTACTTGAAATGGTAAGCAGCTGTCATCTTAAAAGTAGAAGTTGCTTGCAACTAAAATTAATTCAATGCGTGTTTAAATTAAAATTTGTAAACTTAATTTTAAATTAATTTAATTTTATAAATTTAATTTTAATTAAAAATAAATTTGTATAAGTATAATTTATATTTAAAAAATTTTATTTGAAAAGTAAACTTAAAAGAATTAATATTGTTTAAATATTATTTATCAATTATTTTTAAATGTATAATTACCAAAGAATATAACATCTATAATTTCTTTATATTGTTTTTTATTATATTTTTAAAAAATAACATAAATATTGATATCACAATTATTATTTTATTTATGGTATTATTATTAAATTTAAAAATAAATTTATAATATCATTTTTAATTCTAAAATGTATTGTAATTTTAAAAAATGCAGTATAGTGTTTTATATATCTTTATAAAGACATACCAAGTGCAAACAGCATCTAATACATTATAATAATCATGCAAAAAAAAACTAATATAATAATAATAAATAAATAAATAAGAAAGAAGACAAAAGGAGGGGAGGGGACATCCTGAGCTGGAGCAATTGGGTAAAACTCTCTCTCTTCCTTCTTTCTCTCTCTTAGTAGGAACCCAAAACAGAATAAACATAAAACAGAGATAGAAAGTCATCTTACCCCAAAAAGAAGAAAAGTTGAGGTTTAAGCTTTGGTGCGTCTATGCGGGTTTTGTGGGATAGGTTCATAGCCACTTGAAATTGTATCGAGAGGACAGAGTTGGAAAGTTGATTTTTGAGAGCATGACTAGAATGCTACACGGAAAACGGTGAACGCAAAAGCAACACTAATATGCTTCAGCCTCACCGGGAGTTTAGAGTCAAACAAGATTTGGACAAAGATAGCCAAACATTTAATTTTTACTCAAAATCACGTTTCTTGTCTATGAACCGGGAGTTTGGTTGATCAAACGCGGAACCAAACACACACTCAATAGCTTATTTGACGTGTAAGATGTGAGCATTGTACTATGTTTACAACTGCCCCTGGTTTGTCTTTTCCAATTGGTTTTCTCAGCCATCAATCACCTATGGAACAAGGGGGAGATTCTCTGTAGTAATGGCAGTTGATTAGTCTAAAAAAATGGTATAGTAGCAGTCACAAATTGATTGAAATTAGCAAATTGATGAAACAAACGCTTCTTGTGTTGTTAGTCATTGATATGCTTGACTGTAACACCCGAAGGCTCGAGCACCTGAAAATTGTACCGTTGAGGCAGAACATGGAGAGATCAGGTAGCCACTGAGGAGTGGTGAGGATGATGCCGATTCCTAGAATAAGAGCACCCGGAATCAAACGATCTGGCCAAGCTCATCTTTAGCTCCACAGTCATCTCCATGACAAAAACTGTGAAATACTGGGACAAAGTATAAATCCTTTATAATTTACTGTGAAGATTGAGGGAGAAATAACATATAGAAGGACTCTGAGTTATCCTTTTATGAAACACAACCATCTCTATTGATGACAGTACAATGACAAGATTTTGAGGCTCAAAGACCAGAAAGTTTTCATATTGGGATTGACCCACAGGCCACTACTCATACCCAACCATAAGCCTTGTTGCTCATGTACAAGTGCAGTCCTAGATTTACAAACATAGGAGAAATGCGTGGAAATCTTAATGGGCATAGAACTTGTAATAACTTCATAAAATCTAGAAAGAACATTCAACAAAATGAATATCATTTGCTTTACTATTACTTACCTATAGCTGATTCTTATGTTACAAAAAGAATGCCTACGTAGAATTTGATAAAGTAAAACTCAGAGAAAAAAGTGGTCTGTATATTAAAAAAATATAATTTTAGAGAAGATATTAATGTAATCATACCAAAGTTTCCAGAAGATGATGCCCTAAACCTTCACCATGTGTGCCTCGGCCATTGAGGAATTCAGGTCTTCCCGAGATTGCGATCTCCTACTCTGCAGACGCATCTGACTTCTATGGGGGGACCAAAAGGTGCCCATATTACTGCTGTCAAACTGCATCTGCCCTAAATTGTTTGAGGAATAACTATGCGAGACGCTACTAGCTGATGGGTACAAGGAAGACTCCATAAGCTGGATGCCACCACTGTTATCACCAAGACCATGCCCCAGGCCAAATGGTCTTTCTCGTGAACCTGCAATCGTTGGGCTGAGTGGCATCTTTATTCTTCCATCCCCTGCAATACCATATCAAAGCTCAATTATAAAAGACATATTACACAAAGTAAACAGAATGCACAAACCATTCAAAATGAGCAACCCAAATGTTGATAATATGATTTCTTATAATTTATTATTTATGCTAGAATTGCTTTTTTAACTGATTGTTTCTTTATATTGAAATCATAATATGTAAAACTGTTCAATTAATAAAGTATCTAAATTTGTGTAATTTTACAACAGTATAAAAAAGGCTTGAATAGCTAACCCAAGGCATACAAAAAGCAAGTATGGTTTTTGAATGATAGCACTTCATAGTGGGACTGTTCTGTTCAAAGCGACAGCATCTTCCCAAGACTCACTCTAAACAACATGATTTCTATACACACACACACACACACACACACAAAAGAAAAAAAGAATATTAAATTTGTGATGAGCAATGAATTCAGATTCATATCCTAGCCATATCATTATCCATAATTTTTTCCATGGAAATGTTACAAATCCAATCAAGAAAGCAAATTAAGAAGAACCCTTGGCATATAAATGGAACAAAGTGAGAGAACATAGACAATAAAAAAATGGCAATGACTCCAAATATGTAATATACAAAAGCAGCCCAGGTTCATCTACTAGACAGAAACCAAGCATCGATTGACTTCTTTCTTTTGAAAGACTTTGAACTTCTAAATTCATAAATTATGGTTCATTGACAAATTTGGAAAAGGATAAGCTTGAGTGACTTGAGTCCTTACAATGACATCATCTTCCTTCTGTAACAGTTAAAATAGTACAGGCCATATCAATCCAGGAAGGCTGTGACACTGCTCTTTGTAAAAATGGATCAAGATATAACTACTGAAAAGATATTTTTGTCTCACATACTGGAGCAGTAAGGTGCACAAATGGATTCACATCACTCTCCAGTTCACTTGACATTCAAGAAAGAAGATTTCACACAAGCAGCTATTCTTAACAATAAATCTTAAAGGAAGATTGTATATATTTAAACAACATCTGCATCTGTTCATCTCTTTCCTATTTAATGAAGTCCCCAAAAATATTATCCATAAGATAATCAAATCCAGAATTCAATTGAGAAAACCTGGAGAAGATTGTTTCCCCTCCATCCTAGTTTCTTACCTCTCCCAGCTTTGGTGACAAGACTGTTAAAAACTCTAGCATAAGATCAATGCAACTGTAGAATTAAAATGTACAATTTGTTTCTAACAGAATGCGTGACAATGACCAACATGACAATGACAAGAAATACTTAGATGGATTCCTCCGTTAAGTTATTGGGTCATCAGAAATCATCATTTGTGTAAATAGCTTACCAGAGTTGATTGGACTCCATCGCTGGAACCGAAAAGGAGATGGGATACTAAGAACAGAAGCACTGGAAACACTGTTATGCCTGAAAATGGGTAGATATTGCCTCCGGAAAAATCTTGGCATCCAATTGCCAACACATGATAAAGCACAAAGGAGAATAAAAGAAAACAACAAAATGGGGATAAGAATAAGAGGATTTATCTTCATCTGGAGCAATTCAAAACCACGGAGCCCAAATCTAGTGGAATATGCCTTCCCAGCTTCCAACAAGGCAACCCCAAGTGTCCAAGTGATACTTCCAGAACCAACAGTTATTTGGTTATCAGTAATGTGCAAACCCTCTCTCAGCAGTGATGCAATATATGGTGCCCTAAAGCAGTACTGCTCAATAAAGGGCTGAGGAGCAACACTTTTCTTTGCAACATCCCATCTTTTTTCACAGAAATCCCTACCCTTTTCCAATACATCATCTAGTGTGGCATCAGGAGTCAAGTTGAAAAACCGATACACCACATAAAATCCAGAAATCACATAAAAGTGGCCATACGGGCGAGGGAGATTATTACGTAAAGCACAAGGGTGCACTTCACAATCAAGTCCTGGACTGATATGGGACCATTCAGACAAATTGACGGCAACTTTTGCTAGTGCACTGCATTCTTGCCAATTTGGAGCACCAATAAGCACTACTGGAGTTCCTGATTCTCCTTTTTTACCCACTTGTTTCCCATTAATCGTAGGACTTTCACCTTCTTTTTTATTGGAAGAACAATGAGAGCAGATGTATTGCTCCTTGTACCCAGACTGCAAGCAAGGATGTTTGAGTTCTATGTTTTTATTAGATATATCAGCATTGGTGGATCCAAACTCTTTCTTAAAAAGATGCACCACAGATTTGCCAAATGCCTCATTGAGACCATAGCCTGAGAGAGAATATGCAGTGAGATGATGGTTCACTGATCCAATCCTAACATACAAGCTAGTCTCATTATTCAGCTGTTGATCACTTTCGAATGTAACCTGTAATGATGAGCCACCCAAGTCAAGTGCACCATAAGTTGCCTTTCTTGGTCTAACACTCAAGATGCCACTATGATAGTTAAGGGCTATCCATCCAAAGTAAGCTTCTTCTGTGCCAGAGATAATCTTAACCCAATCCTTTTGGCACATGAAAGAAGAATCCTTCAGTACAGACCAGGCATTATCTAGCAGCCATTTAGAGTCAGCACTTGGAAGCCTCCGGACACCAGCAGTAGCATAGAGGAAGAGAGAAGTAGTCTTATGTGAATGCTCTGGTATTTGCTTCTCTGCCCACCTAACTAGTGGTTTTAATGCACCCTTTAAGCCAGACATATTATGTACCAACTTATCAAGCCCAGGTTCAGTCTCCATTCGGTCATAGGCACGCCCACTTTGGGAACTATGTTTCTTCCGCAGACCATCCCCTAATGATTTGATAGCTATTGGAAGACTACTATGCTCCTTGTGTTCAATGGAAGCCTGATATACATAAACTCGAGTCCCAGTACTCCCACTATCAAGAACAACATAATACTTGCCTGATCCTTGATTCCAATAAGAATAAATAAGCATCAAAATCATGTAGATTAGAAAAACAAACAAAATAATGCAGAGGGCCAGCGTGATCGCCCGGACCCACTTCTTGCGAGAAGATGGGCTTCCCCCTTGAACCGGCTTGACCTTAGAAAAGCTAGAGCCAGCGTTTTCTCTCTGTAGAAGATAAGGGGGTTGCTTCAAATGGGTGGCACCCACATCAATCCCAAAACCAGTATCGCCATCTCCGGGATCAAGCCGGCGATACGAGGAGAGATCCTGAAGAGATGAAGAGATTCGTATATTGTTATTGCGCGAAGCGGAGCTGACAAATCCAAAACCAAGAGCGGACGCAGCCAGGGGCTGGGCAACAGCTGAGGAATGTGGGGTTGACAATCTACTGGTTGCAGCGGATAGAGCTCCTGCAATTTTACCAAAGACCATATCTTTTCGCTCTGGAAACAATACCCACTTGGATTCAACAGTCTCAGATGCAAGTTATGGCTGGGTAGTTGAAGAATGTATAGCATTTCGTCGCATAGCGATTGTGATCAAGGGTTGCCAGAACGACCCAGAACGGAGGCACCCAATGCAGAGTGGAGGAAGTCGAACCCACTGAGATTTAAGGTCAAAGAAAGAATCAGCACAAGTTGTTGTGGTTGTTGCAGTGATGAGATCGGGGTGTAAGCACTGTTATAATTTGAAGAGAAAAGCGCAGTGAATTATAAGAGAGAGAGAGGAGCTTACCTTACTGATAGAGAGGGAGAGAAAGAGAGAGAGAACGCAGTGGAGAGATCTCCGCACAGCACAGGGCTGGGGTCGTCGGTTAGGTCTGGTCGAAGGCAAGAACGCGAAGATGAGGGAGAAGACATTTTTTTTTTGTCATTTTCGGTGTTACTGTCACTCCTGGGCCAGATCGTCCTACTAGGCCTTATTCCATCTATGGATTGGGCTAATTTCTTTTAGTTAATAAATTAAAAAAAAAAACTGATTTTTTTATTGGCTTGACTGAAATACATCTTTTCTATTCCTTATCCAAAGGAATTAATCCAAAGAATTTGTCAGGTAATCAAGAAGGTATGTTTATTATTTTAACTATTTGAATTTAAATTTTGGAATGATACTTATATAAATTAATTTTTTAAAATATATTAGGCTAATGTAAAAATATAATTTTATTATCGTTCAAGAAAAGACTTGATTTCAACACAAAAATTAACACAAGAATATTTTTATTACACAATAAAAAAAAGAACTAAAGAATATTGTGTGTAAAATTGTGCATAGTTATAAATGTAATTATATTTTAATTTGAAACAAAAAAAGGTGTGATACTTAAATTTACAACGAAACTACTTATATATGTAAGCATGTATAATTTTGTTTTTTAAATTGTATGGATCATATTACTCAAAAATTGAAATTAATTAAGGCAAAAAAGTCAACATTAATTAAAGGGGTTCTCCTTTCTATTTTTTGGAATTTAGAGTCTCACTCTTGCTAAGTTACAAGTTCAACATCTCCTTCTAAAGAGACTACTTCTTCCAAGTATAAAAATATTTCTTACATAATATTAATTATAACTATTTGATTTTATGGGTCTTACTATTTCTGTGAGTCCATATCTATGACACCCACAAAATCAGATAATAATAATTATCTCAGCATAAGAAAAAGCTCTTATTGTATAAACACGTTGTCCTACTCTTCATTCCTCCTTTTAGTGCAGGTTGATACAACTTTTAAGTAATTTTTCACAACTGTGAAAGTTGTAGACTACATATATATCTATATAAATATTATGAACATTTATAAGATAATATAATTTGGATAAAAAAATTTATGTGCAAAAATTCATACTTTTTTCTTTATTAATTTTTTTATATCTGTCTAGTGTCACATCATTTTTTTTACATAAATTCACATACAATCAAATAATTCTGTCGTTTCCTTTTCATACGGTATTTTCTTATCCCATATACGTGTAATGGGTTCCATCAGTTCAGTTTTTTTGTTAAAAAGAAAAATCAGCGATGAAAGGTAGTACAGTTTCTAGCACTGGTACTTGGTGAGAAAAAGACTGACTGTGGTTAATCCCACCAAGCATCAAATAAACGAGAATCTATTTGTCAACTCTCAAAGAAAAATAAAAGCTTGAAAATTGTATAAGGTCGAGGTTCAATTCAAGCATGAAGATACACCAACATTCCTTAACAATGGTGATTTAGCCACCCAAAACAAAAGAAAAACCAGGTGAAATTTTTGCATGCTTTTATAATATTATTAGGATTATATTCTATCTAATTATATTTTAATTTTTTAAAAATATTTGATATTAATTTAATTTTTTAAAGATATATAATATCAAATTAATTTTTTAAAATATTATTTGAAATGACTATTTTAATGACATTTTAAATTTTTAAAAAATTAATTTGATATCATATATTTTAAAAAGATTAATTTAATATTATTTTAAATTTTTAAATAACTAATTTAATATTACATATATTTAAAATATTAAATTAATATTAAATAAATATATAAAAGATAAAAATGATACTTTAATCTTCTAAAAAACCAGCAACATTCAGATGGAAAGTGTTCCTCGGAAGATGTTACACTGAGAAGATACAAATAGATTTTTTCACTCCAGAGTCAAAACCAAGTTGAAATGTTAAACACGGAAGAAATAGTTCATGGTGACAAATAATTGAGGTATGCAATTAAATAACTACTCACCTGTTATGTGACTTAATTCAGTTATTGTAATTAATCAATTTGCGCTTAACACTTTGATTTGGTTCTACTTAATTTTTCAAGAATTCTCCCTATATTTTATCAGGTAGTCCTAAAAGCTGTATTTTCGCAATACCTGATAAAAATGGGAATGCAAAAAGTGGCCATCCCAGTTTGGGTGTCCATTTGCACAAGCTTTTATTCTGTGAAAAGTATATTATTTCACAAGAAAAAAAAAACCTTTTATAAAGGCTGAAAAATTTTCACTCCTGAATAAAGAAAACACAAATATAAAAAAATCTTCAACATTCTCTAAAAGTTAAAACTCTTACTTTTTTTTTTCATACGAAGCATTCATTATTTAAAAATTACTTGTAAACTTTTCAAGAAAACCTCAGCACACTGTTATTGTTTTTTTGCAGTAGGTATAAAAATTGTTATCAAATTCAGTCCTCACGAAAAGAGATTAGCTCGCACAAAAAAGTTACCTAATGAGCTCATGAAGCCCATAAACATAAATGATTAAATGAACGATTAATACCAATGACCATAAGTGAGAGTCTATGTTTTAACTTTTAACACATTAGGTTAACATGTCCTCATTGGCTAATTTGTCATATTCAAAAATGGTCGTTGCATGCTTTTGGAGCACTATTAAAATTATATTTTTATTTAATTATATCTTGACATTTTAATATTAAATAATTAAAAAATATATTTATTAATATAACATTAATTATTTATACTTTAAGGTGTGTAATTTTTTCTTAATAAATATATTTTTTAATTACTTAATATTAAAATATCAAGACATAATTAAATAAAACATAATTCTAATGACGCTCTAAGAACATGTAAGAATTTCTCGTTGTTGAAAGGTGTAAATATGAGGGCAAGATTTGACCGTTTTGATGTTGTCCATGCATCATAAAAACTTCCAATTTTCATTTAAAATCCTTTGCAATTTGACCAGCAACAGTACCCTGAATCTTTAATTATCAGTTTTATTTTCACGTGAGAATGTTTAATCCAATGTTTTAGAAAATAGTTCCACGGAAGAAAAAGATGATTTATACTTAAACCAATTCTCCTGATGATTGAATTAAATGACATTATAAATATATTTATAATAAATTAAATAATTAAATAAAACCATCTATCGCATATTGGAATTTGAAATGACAGACAGAATTATGAATAAAGATTCAGAACATCCTTTCTTTTATTCTTCTTCAATTTTGTATAATTTCAAATAATCTAAGATCATATAACCCGAAATTAATATGGACCATTAGAGAAGTTAACAACATAGTTTATGTTTTGACTCAATTAAGTCCAAATTCTAGAGGAAATATTTAGCTAGTCAAGGGAAAAAAAATTGCAAATCAAAATTCAGATATATTTTGAATTAGGTAATAGAACTATAAAACAGGATCACATTGACAACTTGTCCTCAAATAACAATCCACATAGACATGATCAATGCAGATTTACCTATGTATGTGATAGCAGTAACAGACTGAAGAATCACAAGACCACTTTAAACAAGGCATTCCATAATTTCATTTCCTTAATCTGAAGACTTTGGGGATGCGCTGGAGGACCCTGAAAAAATGTGACCTTTCTGGTGCGAACTCTTGTCATGAATAAGTGGTTCAGAGACCCAAGGGCCATTAGGAGTGACTCCAACAGTTGCCTGTCTTTCTCTATAAGATGCCCAAGTAACCATATATAGACCAGCAATGATTAAAGATCCCCCTATGATACTGTTGTCATGGATAAAAAATAAGAATAATAAGAAACTATAAAATATAATCATTTCAAAATGCCACCTCTAGATGTTCTAGAAATAGAGGGGGAATTTCAGTAAGTTCAACAAGATAAGACACTTTATTAAGTCCAAACTAGTAAACTTTTTCTGGAAAATGAAGTGGTGGATTGTGTTTTTTTCTTTATATATATATATATTGTGTTAGCAGTTGGTGAATAGGCTTGTAGCCACCTAGTCTAGAATGCGTCAATAACTGGAAGTAATAGGAGCTGTACCTTCCCAAGTAAACTGGACTTCCAAGGAAAATCTGGGACAGGAGGGCAGTAGCCCCAGGTTGAAGTGGATTATAAAGGGCAACCATAGCTGGCCCCAAGATCTTGTTGCACCATGTAATGAGTCCATAATTAAGGGCAGATGTAATAGTTCCCTGAACAAACAAGGAAAATATTTGTCAAAATCTACATGTTAAAAATCAACCAAAATAATCTATTAAAATATTTTTAAGAATATAGGAGACTCGCATTCCTTTTATGCTCAGAAATACATACCCTCATTGCTTTTCCCAGTAGTTTTCATTCCTTTGATCACTTTAGGGCATATTACCTAAATACAATTTTCAATGACATATTGATGTCCTCTTTGACTTTTGTGCATGTCATTTTTGCCCTCCATTTAACACTCTTGCTTCAGCAGAGAACAAATCACTAAACCATAGCAGTAAAATCCCAAATCCCATCTTATTCTCAACTATTGCTGCTCCCATGTAGAAATAGTTTTCCAGATAAGGCCAATGCCAGGTCTAGTTGCTTAGGTCACAAAAAGGTAAGGTGGCCTATGGTTCATACAAATGAGATCGGTCACACTAGCTTGGTCACTATTATTAAACTTAAACGTGTCTTACGGGTATAAATGATCATGACAGTTGCTAAACAATCTTTAGCAAAACAGAACTCTAACAGCACTTGCAACACAAACATTTGGTTTCATCTAATCCCAGCATATTGTTCTTTGCTTTTCTTCTTTTATTAATACCTACTTGTTAGTAAGTCAACACAGACTCGAGCCAAAATTTCAAATTTATATCACATATACAAAATCGCATAAAAAAATTTTATAATTATATTTGAATGATGGCATGATATTTGTGATGTATCACGTCAGAGCCATTGTCAATGGCACAAGCACTAAGGTTTATGATATGGATGACCAAACTATAATATATGAACAAATATTTGAACTGTTTTAACAAATACTGAAAGTTAAAAATTACTGGGGAATAGTTATGTGTTTAAATATTCTTGTCAATCATTAAAAAATGCAACTAGATTTTAGACTCAGCACGAAAACTATTTTTTTAAGGCAGTAGGTGAGGTGCAAACAGAAACAGGTTCAGTATTGAGATTATAAACCAAAGTTGAAGAGTTTAAATTTAATCTACTATCAATGTAAAACACTTACACTATCAATAAACAATAAAGTGCTACATCATTATAGTAACTAAGGTTTTCCACTTCCAGTAAAACCTTTTAACAGTTTTTGAAACAGGTGGCACCATATGGTTTACAAATAGTATAAAACTTTTTACACTGATAATAAATCAAAATTAAATCCAGTTAAAGGCCAAAACTAAGGGACACTTGAAAAACCACGTGCAAGAACAAGCGTTTCTTTCATTTTCCCAACTTCTATAACAGCAGTGCCCCAAAACTTGGAGTACCTTGATCAACAAAGTAGGTCCATCACAACATTGACTCCCACGTCCTGAAGTGAGCTTACTATACAAACACTCAGTAATTGACATCTCACGTGATGAAGAATAAAACAATGCAAACAATGAACAGGGGCCAATGTTTAGAAGGCAACTCAAAAAATTCCATGAAGTAAAATGGACTAAAATGATCAGCAGTAACTAATATGGGCTCATGGGACTGATGATTGATTTAAAATTCTAGAGACTCACAGCATAAATAACGGCAATTGTTTCTGACCGCGTCAAAGTCCAGTCGGTTGACTCATTAGTCATGAAGAGCGATACTGTCACCATCAGTACAGTTCCAAATAAGTATGAATACGCCGTGACAGATAGGTTTGCAGGATACTTTTTTAATACTGGTGCCTGAAAATGATTCGTGTCAATAAAATAAACATGCCAAAAATTTCACATGTAAAAGGGAGTGAGCACAAAAAAGAGATTTGGAATGGTAGTGACTCATTTAATGTGATAACAAGTACAAAAGCATTGGGAAGTCATCTAATATCAAAGTGCGAGTGAATTTATTAAGTGTGTTTGGATGGAGGGGAAAGATGTGGTTTCATTGTACCTTCTCCCTTGTTTGGGAGGATTTAATCAAGGTATTACAATTTACAAGTAACCCTCGCACCCCGCCCCCAATTTTTTGAACTTCCCCATCTTTTTTGTTTTTTTTTTGGGGGGGGGGGGTTTTGGAGCAAAAATATCTAATTTTAAACATATAAACAAGGGAAAAGAAAGTCATCGTTTAACCTCTCCTTCCCTTCACTTCCAATTCACCTAAGGTGGTTTGGTCATGTGAGAAGCCAAGAGAGGCTCCAATGAGAAAAGTAAATCAAATGGAAGATAGTCTGATTAAAAGGGGTAGAGGAAGTAAGAAAAAATGAGGACAAACTATTAGAAAAGACCTTGCTCTAAATGGCTTCACTAAAAGTTTGTTTTTGATAGATCCCAATGGTGTTGATTGATCAATTTAACCAACCCCACCAAGTGGATATGGCTTGGTAGTTGTTGTACCAATACATTCAAGTTAGGAGACAAATTAGAAGTCATACCAAACACCAGACAAGCTAACTTATCCAAAGGCTTTTACACCTACAAAACCACCTGCCAGTCAACTAGACATTCTCTGGCTTACCTACTGGATGCTCTACTGTGATCTTCAGAAAAATAAAGTGAAAAAGCTGAAGCAGTCACAATTTATCCCTGTTTCTAGTCAAGCTGGTCTTGGTTTAACGAATAATACAGAGTACTTGCATTTTTCACCAACAGGCATCAGGAAATTGGGGATAAAATTCTCCATATTACAGATGGGCTATTAGTTACAGATTATGGATAAGGCAAACAAGAAGGTGCAGGAAAACCCACCAATCACTCATGGTTCATAAATAATACTCTTATCCCATCTATCATTAGTCATTACTATTATTTTTCCTATATGAGAAACATCATCAGTGTAATACAGCTCTCCAATCCCCTTAAAAATCAATTCGAGAAAACCCCCATGGTGATACACCACCAATACACCATAAAAACAACAGTCATTTCTCATTAAGCAAGTGAAGTGGGAAAAACTAATCTTTGATGATTGTAGTCATTCCTTTCAACCAAAGATGCTTTAGAACTGCAAAATAAGTGCAACTCACATTTATCTTGAATTCATGAAAAAGAAAACAAATCATAACTCCTCAATACAACAGTTTATGTGTAGATCCATTGCTCACCAATATCTCCAAATTCCAAACAAAGGGATTGTGAAGAACAAGCGATTATTTTTTTCAAGATTCTGCAAACACTTGACAAAAAAATTAGGCGACCAAACCTTGATGGGCCCCCAAACTGGCAGCAGACAATTAGTATCAGTTCTATTAAGAACTTACGCCAAGCAAAGCCTCAGCCTTATAGAGTACCTCAACATTCCATGGTGTATTGGCTATACAGAAGTAAACCGTGTTCATAGAATGAATTACAATATGAAAGAAGTGTTTACAATAGAAGGAACTATAACTATCCAAAGTACACACTCTTTTATCTGAATCGGAAGAGAGATGAAACGAACTTGGAGTGTCGAGAAGTGACAGAGTATCATAAGTTCCCTACATCAGGATTTATGTGAAAAGGAAAATTCCTAAGAAGTAAGAACTATTAGAGTCATTGCAGGTGTATAATACATTGGAACTGGGGCTTAGTAATTGGGTAATAGAAACAAGAAGTGACGCTGATCACCACTTTTTTCCTTAATTCCATAATCAACAGTCATTTAAAGGATATAACAAAAAGATACATACCTGAATGGCTAGAAAAGCAGCCATGCACATGCAGTTCCCTATCAAGCACAGAACCCCAAGATGAAATTGGTCTAATCCCAGATCCTGTAAACCACCAATCAACCATCCAGAAGGCTCTGGTTGACCTCTGGCACTTATTTCACTTTGTGCTGTAAGGTCCGTTTCTGTATATCCTATCAATGCTGGACCGCGGTACAAAACCATCAATATGGCACCAGAAACACAGATAATAGTTCCTCCAACCTTTGCCAGACCTTCATATCTGAGCAGGTTCACTCTTTCTGTACTGCATGAATAAGTTTATTAAGGTACACAATACTGCAAGTACTGGTGTATCTGGATAAATTTTTTAATGTACACATTTTTGTACTACAATTAAGGGTGTGCATTTGCATGTATAATGTATGTGTTCTAGAAAAGGATGGATTAATAAAATATAGATATATATATAACGTAAAATACTCAAGTAGAACTTGATAAGAGTGAAACTGACCCCATCATTACAGCCAACAGAAATGTAAAGACTGGAATGGATGGCTGTATGGCAGCAGCATAAGTTGGATTAGTATAGCTTAAACCAATAAGAAACAAAAGCTGGTTGCCAAATATCCTGATCATGAATCAAGATGCAAAAATACCATAAGCATCAATAAAACATTGTATCATTCATATATAACGGAAATAGGAAATAAGTGACTATATCAAGAACCTTACCCAGTTAATCCAAGAAAGAAGAATGACATCAACAGGTGCTTAGTAATGGGTGGTCGTGTCCGTCTACAACCAACATGGTATGATCAAGATACTTGCACTTTAAAAATAAATTGAAAGTATTTGATAAGAGGGTACAAAAAAGTAGTAAGTTAAGATTTCACTTCTAAAGTTTGAACGTGTAGCACAGTTAAATGTGCAAAGCAGGTATAAACTATGCTGCCGACAATCAAAATTAGCGGTCATCCTCATATATGATAATACTGGAACCATTAGCGACAATCAAGCATAACTGAAGCATTGCTAGAACCAGATTTTAGATGACAATTAATTACCTCATATTAATGTCCAAAAAGGATAAGCCATTTGACATTAGTTAAATATGGAGCATGCTCTAAATTTGCAGGAAGAAAGCTGCAGATATCAATAAACATAAGTGTATATTTTCACACATTTAGGATTACCCTACAATCCATACTCCAATGGTCAGAAAAATGTAGGTCACAGAAAGGTGCATCAGTACAACACGTAACCAATCATATAAATTGTGTTAAGTGCATCGATAAGAAGAAAACCATAGCTGCATATGACTCACGTAAACATAGATTAACCCACTTCCACTTAGGTGTAACATGCACATGAGCAGTCAGACTGTCAGAGACTCAGAGTGTTGCAAAACATCACTAACCAAAGAAGCCAGCACCCCTTCAAATTGTGAATTGGAAAATATGAAAAATGCGTCGAAGCATCCAATCCAACTGGATAAAGTCTTCTGGAACCAAATGGAAATTGAATAATTTTGGCTGAAAAACCCACAAAACTCAAACTTTTTTAAAGGGGAACCAAAGAAACAAATGATAAAGTTGAAGGGCAGGTGCCCACGAGGAATCTTTCTAAGGTGTACCGTATCTTTCAATTGCATCAAACCGAGAACAAAAATAAATGGGTATCAGTATAGCTTTTGAAATATAGCACAATCGTATTGTTTGAAAGAAAGGGTAGAAAGGATAAAAAAAGAGAGAACATACTTGTCCCGGATATAAGCGATGGGAGCAAGAATAGCGAGGGCAAGTAGATCGCGGAAGACGCAGAAGACTAGTTGGTTGACCCCAACATTAAGGGCCACTTTGGTGATGACATGGTAGCCGCCATTGAATAGTTGAACCAGAGCCATGGCCAAATGGGCCTTCCATATGTCACCCCCTGCTGCTACTGTTACTGATCCTGAAACTGCAGCCATTAGAACCCAGTCTCTTGCTCTCTCTCTCTCTCTCTCTGGGACTCCCACACAGAGAGAAAGGGGCACTGTGTCTATGGCGAGGTGGTTGGATCGCTGAAACAGTGACGGGAGAACGAAGGAAGGTGGTTCTTGGTCAACCCACCAAATCTGATGCTTGGTTTCGAAGGCAGAGAGACAAATTTGACAACGAAGTGTTGGGATTTCTGTGATCAATTCCTCCAAACTCCTATCTCTTGTCTGTGTTTGTGACCCGAGGAGTGGACCGGGGTTTGGTTGCTCTGGCGTGATTCGTGCCTAACAATCAAACAAAATGGAGAACATTATTGAAAAGAAAATCTCAAAAAATAAATGTCAAGTGGGAGAAAAAAAAAAACCACATCATACAACATGGTATTCATTAAATCATAGTGTCATTGATGAATGATCAATAATGAAAAGGCATAGACCAAAGAGCCAGTAACGTCGCCGTAGTTGACCGCAGTTCGGCTTCAATCCTGTTCCAGACTAGGAATGTCAGCGCCCACGAGGTCGGGGAGTGCTGTCTCATCCGGTCATCATCGGTTTTCATTTATAGCATCTTTTTTATAGCATCATTTAGATAATTTTTTTTAAAAAATATTTTTTATATATCTATTTTTAGTAATTTTTTTAAAAAAATAATTTTATATTTAGATATAATATTAAAAAGAACTTTTAAGTTTATTTAAATAAAAAAAATAAAAATATTTTATTTATATCAAAATTACTAAAAAAAAATGCATTTAAATACAAGATATGATGAGTTATGATATATAAGATATGATTAAATTGACTAATATACTAGCAATGATATAGTTTTCAAATGTGACATGCTAACAGTGTCATAAAAATAAGATATAAAGATAATAAAAATATATCTAATTATGTATCGAAAGGCTTAATAATATATTGCTAATGCTATTATCTTTTAATATTGTTCTATTTTACTTTTTTTAAGTAGTATGGTCATTGAGATTAGAATTCGGTTTAAGATATTAGAGCACAATAGTTGAAAATTGTATTGTTTAAAATGTAATTCACATAACTACTTAGAGAGAATATGAAATGTAATTTTTCATAAAGGTAAATGATATTTTTATCATAAAATTATATTAAAAATCACTTCGCCTTTCACTTTTTTTAAAAGTTAGATATTGCTAACTTCTAAAAAAAGTGATAAATTAACTTTTTTTAACTTATCTTTTTTTAAAAATTACATTCAAATATATTTAAAATGTATAGAAGTACATTTTTAAAAAAAAATAAAAATATTTTTTTAAAAAATAAGTGTATCCAAAAGCACTCATAATCTCACAAGGAAATGGATAATCACTAATATCACGAGAATATAATAATTTAATATAATATTTTTAAAAAGTAAATTATAAATTATAAATAGACATTATATATTATAATTTTATAATTATTTATTATTGAATGATACGAATTTTTTTAACGAATTTTATCATATGATTTCATTCACTAAAAAAAATTTCATTGTAAAAAATAAACATATATATTGTCATATTATCTAAAAAAAGAAAAAATTATAATATATGTAAAATAGTAAAAAAAATATAAAAAATTTGACGGGTATCATGGTTATCTATATGACAGGTTGTATAATCCTACTCTCATCTTCGTTTATTAAATAGGTACTCATATCTTATTCCGTTATGGGTAATCTTAGAAGATCCATGCAGATATGGGAAATTTTGCCATTCTTATTTCAAAAAAGATATGTTTGAGAAATTAAAAGTTATTTAAATTAAAATTAGCTATATAAATTGTAATATATATATATATATATATATATATATATATATATATAATTTGTTTAGAATTTGATTTTTAATTAGCTTAATTTTTGAATTTTGGTTAAAAATTAGTTTAATTTAAATATGTCTGTTAAATATTAGTGTATTTTTTATTTTAAATGAAATAAAAAGAGGAAAAAGATTATATAAATAAGATAGCTTTGAAGGTGTTTGTCAACTTTTTAGAAACAAACTAGAAAACTAGCTATAATACTTTTTATTTAAAATCTTATATGTTTGGTAATCTTATTTTAAAAATCTATTTAAAGTTAATTTTAAACTAATCAGAATGTTTGATATTAAAATTTTCAAAATTAAATTCAACACAAATTATATATATGTATTTTAAACAATTTTGAACTTATTTTTTAGTTTGTCAAATACCCTTTTTTTAATTTAAATATTATATGATTAGTTTAAATCTATCTTTTCACTTAAATTTCTTTTAAACTAATTATGATTCAAAAGAGTCAAATATCACCTAACGTGCACCCATCAATGGAATTGAGGGGTTGGAAGCATAATATCTGCTTGGCTTTTCTCGAATACATGCCCATTTTATTTCCTTTTATTTTGGCCTTACTATCTATAATGTATGCCTATCTATGCATTCGTTTTAATTCGCATAATAAATAATAAATATAAGTCAACTCGATTAATAGTAATACCGACAATCATATAAAATTGTAAATATTGATAAGAAGAAATGCACAAATGCCAACCATTCATATCAGATACTCATGATGATCATCGTCAAAGAATGACTCGTGACTCTACAAGAAACACAAAATAAAAACAAAGAATTTGCTGTATGGAATCACTAAGGACTCTAAGGACACTTCCCATGGGGCCAAAGCAGGCTCCATTATAGAACAATAAACAGACACAATATTTCAATAAACACTATAAAGCACCGTGCCAAAATATCCAACAACGCTTGGCAATCAAACTACTCCATCACAGGTTGCTCAATTGGACGGTGGTGGGGAGGGAAAAGGCACTGTTGGGATGGTTGGGAGTGGAGGTTGTGTCACCTTGGGTACTGTTGGCACGGTTGGGAGTGTTGGATTTGGCAAAGTGCTCGGCAATGGGGGCATTGTATTTGGTAGTGCTGGTTGAGTTGGCAAAGGGATGGTGGGCAATGGCGGCAATGTGGCTTTGGGCAACTGAGATGGGATTTGGGTGCTTGGAAGTGGTGGCAATATGGGTTTTGGCTGCGTTGGTAGTGTTGGCAATGGGGTTGCAGGCAAAGGTGGCAACGTGGTCTTTGGCAGGGTTGGTTGAGCAGGCAATGTTGGCTGAGGGGGAATTTGGGTGCCTGGTAATGGTGGCAATGTTGGTTTTGGCAGACTTGGTTGGGGTGGCAGAGTTGGCAATGGTGGGAGGGTGGGCTTAGGGAAACTTGGCTGAGATGGCAGAGGGGGCAATGTGAGCTTGGGCAGGGGTGGCAGGGTGGGAAGTGTCAATGCTGGGGGTGGAGCCGCTGGTGTCTGCAGGAGGTGACGAGCTGCTAGGCTGGTTTCGGGGCTTGACAATAAAATTGCCACTAGCATACAAAGGAGGACAAAATGCTTTGAAGCTGCCATTTTAAAAAGATCAGGGATAAGTTGCTTGTACTGGTTGAAGAACTTGTTTATGCTGTTGTTTTTGAGTTGAAACAGAGCAAATCTTAATGGGTATTTATAGTTGAGTGAACTTGGAGTCGTTTCAAGTGTTCGATAAAATGTAGTTGAGGAAGTACCAGTTAGTTCACCTTAACAGGGTGGAGGCCAGCCATCAAATTTCAACTGCATAGTTTTGCTGGCGATAGTCCCAAGCAATCTACCATTGAATCACGAAAAAGTCAAAACATTATTGCACGCCAATCGTTGTTTATTGAGTGAAGGACAACACTCCCATTTGATGAACCAAAATTTAGGTGGAACTTGGAAGGTTGGACTTGGGTGGATGCAGGTTGCGAGGAGTGGGGTTACTTGCACGGTTGCACCTATTAGGCTATCAAAATTTTAAAGCATGTATTGTCTATGTTATTTATCCCATTGTACTTGTCCTCGCAACAAATATAAACTTGTATCCTGGTGAATGTGTGACTGGTATTCACAGATTAGCCATGAGAGTTAAATGACTAGTCTCAACCAATGAATACTAATTACAATATACTATTTTGAAAAAAATTTAATTAACTCTTTTATAAACTTTTTTTCGCTATAATGATGGCACGAAAGTTTGTTTTATAGACCTTTTTAACTCATTATCTCCATCCCTCATTATTTAAAGTTTATATTTCTATTATCTGATTATATTAAATAATTATTAAATTGGTGTACTACACTTTACTAATTTTTAATATTATAAATTTCTGGGGAGTTTAACTGAATATTTTGTTTAATTTAATTTATTTGATTAAATTACTTTAGGTTTCTTTATTTTTGTAGATAATTTGTTTTTATTTACAATTGATTACAGAATTTAATGTTTAAATATTTAACTTCTTTGTAGAAAATGTGTTCTCTTAGAATTTAATTACTATGCAACCAAGCCTGTCCATATTCTTTTCGGTAGTGTGTTAAACTGTTAATGTTCAGAATGGATAATTTTTTTATAAAAATAAAATCGGCATACTCAAGCACGTGCTAATAGTATTAAAAATGAAAAAATCACCTAATATTTTAAAGAACAAAGACATAGAAAGCAATTGTAATTTATATACACACTTCCAATTGTTAAATTTTGTTATATGCATGACATATTTGATTTAAAAATACAAATCATATTCGAATTACTGGCCTAAATATCATCATCTACTAATTTTATGATACTTGATATGCTAATTTAATAAAAATAATATTTTTATGATATAATCAAGGTGGTTTTTTTCACACACGTAACTCGATTAATTCACCTCCCCAATGCAATCAAAAGTAAATCGGAGGTTTTAGGTTTCCATATAAGACAAGAAAAAGTACGAGGAAATGGGGTCGCGCTTCCTAACAGCACAAGAAGGAGAAAAGCACTCCCTAACGTTACCACTCCAAAAAACACATTGCTAGAAGTGACAGAGTACATTACGGGCACAACAAAAGGCCAATTTCCTTCAAGGTGTCCGCTTGTCTCTAGAAAACCCCAATCTAATATGTCATTTGCATTTACAAGGTCTATTTTAATTGGCATTATGCCTTTCTTGTTTCTAATCAAATGGATTATATCTTGAGCCACAATGATGTCATTAGAACTGTCATCCGATCACAAAACCACACATTGGTTGGGGAGGTACCAACGAGCTCACATGTTTCTTTAGGCAGCCAAGAAGGGAAGATTTATAAAGCTAATAGTCAGTTTGGTATCCCCATAAAATTTGGGTGAAAAAGTCAAGGATTAGAATTTCATATAAATTTTCTAATAAATTTCATCTCAGAATTTTTCACCATTATTTTTAAGGAAATACCAAACTAACCATCAAAGATGACCTTAATTACAGAAATTTGTAAAGCATATCCTGGCATCTGATCATGAGAATTTATAATAATTCATTAACAACAACAATTATCACTTTATCATTACATTGATGCTATGTTTGGATGAGAGATTAAGAAAAGAAAATGTGGGAAGAGAGAAATTTATCGTAAGCTTCTCCCTTGTTTGGAAGTATTAAAAAGAAAGGAAACGAAAATGAGAATTTTTAAATTATCTTCCAAAATCCTCCTTTAATAAATTTTATGAACATTTTAAAGTTTTTTTAATTTGAAGACTTTGGAGGATTTAAAACATCTAAACAAGGGAAGGGTAATTTATTAATTTGCCTTCCATTCTCCTTCTTTTCTTTTTCCTTCATTTTCTTTAAATCCCTTTCCTTCCCATTCCCTCCATACTCTCAAACATAGCCTAAGGAAAAAATAGAATTCCAATATTCAGTATCTCAAAAGTAGATGACAATTTATATGTTGTATTGCAATACAATTTCAAAATGAGAGAGAGAGAGTATTTACTTAACTCGACAACATAATGAGCAAAGCATTTCCACAGAACTCATATTCCTAATATGGTTCTTATCTGATTAGGAGGATGCCTTGCCAACGACCGAGGGTCTGGATAGCCATTCTTGGGATCCATAATTGCCTTATAAATAAGCTCATAAGCTTCGGCCAGTGACCTGGCCACCCCTATACAAGCTTCAGAACGCAACTTCGGGACCTGCATCTGCTCAAATTCAGGCAGGGAACTTTCACTACCCAAAACAAGACCAAACAGAGCTTTCAAGCACTCTGAAAGATTGGCCAGACTTGTGTCGTCCATCTCTGCCAATGGGGTGCCAACCATTTCATTGTCCCCCTCCTCGTGGATTGAATTATGGAACAGAGGCATCTTTTGTAACAAACCACATCTTCTCAAAATCGCATCAACTTCTTTTTCCACAAGAACACGCAAGTGATTATCAATCATTGCTCCAACCCTTTTCACATATTCAGCAGCAACCTCATGTCCAGATAGAGGTTGTTGAATAGCACACAAGCAGTTGATAAGAAATATCTTAGAGGGGGTCTCGCTAGTCTGCCAAAACATCATGACATCAGAAGGTTAAGGCAAACAAGACACAGGACCAAAAGCTTGTCTATTGGATAAAAGTTCTACCAAGGAACTAATATAAAAAGTCCAAAGGTTGATAATGTTAAGTTTCCATATGTTTTAAGTTCTTCCACTTTATTTGTTAGTCCAAATTATATATTCATTATTATAATTTTACATTTGAACATAGGATATGGGACTTTACTTGTTGGTCCACGTGATTTTACATTTAAGACATGACATGGGACTTCTTTAAGAAAGGTTCCACTAAAGTTACAGAAATTTTCAATTTTGGTTTCTAGTTTCCAAATAAAGTTTTAGTTTAATATCTTACTGGAGTGATTTTATAGGATTCTAAACATGGGTGCATGCACCAAAATGGGCACTAGAAAAGCATATATATAATTTCAGATCCTTGGAAATAATAATTGATTAGAAATGCACAGGAATATAGTTTGTACCAAAAGCAGTTCATTAAAGGTAAAATCCTAAAATCTAACAAGTTGCAAATATCTGTAAGACCCAAAAGAGAAGGAAAGGAAAAAGGAAAAAAACAAGGAAGGAGCAAGAAGGGACCTGTGATGGTGAAGCAGAGCTGCTATTTGACAAGATTGCATCAACAGATGATCTAGAAATTTGACCAGAGTCAGAACTCATCCTACTCCTTCTTGATGAGTGGCCAACTACCTTAGACTTGTGTGCCTCCGCCGCTTGTTCACACATCTGCAACAAATAGGAAGCTATGATATCCTACAATTCATTAAAATTACAGCCAATACAAAGACGTCTCAAATGAATAACCAGCATTTAGAACTGTCTTTAAATTGGGTGTTGTAGTCATCCTTGAGCTCAGTGCTAAAGCAACTAGTTCATAGATGGAGTATGCAAGTATGATTTTAGTAAATCCTCAGGCAAGAACTAGGGTACAAATTAGTTCAACCAATATCATGTTTAAAACGAGAAACGACAGTATCATGGAGAGGAAACCATGTAAAATTTAGTGCGATCTGCAAACTGAAAAATGAGAACAATATCAAACAGCAAAATTTATCTCACAAGAACCAGGAAGAAACTCTCAAAGTTTTAAATAATATCAATATATTAGACCAAGGGCAGCTGTTGTATATGGATATGCACCATCTCATAGTGTCATATATAGCTACCAAGATGAGTACAAAGATCTTCAAAGACGGGTAAGTAACCATATGATATTATAAAGGAAGGTCAGAGTTTAGAATAATATTCTCATCATATTGCTTATTGACTAAACAGAATAGATCATGGTATCAAATGCAGATACCAGATTGAGAAACACACCTGAATTATTGGATCCAATATAGCAGATATAACTGGATCAAAAGCTGGTTTTTGGCCAGAAGCAGGAACCATCATGCTGTTATAGGTTTCAATAATTTCAAGAAGTACAGATACTCCTTCCCTAACTGCTGGTGGCGGGGAAAGATCAACAGTAACAAGTGGGGGGTATCGTAAAAGCTTTTCTCCTCGGCCTTTCAAAATATCAAAAAATGTTTTCTGAGCAGCATCCTTCAGTACCCATAGTGTATTACAAAGTGCAGTTTCTCGCCCAAGTAAATCTGAGATCTATAAGCCCATAAGAAGTCATTAACAATTAAAAAAAACGGGTCTACTACTATCAAGAACGAAGGATTGAGAAGATAACTCACAGTGTAGCTGTAAAATTCAAGGGTATTACTGAGTTTATAGGAGACTATCAGACTTGGTTGGGACTGTAAAACTTGTTCAACTCTCAGTTTAAACGGCCGACACACTCCTTCAAAAATCCTATCAAGAACAAACATCAAGTCAGATTCTGTCTTACCAGAGCCATTCTCAGTGTTATTGGAAAATTGCTTTGCTGTTGGTCCAGTATCCACTATTGCATCTGGATCAAGTAATACAAGTACAAGTTCGCGTTCAGATGCCAAGGCCTGCATGCATGCAACTAATATATGATGAATAAATAAACCATGGTAGACAAATAGCATTCTGAAGCGGCTTCTAGCATTCATCCACAAGGCTTTCATATCATACCTGATGCAACCAGCCTAGCATATCACCAACATATCGTAATGGGTCATGGGCATGCACTTCAATTGGCCGAGGCAATCCACCAGGTCCTCCACGTGTAAGAGCACTTATAAATCTTCTAAATAGTGCATTGTGTCTCATATTGGCTACCTGCAAAATTAGTAAATTAATACTTTATGATGCAAAAGCAAATGATAAAGACAATTCAAGTTTCAATTTGACAATAAGAATGTTCTTTAGATTGCATTCGACATGAGGTCCATTTGCAATTATTTTATCATAACCATCATTAGATGGTGCATGATAATATGTTTCAGAATATGAAATATCTCAATTCTAATATGGAAGATGACTGGTCTACAATCCCAAGAAAAACTAGATTTGTCAATTGTTCAATAAGTTGATTGGATCCATAGTGAAATTACCTCTTCTGCACAATACTTGAAAAGGACAGATCTTTCCCTGAGGTAGCGCACAGCTGTTTTCAGGAGCTCACTAACTTCCGAATTGTCAGTGTCACCCAATTTTCTACATTCTGCCTGAACCCACCTAGAAGTAAAGATTATAAGTAATCACATATCATCAAACTAGCCAATCTCTCCATACAAAGAAACAACTTGGAAGAGTCTTTAAGAAAACTTACCAGACAGAAAATGTCTATCTTTGACATTTATATCAACTATACATGCAATGTTTAAAGTTCACAATTCATACATATATGTAAATCACACAGATAAAATACAATGCATGCTCTAGCCAAATGAAGTTGAAGTAGATGGATCTTCACCTGCATAGGCGCTCATAAGCTCCTTCTTGATACACAGCCATCATATCCATCAGCTCTAAACCAGCACGCTGCAATGAAATTCCTCAATTCAATGAAAATTGCAATTTTATTTTTAAACTGATAAAGTAGCAGGAAAGTAAGGGACAAATCCTCTGCCCGAACAAGATCAATGCTAAGGGAAATTGTGACGGCAAAGCAAGCAACATACAAAAATTATTGAAGAGATGAAACAGAAAGATACGGCTGCTTCAATAATTTACAACTTATAATTTAAAATATTGGTGACCCACTGAAGTTACTGAATTTAAGCATATTTTTCAGTAATCAATAAAATATAAAGTGAATAATGTGGGTCTAATGTTCTTTAATCACATTCAATGGGCATTGCATACAGATGGCTCTAGGCATATAGCATAAATTAGTAACAAAATCACCATTATGACAAACCTTGATCCAACTTGTTTAGGCCCTTGAACCATGATATATATATATATATATAATGAAATTAGACAGTGGGACCATATTAACGCCAGAAACAGTAATAAAACAATCAAAGCCAATGTAGCTTGACATCAAGTGATTGAAGCACGTTATCCTTAAAAAAAGAGAAGGTAGAATTCAGTTAAAATATTCTACAGGTAAAAAATGTATACAAAAATTTCTACAGGTAAAGTCTAATCATGCAGATTCCTCCCTGCTAGATGACTTGTTACTGGATGCTGATTAACAGATAAATATATTTTAATTTGATTATTGTAGGACCTGATTGATTCTATCACTAGGCTTAGTCAGTTTAGCATAATTTTAGCTTTAAAATTTAGTACACTATTAATATGGATGTAGGCTTTAAGCATCCCATGTCCTTGTTTTGGGTGTATTCATTTTATTAACACATTCTAATGAGATATCTTATTTTGGATTTTGAGTTGTCCATACTGGGAATCTTAAGTATTCATACAACCAGGACCAGGAAAGTTCTAGCGTTGATTAAGTATTAATTGCTTCAAATTATTGATAATAAGTATAGAAAGCTTATGCAGCTAGGAAGTTTTCATTTTGTCCCAGAGATGCGCAACTGCTTCTTCTTCCCCACTCCCATAAGAATATCTATAGATAATCTAAATTCTATATACTATCTAAGTATGTTTCTACATTCATCTTCATAATGGTATTTCCAAATTAGCAGCAATAGCCAGCTAGCAGAACTCTCACCACTTGGTCAAGAATAGAAAATATAGCCTAAGAGCATGCATAGTATTTCTAAGTAAACTCATAATCTGATAGACATTTTGGGTTCAGACTTCAGACAACATGTGCAGAGTTCTGCACACAGCTGACGAGAGTGAAAATGGGACAAGGGGAAGGGGGGGGGAGAGAGAGAGAGAGAGAGAGAGAGGACAAGAAGATTACCTGATGATGTGTCCTAAGTAACACTTTGCAGTTGGCATGAATCTCTTGGACATGAGAAAGAGCCTTGAAAAAGCCTTCATTCAGCTCTTCATCTCTAAGAGAATTTATCTACAGATGATCAGCAATTAATTGTAAGCATGAAGATAATATCAGTTTCTCATTTGATTCACAAAGCCATAGTTCAATAATAGGTAAGATGTCAAACAATAACTTAAACCTCTTCAGGGGAGAGTTGATAATCACGTAGGAAACATGTCACAATCTCTTGTCTTTTTGTAGTAGTTTCAAGCTCTTGTTTGAGTCTCTCGGTGGTACTGATAATGTCACCTGTGCTAGCACTACAACTGTTCAAGGCCTTTGCTATCCTGTAAAAATATAAAACCTAAACTTTTAACAAAAGATCTATAGGGGGGTATTCTAGCAAAATAAAGAGGTACTTCTCATTGAAAGAATGGAATATAAGAAAAGTTCAAAAGTAAATTTGATATGGTTTGAGGCAAATTCAAAATCCTAACCACAACAAAGTGCTGAACAGAGCATCACCCATGAACTAATGTTTCTGGAGCTACACCACTAAACCAAATTATAAAACCAGAAGGCAACATCTCACACTAAGCAAAGAAATTGAACCTCTAGATCACAAACCATAACCAGCTCTAACATGCTACCATGGAACATCCAAGTACCTAAATTTTGCAAACTCCTCTTAATTATTTCAGCCAAATCACCTGCTACAAACACATGAACTTCCTATTAAGTAAATGAACAACATTCTTAATATCATCCTGAACTCTATAGACACACACTAAGTGCTGACCAGCCTATTTTATCCTAATTATAAAAAATCCTTTGACTTATTTTCTGCAAGTAAGACATTAATTTCTTCATGTTCTGGTCATAATTATTAATAAGTGTATCCCCTGAAACGTTGGATACCAGAACACTGAGAAATCATCTCCTCCTGATTGGATTATTCTCCTTCACCTCTGTTTTACGAGACCACAATTTTAACAAATAAAAAATTTTACCATACAGTTTCTCAGTTAAGTTTTGGTTCTAGAAATCAAACATATCAGTCATTTCCTAAAACTCCATTCTCCAACAAATTACTGACAATGTTTCTGAAACCCAATAACCTATTCCAATCCACCAAGAAGCATTGTTTTGATACACCCTGTATCTCATACTCTATGAGTGAATACGTTTATTGTGTTTCTATTGGATGCATTCATTACTTGGATGGAAAAGGAATATATTCTTTTCGAAAGAAAAAAGGTATTAATTAGTCATATTTTCTGTCGTTATCTCATTTTGAATTTTTCCTTCTAGGAAAGTAAGTGTCATATGAGCACTTCCTTCAGAAGTGAATGCAGCTCAACAATGAACTACCCGGAAAAATAGAGTTCGCTACTAAGCACAGCATCTGAGCTCCAATAAAAGTTTTTCCCAACAACATTCGGCATCAAAATGCATTGACTCATAAACAGGTTCCCATACTATAAAATCCTCTTTCTTAAATCTACTGCTTATTCAAATCCTAAAATAACAAACATACAAATAACGAATTGCAACTAAGGAACCCTATATAAGGGAAAGCTACACCTGTCACAGCATTCAGCGAGTGCATTGACCTCTTCCTCCACGCGATCCAAAGCCTGATAAGCAAATGCAGAGATCGAATCGGATCAGAACCGCGCAGGCAAGCGAATTGCGTAAGAAGAAAGGCGAGGCATCGGCGAAGCATTACCAGTTGAGCGGCGTGGGAGGCATCGACGAATTCGCGGTTGATGGATAGAGCGCGATTTTCAATGGTTGATCGGAGGTTGCGGCGCGACTGAGGAGTGTTGTCGGCGTAGAAGGAAGATAGCGTGTTGAGCGAAGACAAGAGATCGGGTGTATCGGTCCTCGATTCCAGAACCTTCTTCAGCTTCCGAGACAGCCCCGGCGCCAGCCCCGCCACCGTAGTTCCCATTCTCTCTTCGTCGTCGTCTTCTTCTTCTCCGATCTCTGTTCAGATCTTCGTTTATCTAAGCTTCCTCGTTTCTTCTAAATCTAATTTTGTCCGTTAAACCCAGGTACGCTGAAACCGGTTGAGTTGAACCGAACCGATGAACGCAGTAAACGGGCTTTCTTTGGATAGTAGACCAAATTTAATTGGGCCAGAATGTTTAACTCATTTGAATTGCTAAAAGCCCAATAGTATTAACATTTTCACTGTATGTGCCTGACCCAATTAAATTAAACAAGGAGAAGGGGTAAGATTGTGTGTGCTGTCTATATCTGCATTAATAACATAAAATTTCAGTTTAGCGTCTTTGGAGTTTTCAAAACATAAATTTTATCATAAAAATAGAAAATTATAATTCATAAATAATTATTTAAAATATTTTAAATGATGTCAAAGCACTACTCTTTATATATACATGTGAACACATCCAGTTGTAAAATACAAGTGAACATGTGATATATAATTAGATACATAATTGCATGATTAACTTTGTCTAATGAATTTTTCTCGTAAATCCTTTAATTTTGATTTATATGACTTGATTGTGATAAGATCATTTAGTAACTATGTACATTAATTGGCTCAAACACCATGTGAATCCCTTGCATGAAACAATCTAAATAGATTATGTAGAAGAATGCAATAGAGACATAGACAATAAGGACATAATAAATAATGTTTTTATCCTGGCCTACCATGCAAGGAGGCAGGAGTTAGTGCTTCCCTAGCTAGTTTGCACAAAATACGGTACCACGTCCTTCGGTTTAGGTTTTTCTTTTTATTTTATATAATAGTTTATTATAAATAAATAATATCTTTCTCAAACTTGGTACCATTGAAACATTGTTTAAGCTAGCACTTCTCTTTGTCAATTTATCTTTAGTAAAAATATACAATAGGAATATTCAATTGATTAGATGGTGATTTTTAACATATAGTATAATAATGTACAATTGAAGATCTAGAAATATTCTTAGACGAAAGAGAGAAAGAAGATGACAATTTTGAGAATTTGAATGAGAATGTGAATTTTAAGTGTAGGCTAACATTGACCTGGACAAAAATAATGCGAAAGGATGATTTCTTCAGAGATGTTCCATTAGTTGACACTCTTTTGATTAAATTAAAAAAAGAAACTATATGAACAATTCTTATTAAATATTCACTACTTGATATTAACAGTAAGCGGAATTCAACTGTGTTTCGAATATGACTAATGCTGAAATTATTATGATATTCTATTCTACAGTTTAGTTTTACTCTTTTTTTTTTATGAGGGATCCTATACTCTTTAAAATTAATCTTTGTCTTTGAACTTTTAATATTGTAAATAAAATTTATTTTACTGGGACTTCAATTTATTTATCACTGAATCACACGGATAATTTATATGCAATATTCGTTTGTGATGTTTATAGTAAAATATATCAACTCTTATTTTTGTAATTTAACATTTTATCTAATAGGATGTCTTATATTTATGAGTTTTGATATTGTTATTTTTAAGTGATTTCAAGAACCCAAAAAATATACATAAAATTAATTTACATCACAAATTGAAACAGTTATTATATATATATATTTCTTTCTTTGGATTGAATACAATTTTTTTATCATTAGATGAGTATTTTTGTACGTTGATAAGGCATCAAATGTTAACTCTTATTGCCCTTCGTTTGTTAGTTCAATAAGACATGATTCCAATTTACATATTTATGTTTTTTTATCCTAAAAAGAAATTGAACTGCAAAGCTAGCTGAATGTACATGTAGTAGTCCAGTAACAAAGCACAAGTTGAACAATATGATCCCTACCCAGTAGCCTATATATAGTACTCTCAACAAGTAGGGCAAATAGGAACAAAGTTGAAGGCTATATCTGTGAATGCAGCTCAATGCTTACGCGAGAATGAGTAGGGGATTATGCTATATATTGTTCGCAGACATATATATTTTTTTGCCATTTATATATCTATGCGCGCATGCTTTGTAAGCGTATCAATTAGCATATTGCTCAGGCTGCAGTGGAATTGTTTATACAAAAGTTCAAGCCACACAATCATTCCAATTATCATGTGCCTGTCCACTTACACCAAATCTTAAATGTACATTCAATTTTACTTTTTGATTTTTTTTTCTCTCTATGAAAACTCTCTCACGCAATGACACACGCCTATGTAACCCCCATCAAGTTGTTCAGCTGGCCATCATAGTATATCTCTGGATGATCCGTGAATATATTATATATTATATCATGATCATTGCAGCAATTATGCCAAAACATTCTCTTCTACCTAATTGAGTTTGATGTGGGTGGGGGAGTAGTACGATTAAAATTACCTCACCCCTGCAACTAAGCAGGAAAAAAAAAAGAAGGAAAGGAAAGGAAAATCAGGTGGAAAGATAAAAAGAAAAAAAGAAAAAGAAACAAGAGAGTCACACGCGTGTTCCCTGTGGGTTCTGCCGTCTGAAAATCTTGCAGTGGCACCTGGGATTTGCTCCTCCTGTCACTCCCTTATTCACACATCATCCCCACTTTGATGCATGGCCCTCTCCTGTTTCTCTCTATCTCTCTGTCCCTATCTATGTACTGGTGGCTTTATCAGCGGCAGTGGCATGATTTGGAATCTAGCTACCACAGGGGCCAATGCAACGTGTGCTAGACACGTGTAGAGTGTAGAACAAAACGCAATCACATTAAGCAGAGGACAAGTAAATTAATGAATAAACATGATTGGCACAAAAAAAAAGAATTGTATTTTAAGTAAATTTTATTTGTAATATTAAAATTTAAATTTTAGAGTTATTATTTTAAATAAAATTTTATTATATTTATATCACTTTTAATTTGAAATTACGTAAGTATTTATTTATACAATTTAACTTTTTTTTAAAAAAATGCCTATACTGCTCCAACAATACTGCAGAGCAAATGGCTAGAAAATATCAATTTATATGCTCTACCACCGTGTATGACCGGGCCACCCTAAAGCCTGTACAATTTTAATTTCTTTTCCAGAGTTTATTAATAAAATATGGATATCACTCACAAATCATTTCTTCGAGTTTTGAGGCATCCATTTCCTTCGATTCTCTGAAATTCAATGCATGATATCATACTTTTCTAACCCTAAACTACATACTAAGTTCAATTCACCAAATTAATCAGGAACATTACACACCAACTATTTTTTACTCCTCCCTCTTCAGTGCAATAATAATTACACTTGGAAGCCTCTTCTAAAATCATTTTCAAAGTACGCCTCATAACTAATCACCCATCATAACAACCAAAATGCATCTTTTTCAGTAATGCTGCTTTTGAATCACCTATTTAACTTTTTACTTGCAAGTGCTGTTTTTTTAACCTCTTCTATTAATGAAACATGCAGTTTATTTTTTATAGACATATAACATGCAATGTTACAAAAGCATTAATTACACTCAATTAGTGCATATTAAGTCCTCACAAAGTTGTTAGTCCGATGGTCATCATTGTTTAATAATAATTCCCATCATCTTTTTTGACAACATAAGAATAAAGATAATGTAATTAATGCCAGTTACAAAGAGAATAGAAAGTGTAGTGCAGGTGCCGCAATCAGTTTCAGTTGGCCAGTCATCTCCATTATCAAAGAAAGTGGTGTTCTTTTAACCACTATATATATATATATATATATATATATATATATGATCTCTGCACGACACCAATCATATCATATGGATGTAGCTCCATAACAAAGATTTTTAATTTTTTACATTAGATTCTTAGTTTAGACTTTTAAAAATTGTATCAACATTTTGATTCTTTAACGAATATTAACGTCAATTTAATTTTTAAATTATAAAAAAAATAATATTATTTTGATATTCTCAAAAAATTAATATTAATTTAATATTTCAATCATAAAATTTTTTTTATCTAGTTAGTTTTTTAATTTTACAAAATTGATATCAATTTAGTTCGTATCTATATATAGATATTAAAATAATATTTATATATAAAGATATTATTTTAATATTATTTTTTATAATTTAAGAAATAAATTAATGTTAATATTTTTTAAAAAACCAAAATGATATCGACATAATATTTAAAAAATCAAATTAGGGTTTACTCTATTTTTTATTTCAATTTAGCCTGTCCTTATTGCGTGTAAGAAACATGGATAATTGGACATGCGCCTCAAATCTAACCAGGCCTTAAGATTAAAAAGACCACCAACTTGGGCGTGTTTTGTCCATTTGAGAACTACTAATCATTGTTATGGCATACATTGCTTTGAATATATGTGATGGGAATTTAAAGATAGATTTACTATGATGGAACTAGCCAGTAGATTCTATGAAATCAACATGAAAAAGGAACCGAAGAGGAGTCCAATTGTCACAGGCATGAACGATACCGTTTGAATTATTTCCCTCCCACTAGAAATTAAATTTATTCCCTTGTATTAAACTAATTTATCATCCGTAAAGTGGTGGTCTAATTAATATAACATTAATCATACATAGAAGATTGTGATTGCTAAGATACTGGGATCAGTTACTCATGACTAAAAATGTCAAATAGTTTTTTGTTTTTGTTTTCTAATGAGTTGTAAAGTATCACTAATGCAAGGAATATATCCCATGCATAATCTCTACTTGTAGACTAAGGAAAGAAAGAACCGACCGAAGATGTAAATTAAAAGAGAAGGGAGAGAATGGACGAAGGATTATCAATTTTTCCGTAATGAATTTATATCGTTTAGAAGCATCGTTATAAAGGTTAAAAGGTATGATACTCTTCAACGAAAAATTATTCCTTCATACTTTTTTGTGTTGTTTGTTATATTATTTTTATCGTATAAGAATTGATCCCTTATACTAAAAGGATTTATCATAGGTGGGTCTTCTATACTAAATAATGTAATCATGACTTTACTTGAACATGATCTGTTCTATAGGCTTGTTCTACAGGTTCGTACCTTTGTGTTCTTGAGTTCTATGAAGACATGAATCATGACCGTGTGATTAGAGCGTGATTAATAGTTCATACATCTCTTGTGTGAAATCCTCTGGATGATAGACGATCGTTTTTGGCCAGTTTCATTTGCCTAGAATCATTGCACGGTTGTCTAATAGACTTTCCAAAATTTTAGATCAATAAAGGTTAAGTATGGTGTTAAACGAATTGTGCTCTTAAAGAGAGAACAAAAATTCAAATATTGGACTAGTAAGTATTTATTGGGAAGACTTCCTAATCAAATTAAAACTAGTTAAAACTGTGTCTGAAGAATTAATCTCATAATAATACTTTTAGAGGGATAGCACATTCAAAGAAAAAAAATGTAATGTTAACAGTATAAAAATGATATAGATAGCAACAATACTTTGAGTTATTATAAATTTTAGTCTTGACTTATGAGAATTTAAACTTGGTTAATCAGGATTATTTTATATTAAATAAGTAAAATATTTGCTAATTACATGTGCAAATTAAAAACATTAATTTAAAAAATAATAAAGAGAAAAAATTGGAAGAAATGATGGAAAAAAATATAACGATTAACGAAAGTGAAGATAATATAGTGTGAGCTAATAGAAGATAATTACATTTTGATTTTATCAACTTTAAAATTGAATAATTTATTTAATATTGAGTTCAAACTATGCTCTTAAATTAATATGTGTAACTCACAATACAAGGACAAGTTGTGAATGGTGCTACGTGGTATCAGCATTTGGACTTGGGGGTTATCTTTTCATCAAATATTTTGCAATTTGGAGTGCTTATCTCATTTCCAAAATTAAAAAAATTATATATCAAATATATTTGAATAAACAACTCATACACCATTTTATGAAACAAGTGCCAATAAGAGTTGATTCAACTGATAGAATTGAACCACATATTATTAAAAATTTTGACATTTATGACATATTTTGGCTTTTACCAAGAAGTGTGGTTGTACTGACTTTAAAATGGGATCACTTTCACTTTTCTTAAACTTTGTCTATAAAAGTTCAAGAATCAAGTGAGTCATAAATATCCTACTCGAATTCAACTCCTTTAAGTAATGAATTAAAATTTTTTAACTTAAGTTCAATTTGCATCAATTAATGAGTTGAGTCTTGAGTGATTTATTACAAGTCAATTCACTTCATTCGCCCACGATCGACATGAGGAATTAATTTTGTAAAATAAATATAATTTATACCATATTAGTCAATATAATTAAAGTACTTTGTCTGAAAAACATGTTTTGGAATGGTTGGAATCAATGAAAAGTAAAAGAGAAATGAAATATTTGTGAATAAAATATATATTACTAAGGAAATTATGAGATGAATGAAAATAATAAATTTTTTGTACGTAATCTCTGTCGATAGAGAAAAAAAAATTAAAACATAAGTGTTAGTATATTAATCGAATCTCTTTCTCCTATAACATTTCATTTGTAGCAGTGCCAACTTTGTAATCTTGCTTTTTCTTTTTAACGAGATATCTCATGTGACATAAATTCTCCTTTAAGATAATAAGTCTGTTTTTCCTTACAAAATATATTTTAATTCATTAAGACTATCGTTTAACATTCTTAATGATTTCCTTTTCGTTATTTTGGTCCATTCTCTTTACAGCTCTTGTAAGGGCTATTTTTTCTCTAACATATGAATAAATATAACTAATGTACCCTACATCATATCAGCTTTTAGGTTTATTTTCATATCTGAAAAATTATTCTATATCAATTACCCAAAAAAAAAAAAAAGATTATTCTATATATATCATTTCACCTGAGTGAAAATAAAGCATTGTTCCATTCTAAAACACATGCTTAAATCATCATATCACTTAGCATCTTCGATCATTATCGTGCAAAGATGTAAATATGTCTCACAAGATCGACAGTTTCCACGGGACCTCATTAAAAGAAATTAAATTACTAAACTCTCCTCAGTCCTCTCTAAGAAATTATTTGGCTAAACAAAAAAAATCACTTGTTTTCCACATAGTTTATTACGGAAGCATTGTAACACTAACTTCGAAGTTTAATACAAAAACAAATACTACTTAATTATACAACATTTCATTATACACACACACACACACACACCATAACATTATCATCTATTCCATAACATTATGTTGGCAACCATTAAAAGATAAATTTATTTTAATTTTGAAATAAAATTTTATATTTAAAACTCATTATAAAATCAAGTTAATTCTTAATTTATAACTTTCTAAATAAAATACACATAAAAAACTTTTTAAATAAAAATATTTTATTTTTAAATCAAATCAATTCTTAAAATTTATAGTTCTAAACATACTCTTATAATATATAGTGAAAAAGTCTCTTACTAATATTTTTTAATATAAATTATTTTAATAATATAATAATATATAATTGAGTAATAGTATGAATTAAAATTGAATAAAAAAATAAAATAAGTATTAATTCAAACATACTCTAATAATATATAGTGAAAAAGTCTCTTACTAATATTTTTTTAATATAAATTCTTTTAATAATATAATAATATATAATTGAGTGATAGTATAGATTAAAATTAAATAAAAAATTAAAAAAACAAGTATTAGTATTTTAATTCAATCTCTTTCTTCTCCTCACATTTGATTTCTTTTGGGGTTGCGCCTTTATATTCTCGAGCATAATTAACCAACCATTATATTTTGCCGAATAATTTTGTTTTTGTTTTGGTCCCTTTCTCTTTATACCTCTTGTCATATCTATTTTTCCTTTTACAAAATCTATTATCATATTTGATAATTTAGTTATAATATTCGAACATGTTTGTCGTCAACAATTGATCTACAATCCAAGGTGCGTAAAAATAAAACAAATATATATATATATATATATATAAAAGAAAGTATCAAGTAAGAGGAGTAGTTTACCGTTAGAGTAAGAGAAGTAAATCTTGACTATTAGATCTTGTATGAATAATTAAGATTAAAATATAAAGTCATACGATTTTTTTAAATGATCATATAATTTTTAAATAAAATATAATCTTAACTATTTATATATAATTTAATAATTGAAATTTACTCCTCTCACCTTTTTTTTATATATATATATATATATATATATATATATATATTAAGCGGCACGAGGAGAATTCAACTTTGACATCAAGCAGCCTCTCTATTCTCTTAATTTTATAATATTTACATAAAACAAATGACAAAATTAGTTTTTTATTTTTCTTATTTTGTTTCATATTTAATTTCCTCACTTTCATTTTCATCATTGATTTTGTATAGACACATTTTTTATTTGTTTGGCGGAATCAATTGAAAGATTAAAGGAAAAAAAAAAAAGCTAAGTCACTCCTATAATATATACTCGACAACATATCTGCTTTTAGGTTTATTTAGCATGGGTGGAAGGATTATTCCATATCATTTCAGTATGATCAGTGAAAAGAAAGCATTATTCCATTCTTAAACACATGCTTAATTAATTAATCATGTCACTTTGCATCTTCAAGAAGTAGTGTAGACATGTCTCACAAGTCCATGGGACCTCAGTTAAAAAAAAATAAAAATCACTAAACTCTCCTCTGTAAGAATTTATATTGCAAAGTTTTTTTTTTTTTTACTTGTTTTTCACATAGTTTGACAGTTTGTTACGAAAGTAATAGAATCATTAAAATGCTGACTTCAAACTTTATTAAAAAAACAAAATGTTAATTAATTATACAACATTTGTTCACAAAATAATAGAAAATATAATTTGAATTTGAACAAAGTTATATATACACTTTTTTATTTAACAAAAAGGAAAATACGTCGGTTTATCAGTTATTGGATTGTTAACGTACAATATAATAATATGAAATTATGCAAAGATAAGTGAACTTTTTTATACTCTTTACATGTAAATGGCTCTACACTTTAAAATATGTATATATATTTTCACGATACAAGAAAACACTCAAAACAGCTACTCAATATAGAGAAAAAATAACATCATTTTCTTGATAAGTAATTGTATGTTATGTTAATTTACAAACTCTTTTTTTATATATAAACACAGTTTATTGTGGACTTCATTATAATATCATTATTATAACAATGAATATTATAATCTAGTCTCTTTATTTTTATGTACGTTATTTGAGCACTAGTTTTATCTTTTCAATTGTGGAATAATCATTAATTAATCGATTGAGCCAATTTGTCTAGAAGAGTTTACAAACGTGCACTGAGTTGCAGTCTTGCGGACTCCTCAAATGAAGGCCATTAACATTAAGGTTATTTTAATTTAAACAGGTAAAAATTAGATAGATACAAATTGAAATTTTTGGAATAAATTTTTTTATGTACTTAATATAATAAAAATATAAAAAGGTTGAAAGTAAACGTAGCTTATTTACACTTTACTTCGTAAATATTTTTGATATTTTCCATAACATGAAAGTGCATTAAAGACAACTTTTTATTCTTTCTCCAATAACAAATTATGACTTATGAGTAGAAATCAAAATCCTTTTATCCAACTCTATTTTCATATTTTTATTTTCACTTACTCAAATAAACATATATAAAGTAATTCTTATAGACACATATTGATCATTAGTCAACTCTATGTAATGATGCCTCCATCAATTACATAAACTTTAATATATATCTTGAGTTTGAATTTTGAATCAGCAGTTAAAACAAAACTCAATTCTTCTAAATATATCAAGTTAACATAGGAAGTGTATCCCTATGATTGTTAAAAAAACTTAATTTTGATTGACTTCAAAACTAGCTTGAAAATATTTTTTATTGTATAAAAAATAGATCAAAAATAATATCACTTAGGTATTTGAGCGTCCCATGTTATTTATATCTTTTTTCTATGTCAAAATGATATTTAAAAAAAAGTAATTGAAAATTGAAATCATACAAATCATACTCTATATGTAGTATGATTTGAATCATAAGAATTTGTGTAACTGCCGTCAGATTAAAGATCTCCTTTCGAAGATTAAAAATTGTTACAGGTAATTTGAATAAGTTTCTATACCTGCCTCTTTAGAATCCAAACATGCCATTAATGTTCTAACGAATCAATATTTTTAAAATAACTTATTCTTATTATTATTTTTTGTTAAAAAAAAAAAGACTTAGCATTTCCTTTTTGTGTACGACCAACTTAGCATATTTACATATCTTTCCTAGTTCCCTCTGATTTATTGCTTTGATTGATATAAATGTTAGACATAAGATCGCATTTTAGTTTCAAAAAACAAGCATAAAACTAATATAAAGAGAAAAAGATGGAAATATATTCTCCATCGTTAAATAAAAATAAATTCTCTATCGACTGGTATAAGTTATACAATGACATGACAAGCTGGATCACTCGTTGTGTCACATCATAAATTATATATTGTATTATACAAACAAGTGAATACAAATGAACTGAGATCAAAGAGATTAGCACATAAAAAAGATATGTGGGTATAAAAAAAAAAAGAGATTGAGATAGGGGCACCCACTTGTTATGGTTAAAGATGCTGTATATTTTCAACTTTGTATGTATCAGGAGTTTGTCCTTTGCAATTCTAATTTGATTGAAAGATGATCCAAGATGTATATATTATCATTATCATTATTGTTAATTTACTAAACCCAAAGAAGATCCTACGTCATTTTTAAAAAATGTTGTTTGTACATGTCCTATAGGTTGAAAGGGGTCAACACTAAAAAGCAGCAATTATTATTGTAATTAAAGATGGACAGCTCTTAGACTTAATTACAAAGAAAAAGACAACCATCCAATTTGTAATGGCAAAAGAAAAAGACAGAACATAGGAAGTGATCCATTTATTTTTTTATTTATTTTTTATGAATTTAAATTTGATAGTGACATGTTTTATGTTATCAATTACATTGTTATAGTAACTAATTTTTTTTATTTATAATAAAACTTGTAAATATTTTTAAAAACATATCATGTGATTTTTATACTATCATCAAATTTGAATTTTATTTTTATTTATAAAAAATATTTTTTCAGTTTTAATTTTTTTTTCATGATTATATTTTATTTTACTTTAATTCTAATTTTTAAATTTAAAATAATAATTTATGGTCGGAGCAGAGTAGAGTATCGTGGCTAAAAAAGAATTGAGTGGAGGGACCTAGGAGTGGATCCACGCGCCACCAAATGATTTTGTGGGGGAGGTGCGCGTGGGAATGTAGAGACCTAATCAGAGTGGGGGAAGCAGGAGATGAGAAAACGACACGAAGCTTTGCTCCACTAGAAAGTGGGAGTGGTGCCACGTGTCAACTTCCTAACTCCATTTGCTAGCTGCTAAACGACACGCTCCCCGCGATTCGCCCCCGACCCCCACAATCCATGTGTGCGTCGTTTCGTTTTCACACTTTGGTTTTTGTTGGGTGCTTTTCACACTTTGGTTTGATGACAATTATTTATTTATTTATTAAAAAAATTATATAATTAATTTTTTTCATAATTTTTAACAAAATAATTTAGTATATTTATTAATTCTTAAATAGATAAATAATTTATACTATTTTATTTTATCTAATAATTATTTTAAATAATATTAAAAAACTTTGACTATATTTTTTAACAGTATAATATTTTTTTTTGTTGATAATGTAACTAAAAATAAATTACCAATCTCTTTGTTACTTATATGTCTATTCTGTGTGTCCTAAGATGGAAACTGATATGACACAGTAACACACCACTCACCATGCCAATATAAAGAGGTAACTTCTCTGGTATAGGGAAAATATCAGAGGAACAACGGTTACAAAGCCTCTATTAAAAGCTATTTTGATTTCTATATAACCATGATACCGATAGTTGGGCATCTCAAGATTTTTTTAGAAAAAACATTAAAGAAAAAAATGTTGATACTTTCCTTAATTTCATTTTGTTGTAAAATAATTAACGAGAGACTATTGAGCGTATTAAAGGATACATGTAAGTGACATGATAAACAATTTATATTTTATTGAAGAATGAATTAATATATTTTAAAGTTTTGCGAAATTTATGAACGTCTCACTCAAAGTTAAAACTTTTTAGATCACTACTTAAACATGGAGCAAAATTTAAAAGTCTATATCCAATTTTGCTCAAAACTAACTATCTTTTAAAAGTGATTTTTCATTTTTACTATTATAACTAAAACAATCTTACCATCATGCTTTTACAAGTATTAATTTGTACAAACATGTATTATATATATTTCAATAATTTACACATATACTAAAAATAACTTGAGTCTAATAAATGTTATTAGAAGGACAATGAATACTATTTCAATTAATGAAATTTATACATATAATAAAATTAATTTGAATTTAATAAATGTTATTAATGAAGATTACAAGATAAATATTCAAAATAAGTATATTAAATATTAATACAATTCATTTGAAAAATATTATATAATTAGAATTTTTTTATTAAAATTTTTAAAAGAATGATTTAGTATGTTTGTTGATTCTTAAATAAATGAGTAGTACCAATTACTTAATTTTATTTAATAATATTTTTTAATTTTAATTAAATTTTATCAAAAATTCTAACTTTTTTTATTGTGTAACATTACTCCATATAAAACTATTATTATCAATACTCAACTTTTTATAATGAATAAAAATTAAAATTATTTTAAAATTTTTAAATAATCTAAAAAATATATAAACTCGTGTATAGCATGATAACTATAATTAATATTAATTTCAAAGCTATAAAATCCAAAAAAAAATTTATTCATGCATATTCATATCTCATGATTAGACAGCTTAATTGTATTTTTTTGACCAACACTGACAATGTTATACGGGAGTACATAATATCTTATGAAAGAACAAGTATAGTACTTTTGGCCCCTACAAGATCAACAGAATTCCCTACATTTGACTTCTCCACTCCAGCTATCATAATATTGCCCCCGTGATTTGTACAACAGCGATTATTTATTCCTATGAATAGTATTTAACTCATATTAATTACACCAAACAATTATAGATTTTTTTTAGAATGAAAATTAAATTTTTATAAATTTATCAAGTGCGATATAGAAAAATCTGCTTCAATTAATTCGAAGATGAAATTATTAATCGAAATCTATAATCCTCTCATCACAATTAAAAAAAAAATTCAATAATACAGCAAAATAAAAAAAATAATAATTAAAGTAGAAGAGAGATTAATGTAAATAAGCAACGGAATCTATATATATCTATATCTATATATTATTAAAGTTGGTTGTTGCAAGCCTTGGATTCAAATTTTCTTTTCTTTTTTTTCGTTTCCAATCCTATCTTTTTAATTAATTATTGATAAATTAACAAAAAAATATTTATATTTAAAAAAAAAAACTAATGTTAATGAAAAGATATATATTTTTTTATTAATTTATCAGTGTTTGATTGAGAAAACGGAGTTGAGGCCAAAAAAATAGAATAGACGATTTGAATCCATTACGCCACATCATCTTTGTTGCCATTTTCTAATGAATTAATCAAATATTCTTATGTGAATTTGATATGGATATGATATGGTTAAGTCTCAATTAATGATGTGTACTCTTTTTTCTAATATATGATGTTATGAGCTCGTGCCTTCTTACCTCCTCGTATCCATGTTAGCACATGTCTTTTCATCTTCAACTACATGAATCCCTTCTATTTCTAACACATCTCTAAATTGTTAGCTCAAGTCTTGCTTATTTCAAGTAAAACGAAATAAAAGAGTATCTTCCTGCAAGCTGCCGAGCTCTCATAGATAATGTTGGAGTGCTTCCTTATTGTGCAAAATCAATTATACAACAATTATCCCCTTCATTTGCCTTCAGAAATGGTGACCTAGAGCAAAGTGATGTACTTCTAGATCAACATTTAAAGAAAAACCTTCACAACATAAAAATATTATATTTACTAGAAAAGTAGAAGGTAAGAAACCTTGATTTATTTCCCTTTATATATATATATATATATATATATATAAAATCTTAGTTATTCTTATAAATACAATTGGATAATATATTATTGTTCTTAAAAAAAATACCCACACACGCAAAAAAAGAACGCAATTAGAAATGAAATCAAAACCTTAATTTTGTATGTTATCTTTTGAATTTCATAAACTCACTATTACTAAAATTGTTTACTCAAGAATAATGATATCTTTTTCTTTAGTATTTATTTTTTAACAGTACATCATTGACAAAGTTTGAAGACTTAAGTTGATAGAAGGCTGTGTTTTCTTTGCAACAATTCTTGTAAACATTAGTCAATGCCATTAGTAAACTAAAGGATAGTCATTATTAAAATATTATTTCTTTCTTTTTTTTTTCCTTACGATTCTAATATTTGAATTTTCATAAGTCATAAAAAATATATAAATAAATTTAAGAAATATTTTTTATCAAAATAAAAAATATATAATATATTAATTATATATTCAAATCATAAATTAACATATAATTATAAAAATATTCATAAATTTTATTTTAAAATATTATTTATAAGTTTTAATATGCAAATATCTGCACAACGCCCCACCCTTCATTGCCCATTTAAGTGAGTTTCCAAACTTAAATTGAGTGTATCATAGATTTTGAGGCAGGAACAATATACTAATACATGTTGATCATGATTGAGGCATATGTATAATTATCTTTCATTTTAGATTCATATATTATTGCTGTACTATTTTAACCCGTTATTTATTGACAAAGTGATCAACCTAATCATTATTTTTGACAAAAACAAATTTTCACTGATATAAATGTGTATAGCAACAAAAATACTTCTGAGAGACAGAAAAGAAGATGGAGATGAAAACCAACCTATAATAGTTATTTACTAGGCGCAAACAAGGTCACCCTATTCTGCCTCATCGTACTTCTTAATGAAAGGAAAAGAGTTATCCTATGTTCTCTTTAAATATCTTTTTAATTATTAAATAAAAAATATTAATTATTTTTTATATTCTTAAAATATTACATATTTTTATTTAATATTTATGATATTAAATATTAGAAGGATTATTAAAAAATTATTTTAAAAAGATATATTACTCAAAGAAAAAAGCACAATGAAGTTAATGCATTGGTAAGAAGGAAAATTGAACTTAAAACTTCCCACCTTCTAGAAATCATATTGGTGTATCAAAAGAGTTACCGGTAGTCTGATACATTAAACTTGAAAATAGTTAAGAAGGCTGTAAAAATCATTTTCATTTAATAATGGATGTTGATTCAAGTAGAATAAATTTGAATTTTCTTAAGGATCATTCTCAATGGTAGAAGTTTCACTCAGTGGGTGAGAGGATATTATGCAAAAAAAAAAAAATCACCATTCAAGAGACATGTTTTATATGTGTATTAAACCTCAATGTATTCTAATCAAAATCTAAACTTTTCATATCCTATGTGTGATTAATTATCTGTCCGCAGATTTACACACTACACATGATGACCTCTGAGTCAGTCACAGTCATCATGTTGAATTGCATTCCTTCTCATCTAAGAAGAGGCATTCATGATGAACACTTATATAAATCAAACATTAGAAATTGTACAAATGTTTTTAATTTTTTGTCCTATCTACCACAGAACCTTCCCAGACCTTGAAATGCGAGGCATGCTGCATAGTTTATTTACTGTATATTGTGCATTTTAACACCGGAAAACAGAAAATCATATGGCCAAATATGTTATGATGGTTATCTGAAATTTGATCTTTGTTCCCCATAATATCTATGGAAAATACATATCATAATAGTCTTCCATGGATATTAGAAAACACCAGTAGTCTTAATAAAAGGTGTGGAATAAACATGGTCAAATGACACAAGGATTGAACCAATTTCTCCATTATCAAACAAGATAGAATAATATTTCACATTATAAAAGCATTCATGATTAATAAAACCCCATCGTCTCCCCCATGCCATTGTCAAAGGTGCAAATAATTGACACTTATCTCATGAATCTTATCAGTAATGCAATCCATACAGTGTCATGATGTAACAAGGAGGACATTCCACATGGAAAATTCATACCATATTCCACATTATATTATATATGGTTCTTAAAAACTTAGGTTCAAGAAGGTTCAAATCGATGACTTGTGAAATTAATGCTGCATAGGTTAGGCTAAGGGTAGATATACCCCAAAAACTAAACCAAGAGAATCCATGCCTAAGTAGCCATGAGATATAAATATGAAAGTGAGAGGGAATGAAAGAGAATATGTGAAAAAGTAGAGGGAATGAAAGAGAATATGTGAAAAAGTAAAGGGTCCTAGTGGAAGAAAAGGCGGGAAAACGGCCCTAATTATGCATCTCTCTCTCTCTCTCTCTCTCTCTCTCTCTATATATATATATATATATATATATATATATATATATATATATATATATAAATTAATATACAAGTTGATGATAGAAAACTCATATGCGCACTCAGTGTCAAGAAACCAATGCTTCCGAGTCTTCCACACTGAAAAGGTACAGTCCCACCGGACCCATTATAAATACCATTTATCTCAGTGCTCTCCCAAAAGGAAAAATAAAATATTTTTATGGACAGAAATTGGAATCTGATTGATGGGTTCTGCCTTTAATCATTCCTCTCTCATTCAATTTTCAGCTTAAATAGAAACTGTTGAGGATTAAAAAAATGCAAAGGGGGAGAATGGTAAACATCTTCGCCTTGCTTTGCATCTCACTTCGCTTTGTCCTTTAACCGAACACGACTGATATGATGAGAGAGAATGATATAATAAAAACAGTCATATCGAATTTCGGCGATACGAATGTTGAAAACAACAGTGCCTGTGATCAATAGCATGTTACTCGGGGGAATATAAGAATCACCTAGCTTTGCGAAGAAATGCACCATTAATTTCACCTTTCCATTTACTAACATAAAAAAACAAAAACAAAAACAAAAACAGAAGAACTGTTTAGATAAGTTTAATCACCATATCTCTCTTCGGTAAATCTCCACGTACCCTTTTCCATGTTCTTCGTTCTTTTGAATTTATGCTTGCTGCTTATATTTTAAAGAATGGATTCAAATTCTCTGTCTTTCTTTTTTTTTTCAATGACCCTTGTCAGCGTTTAATCGAAGGAACAGATTAGGGAAAGAAAAAAGGACAAAAGCTTTAAATTATATGTAAAGTTTTCACTGTGAGGCATAAACTTTGTGCACTTTCCTTACATCAGAAACATGACAACTGTTCAAGCGAACTTGAAGGCAAAGAGAGGTGTCATGGGAATGAGGAATTGAAACTGTGGAAGTTTTCTGATTTTCTTCTTCCTCTACTTTTTTTTTTACCGATGGATGGTTCATGAATACCACATGCGGAGTGAAGAGGGGGAAGAGAATATAACGCACTTTTGGTTTCATTTTGGAGGGTTCTTTGGCTCACTGCTTGACCATAACTAACACCAGAGCACATGGGGGAGACAAAATCATGTCATTGTCCTAACACGTACCCAAAAAAAATAATAATAAGGTATGTGAAAAATGAAAACAACCAAATTTCTCATCCATTCATATTAAAAAAGGTGTTTAATTCCATTACTATTTATATGCAATTGCATTCCTGTTGTGAAAAATGACAAACCAACCACAGATGTCAGAAGCCTGAAAGATATTTCTTTTCTCTCCATTCAAGCTGCAATGTGTAATAATGTGCTGTCCTCTTTGCATCTTATGTAGTCCCTACATGGAAATCTTTAAAAGGTTAACAAATAACTAAATATGAAACGAAAATGCACTTAAAGAGATGTCATTAACCAAAATGTAATTGGCTCTGTTGTTCATAGATAGGAAAAGTATGAAGGAAATCAAAGGAAATTTCAGCATACTAACTCGCCTATATATGTAATGGTTTTTAGCCTGACAGGATATATCAGTGATCAGATTCGCAGTAAGATTTTGCAGACTAAAGATGTGAAGCAACGAAGAGGCTGGCTTAACCAAAAACACTTTTTCCTTGAGAGACATAAGATATTAGGTTTACATAAATCTTAATACTTCGGTTTAACTACGCTTCCTAACAATGCTAAATAAGTGGCTCTAGTACTAGGTTTCTAACTTCAGTTTAGAGACGTGTGGTCATGGGGATATGGCAACTTCCAAAACTTCAAAAGCAAAGGGAAGGGAAATGCCATAAATATTTTAGTACTTAGAATGTTAACAAGAACTGCCAGATATGTAAAAGGACTGAGATTTAACATGGTATGCTTGTCCATTGTTTTTCTTTGAGTGAATTTTGTCCCACCGTTGAATTGGGGGAAGAGCCATCATGGTCACTCTGCAGTCTGCAGTATTCAAATATTCAATGCTTTTCATTTTCACATGCCCACAACATAGTATGCACAGTGCATTCATCAAAACTATATCCGTTAAAAGGAAAAAAGAAGGAAAAAGTTGGAAACGTAAAATAGACAAAGCTTATCCAACAGATAGCTCAATATCTCGAGCATATCACAAAGCATTAAAGAGACCCACTTGCTTCACGAGCTTGTATATAGACAGAAATGCTGCAAAACGCTATCATTGTAACAACGGGCGGTGCAAGAATTTTCTTTCTTTGGTTTTCACATTAAATCTACATGCACAAACATACGGATATAATGGGCATATCTCTATTGCGTAAAAAACAAGAACAAAAATCCATCCAATATCACTAGAAAGCCAAAACATGATGCAGCACTGCAGTATTCATTTTATTGTTTGTTGTGTGGTTTGATTTCAGTGTTTATTTTCTTGCCTCGTAACTGTGGCTTGAGCCACGTCTAAAATATTTGGTGGAAAATGGCAGGAGGAAGAAAATTTTGATATCTATGATAGAAGTGGAGGTTGGTTTTGCCTCTTTGAATTACTGTTTGTTTCTTCTGCATGTAAGATTGTTCCTTAGTCACCTAGCTACTGCCTATCGTACATATAAATGGTGTCCTTTCAATCAATGGAGCATGGATAGCATGCCAAATTTAATATTTCTCAGTGACTTGTCTTAATTTTAAATCAACTTCAGAAATGTTTAAGCACCCTTGTTCACGGAAAGTTGATTAAGAGAAAAAAGTGGTGTTATTAAAGGTAAAATGAAAAAAAAAATTGTGTTACAGCAAAACTCCCCCTCCTCCAAAAAAAAAAAAGAAAGAAAAGAAAAAAGAAATTTTAAAATTTAAAAAGAAAGCGAGAAGTGATCTTAAGCAATGGTTCAGAATTTCTAAATTTTTTGGGTGAGCTTGGTCGTGCTAGAATAATCTGAGATAAAAAGGTGGGATTCCACAATCCAAGGGAGGCGTAAATAGGGCATTGGCACACAGTGAACATCCTGGCCTGTGCTATATATTTGTGTGCTGCTCCTCACTACACATAGGGAAGTCAAGTTAAAAGGAACTTGTTAACTTCTTTCATCCCTCAGTCATCACTCCCATCACCACTATAACCACCACAAGACTGCAAATCTCTCACTTCTTTAGCCATGCCGCCACAAAACTGTATAGCACCAAAACCAGAGTACTGCAGTAGTCACCCTGCAGTGGAAGGGCAACCAGAGATGACTGAGCCCCATAATTCAACTGTCCTTCCCTACCCAATACGTACCAATGAACAATCTTTACCAAAACTCACTATGTACCCCATAACTTTGAAGGTAAATTCCCTTTCACAAAACAGAAGTTTCAATAGTATACGCCATACTTGCATTGATTCTATGACAGCACCATATATATTCATGGGATATATTTTATTACGAATGTTTTGGCATCTGTTCTGTTTTCTTTTGCAGTTTGAGGAATTGGTGTACAAAGTTAAACTAGAGCAGAAAGGATTGTGTTGGGGCAGCACATGGACTTCCAGAGAGAAGACCATATTGAATGGGATTACAGGCATGGTTTGCCCAGGAGAAATACTGGCTATGCTGGGCCCATCTGGTAGTGGCAAAACCACACTTCTTACAGCTCTTGGAGGCCGTCTCAGTGGCAAATTATCTGGAAAGATCACATACAACGGTCAGCCTTTCTCAGGTGCCATAAAACGAAGAACAGGTTTTGTGGCTCAGGATGACGTGCTATACCCCCACCTGACTGTCACTGAAACTCTTGTATTCACCGCACTTCTGAGGCTGCCCAACAGCTTGACCCGGGATGAAAAAGTTCAGCACGTAGAGCGAGTCATCACTGAGCTGGGACTGGCTCGGTGCAGGAGCAGCATGATAGGAGGCCCACTTTTCAGAGGAATATCAGGTGGGGAGAAAAAGAGGGTGAGCATAGGCCAGGAAATGCTCATCAATCCAAGCCTCCTGTTGCTAGATGAGCCCACTTCAGGTTTGGATTCCACCACAGCTCAAAGGATCCTGAACACAATCAAGCGCCTGGCTAGTGGGGGTAGAACTGTTGTCACCACCATTCATCAACCCTCTAGTCGCCTCTACTACATGTTTGATAAGGTGGTCTTGCTCTCTGAAGGGTGCCCCATCTACTATGGTGCTGCTTCAACTGCCATGGAGTACTTTGCATCGGTTGGTTTTTCCACATGCGTGACTGTCAATCCAGCTGATCTCTTGCTTGATCTGGCCAACGGTAAATGACAGTAACTAATTGTTTGATATTGTTTTAATTTTCATTTCTGGTCTAATGATAGTATAAAGCAAAGGAGTTAAAAGTGGTAGGTGGGCACACACTTTTTCTATTTATTATGGCTTAAATTCCTCTATTTTTTTTTTCAGTTATATATTTTTGTTTACTTGAGATGAGGGTATGGTCTGGCCTACTGGAAGTAGTGCTCCAAGTGTTTCTTTATTCAAATGAATTATAGCGACTCCCCAGTCTCAAAACTCCCTGAAATTTACTACGGTGAACTCTAGAGGGAACTCGGCTAATTTAGAGAGAAACATATCTGTATCTCTAATTATATATATGCACAGTTAAAATCTCAGTACTATTTTGAAGAAACCTACAATCTAAAGAAAGCAATACTAACAATTTCATGACAATAATGGAAAATTGCAGGGATTGCCCCGGGACTCCAAGCATCCAGCTGAACAAAGTGAGGGCCTGGAACAAGAAAGGAAGCTGGTGAGAGAAGCTCTCATCTCTGCTTATGACAAGAACATAGCTACAAGGCTGAAAGCTGAGCTCTGCAGCTTGGAGGCGAACAACTACAACATCACAAAAGATGCTTGCGCAAGTAGGTCATCTTTAAGTGAAAAACAATCACGGGCATTTCTTTCAAAAGTTACTCTTGTTACTATTAGTCTTACCGGTCTGAAATATGTTTATTGATAAATTGATGCAGGAAATCACACAAATCCAGAGCAATGGTGCACAAGCTGGTGGCATCAGTTCAAGGTACTGTTACAGAGGGGAGTGAGGGAGCGAAGGTATGAAGCCTTCAACAGGCTGAGAATATTCCAAGTCATAAGTGTCGCTTTCCTTGGTGGACTCTTGTGGTGGCATACACCAGAGTCACACGTTGAAGACCGGGTAAGTGTTGCTTCAAGTTTATCCTTTCTAGTTGATGATAATTGATAAGAACATCAACTAATTAAAAAAGTTCTGGTAATATAATGAGACTTTAATTTGACTGAATTTCTTTTCCCTTTCATATTCATGTCAACATCACACCATTTCGAAGTTTCTGTTCTCTCTTTCCTGAAGTTCAAGAAATCTAAAATATGATTAGTATTGCTTGGCCACAAGTTTTAATTTTATAACCTAAGGCCCTTAAGAGGAACTAATATGGGGTTGTATGTGTAATGCAGATCGCCTTGCTCTTTTTCTTCTCTGTTTTCTGGGGATTCTACCCTCTCTACAATGCAGTTTTCACATTTCCTCAAGAAAGAAGAATGCTGATCAAGGAACGGTCATCAGGAATGTACCGCCTTTCTTCCTACTTTCTAGCTAGAACAATAGGAGACTTGCCACTGGAGCTTGCACTTCCTACTGCATTTGTCTTCATAATCTATTGGATGGGAGGACTTAAACCTGACCCCGTGACTTTTATCCTTTCTCTACTTGTGGTTCTTTACAGTGTTCTTGTCTCTCAAAGTCTTGGCTTAGCATTTGGTGCTATTTTGATGGAGATTAAACAGGCCACGACTTTAGCTTCTGTAACAACCCTTGTATTTCTCATTGCCGGTGGGTACTATATACAACAGATTCCTCCCTTCATAGTGTGGCTCAAGTACTTAAGCTATAGCTACTACTGTTACAAGCTTCTTCTCGGTGTCCAGTACAATGAAGATGATTATTATGAGTGCTCAAAGGGGGTCTTGTGCAGGGCTGGAGATTTTCCTCCTATCAAATCAATGGGTTTGAATCATATGTGGGTTGATGTGTCCATTATGGCCCTGATGTTGGTGGGTTATCGACTAGTTGCTTATTTAGCACTGCGTAGAGTGAGGTAGATCTACAGTCTGGCGGAGCTCCCTTACACATAGCACGAGAACTTGAAGACTTTTGTCATGATTCAACTGAGGGATAATACTAGAATATTAATCTTTTGATGGAACTCATGTAATGAAAATTTTATCAACTTTCCCTGACCTGGATGCATAAGACTTTTTTTTTCTTTTTATCCAGTTTTAGAAAATACTAACTCCGAGTTCTACTTTAGAATAAATTTTAAGTGCCTGAACACAAGGGATATGCCACATGATAAGAAGCAAAGAAAAGAACATACGCATTTTAATCTGCAGAAAAGGTTAAAGATAGCGACCAGCGTTAAGGCTCAGAACCTTATATCCTAGGAGCTCAGTTGTGGATCATTATGAGGCCTTTGAAACCACAAGTTTGTTTTTTCACATCTCCCTGCATAATTTGCAACTATAGAGGACATTTATCAGAATAATTTTCCAAAAGATATTAGTGGCATAACAAGGAGATTTTTCTAATCAACTGAAATCTGTCAATCAGTTTTGTTGAATTTTTCACTGAACTCGAAAGCATGGCGCTTTCAGGAAGCTCGGAAACATGAGCATACGCATTAAAATAAAGCCAACCAAGTTACATTCATCATCCAATAATGTTGAGATGATGGAAGAATTAAAAGCCAAATAATAATGAAGATTAAGCTTAGTTGATGCACATAATAATGAAGAGTCAGACTAAAATAATTAGTGACAGAAAGTGGGTGGATTGCCATGTGTTCTGAGTACATAGAAAACCAATGAAATCAGGTTGATCCTTTATGTAAATAAGAAATGACACCTAAAAGATCCGTGTCACACTCTACTTCAGTATAGTGCATTATCCACTCTAAATCACTTCGAAGTTGAACATAGAAAAGGACCAATCCATAACTGTGCATAAACACAGTAAATTTTCAAACAGGTACACTGCAGGGTATAAAATTTCTGAATCGGTTTGTCAAGCTAATGTTATGAGGGGACTTAGGATTTCAGTCAAACAGGTTCATAGACAAGCTAAATATAATTAGCTAAATTTGGAGAAGGAAAATAAAATATGTAACCTGGGGTTTATCTGTGTGTGTGTGTGTGAGCACTGGAGAAGCAGACAGGAAGGACAGGATGATTATTTGACAAATGTCAATTAAGAGTTACTCCATCAAACGTAGAACATAATTATACCACCCTTGACATTGCTCATTTTCACTTAGCGTTAGGTATGATAACTAGCATTCTTTTTGTAGTCACAAGCAACAAAAAGGTAATGCACAGGAATGACTCTTCATTCATCATAAAGCCTTAATTAATCCAAGGTCGGGTTTTCCATGATGGTTTAACTTAATTAACAAAGTTAAGGGAAGTGAACCTTTTGAAGCATAAAAAAAGTTATCACAATGCTTACGTCCAGAAGCAAAATGGATTCATACTAGTTGCCATCCACGACCATAAAAGTATTAGTAGAAACCCTTGCAGTAGAAATATCAAAGCAACAGCGTAATCTGACAACTTTGTGGTCCAATTTGGAGTCCACATAGCTCAAGCATCAGAGGTAAAAGGTTCACATCACACCATGGCAGCCATGCTCCCATCACCACGGTTCAATGAAACTCCTTGATGCTGGCATTATGTGCAATTATCAAGCACCTGTGATTGAACAGTTGCCAGAACCTAGAACTCCCCCTCCCCCTCCCCCTCTCCCTCCCCCATCACCTTCAAAAAATAAGGCAAAGGAAAGTATAGGGGAAGTTTTTATTCCCAAGGTACATTAAACTCACTTTCGTCGTTAACTTAGAATGTTACACAAAAAATTTACTTTTTCATCTCCATGATTGTGTGTCTTATTGTGAGTCTTTTTCATCTCCTTGTGCTTTTCTTATTTTTCTATTCAAGAATGCCCTTGTGCAGCATGTCTATCCCAATTTTTTCATCAAAGGGAATTACAACATTCATTATTTTGAACATAAACCGATGTTACGAAATCTAAACAATCAAAAGAGAAAAATGCTTGCAGGAAGATGAGGTTGAAGAAATGCAGTACAACGTCACTGACCTCAGCATACAGAAATTTAGGAAAAGAAGTGATGACTGTAAAATGTGCTGCTTGTACTAACATTATAACTACAAAGAATAACCAAAATTGAGGAATGTAACTTACCCGCGGAAGAATGTAAACCAGCATTCGGTTAAGATACTAGACATAGAATACCTTGCAGCACACTGCACAGGTCTCACCACAGCACGAATCGTTTACCTTCTAAAGGCCCGTCTCCAACAAGGAAGGCATAAAACAGAATACCTTTATCTTTCATAAAGAAAAAAGGTGACCAATTTGGCCTGCAAACTGGGATTTGTAAAGAAAAAAAATAAAATCGAAAGGGTTGAAAAATAGTGATAGAGTAAGTTTTTGAATTAAGATTTGTTAATGATTTACTGTACAACCCTTTGTAGAACCAAAGCTTGTAAATTAGGTTTATTAGAGACTACTAGTATAAGGATGACAATTTAACACACTCTCAATTAAATTCCCCAATCACCTCTTTGGGGTTTATAAAATAAAAATAATAATGCAATATCTGAAAACAGATATTTTTTAAAAAATAAATACAGTCCTAAAATATAATATTGTTCCTAATAAACCCCTAGCAATAATTTCGTTTTTCAGAAATCAATAATATAAAAGTATATTACATTTTCACGTGAATTTATTTTTGTGTGACTACATGTATTTTGTGTGGCAATATTTTTAACTTAATTAATAGATGGTAAGTCATTAATAAGAGAGAGAGAGAGAGGAAAAAAAAAATTCAATAAACGACACTCCGTTTCCTGAAATCCATCGTGCAGAAGATCGAGAGCAAGGACGCGAACTCGAGGGAGAGATAGAAGGGGAATGAGTTGAGATGGAGGGCGAGGAAGGAGGAGGCATAAGGCTGAGCAAGAGGTTCTCCGACGACAAGGGCGGAGGAGAGGTTGACTACAAGACCAAGTCCGGCACTGCTTGGAGCCATTCCTATCTCAACCAGAAGCCATGGCACCCTCTCTCCTACCCCAACCAGCGCCGCAAGTGGATCGCCGAGCAGACCCACGCCCACCGCCAACGCCGCACCGAGGAGGTCGCCCGCGAGGCAAGTCCCCTTCTCCTTTTTCCCCAATTCGATAGCCATGTCTGTTACTACGCTTTATGTCTTATTGCTTCTCTGCATCTTTCCCCTCTCTTTACAGTATGCTCAGGAGCAGGAGTTCTTTCGCCAGACAGCTCTCATCTCCCAGAAGGAGAAGGAAAAGGTTCATTTTTGCAGCGGGCCCGTTGTTTATTACTTGATTTCCTTTCGTGGGTTGAGATTTGTTTCGGATTTTGAAGTTTGTTGGTGCACTGGTTTGTTTAGGTGGAGTTGATGCAAGCTGTTAGTTTTATGTATGTTCGTCCTCCTGGTTACAACGCCGAAAGTGCCAAAGCTGCAGAGATTGCTGATGAGAGGAAAAGAGAGGAGCTTAGTAATGGGCCTCAAGCAAATGCTGATGGAGCCTCCTCTTCAATGTACCTATCATTATGCCTTGTTCTTGTTTATTTTCAATAGCTTTATATCTCTGTTAGTTTCGTTTGCACGCCAACGAATCATCAAATAATGAAAGTACTCTTCAACTAGTTTTCAGTTCATGGGTGATTGAAGTTTCATAAATCCATCATTTGCTTACCTTGTAGGCCACCGACATCCTTACCTGGTAAAGACCATTTGGGTGAAGAGAAGAAGAAACCAAGGCCAAAAGATGTTTTTGGGCGTCCTCTACCAACTGAAGAAGAATTTGAAATTCTAAAAAATGCTCCAAGGTATGTCAAAAGGGTGTAAATATTCATTATTATAGAGTAATATTACGTGTCTTGTTCATTTATAAAAAGCCAACCTGCTTATATAGTATTCTCAAGGTTTTGTTTTTTTGTATCGTAGCATGTTTGGCAACATCTGGTGTCAAGATGAATATGTGATATTCAAAAACTTGCTAATGATAGGTTATTTGTCAATTTAATTGGATTGGTTGATGTTGCAAATCAGAAGCTGAATGTTTTACCATCTCTGGCCACAATGGCTGTAGCCTGTAGAGATTTATTATGTAAGGCATATCTTGGCCACACTAGATTCGGAGCTTTTTTTACAGCACAGGAAGATTATCGTTGATGTTATCTACATTATATGTTAAATACAAGAAACAGATCACGGAGGGAAACTGAAATCTTTGTCACTGACTTTGATAATTGGCTGGCTATTATGTTGAATGTGGCTCAGAACAAATAAAAGTTGAAGTAAGGACAAAATGGAATTGTCAGTGAAAAATTTATCAACCAACGTGGACTCTATAATCTATATCCTGTCCAATGGTAAAAGGGTAGACTACTTAGTCTTTTCAAAAGCTTTTTCCAAAAGTCAATGATAAAAGTAATTAAGTAAGAGTAAATTACTCACACCTCACGTAAATCATACAGCTTTTCTTCTATTTTGAAACTTGCAAAAACCTCTATTAAGCTTGTATAAGGGAGGTGCATGAAAAATTAGGAAATCCAAAGGAGGTTTGTGTAGGTTGTCCCGTGTTTTTTGGGGGGGAGGGGGGTGTGAGTTTTCTATTGGTTTGAAGAGAGGTTTGTAATTTTGTATACATTTTTAAAATCGATGGGGTCCATGTTATTTCAGCAAAATGCAGGGCAGGCAAGAGTCTTTTCTCAAAAAGTAATACCAAATGGATATGTCAATGGTATTTTGTTTTGATTTCAAAAAAATGCTCATGCCTTTTGTTCTTCAAGCACAAAAAATACATAAGGTATAAAATTGACATTTTTTTTAGTGAATTCAAATTTTTAAAAGCAGCTCTTGAAATGCACCAGGCACCAGCAATACCAAACTGAGCCCCTTCAAAACTTTTAAAATTTTATGTCAAATGACAGAAATTTTCCTGAACAAAAACTGACAACTCCCTCCAAGTGTATTATTTTATTTACACAGTATGGAGAAGGACCTAGTATGCGTGCAGTGCATGCTTGCATTTAGCGTTGCTTGCCAATAAAAAAAATTCATTCTAGACTTCATGAGAAAAACCCATATTTAAAAATCCAGACACCTTGGTGGACTCTTAATTCATAAGATCCTTTATTGTTGATATATGCAGAACTACTTTAATCTCGCTGTGATACTAATCTCAAAATTATTATAAGAAAGAATGATTCATCTTTCTGAATTCCTGTTCAATTTGGGAAGCTACCTATTTGCACTTTTCTTTTGAAAAGTGAATATGATAGCATTGAAATGTGTTACAGGTGGATTGATAGCATAAATAATGAAAGCATTGGGTGTTTTTTGGGTCTTAAAGTTTTCTTTTTAATCCTAATCAAGAAGAAACTTTACAATTTAATTACCAATTGCATATGTAGTTAAGTGGTATACACCACTCTTTAATGAAAGGAAAATCGGTTAAAGCTTACTGGAGGTGCTAGATTCACTAGAGGAAGCTATTCTTTAATCTTCCTTTTATGAACAACCGTGGATGTTGACATCACAGTTTCAAACCTTCACAGAGCATTTCTGGCTTGTGGGGAAAGAATTCTCTGTAATTGTTACATCATTGAAATGGGAGCTAGGTATTCAATGCACAATATAGGTGTTGAAAGTGACTGAAATCTGTAGTATTAAATACATTTGTTAGAATATATTTAGAATATCTTTAGGATATTTATAATTTCTTTAGAATATTTTAGAAGATTTTTAGAATATATTATGAAGTCAATTAGTCTTCTCATTAAGGACTCCTAATTTCATTATGTTTCCTGTATTTTCTTATTTGATTGGGATTGTATTTTTTTCTTTGATTAGGATTATATTTTCTTATTTGATTAAGATTACTAGCATATAAATAAGGGTTAATGCTTTGTCTTTTGTATTACATCAATCACATCAAGCACATCTAATACATCAATCACATCAAGCACATCTAATACATCAATCACATCTTTCTCTTATTGATCTCAGTTCTCTTTTCTTTCTTCTATCTACCTAAACCCTATAATTTCAACAACATTCTAGATTGCTTTGGTGGTGATGGACAGATTGATATAACTGTGCCTGATTGCCACATATTTTTATCTTTTATTATTGAGTTTGGGAACACCAAACTTCATGCACCCTACCTTTTGACGTGGCAGTGTATGTTTCATGTTTAAATTGCTGCAGTGAAGTCACCATGGATTGCTGTGAACCTATCTAGTTGTACTCTTAGTAACTGAATGTTTTTTAGGCTGGAAACAGGAGTTCCTGCCAGGGTGAAACCTTTTGGAGTTGAAGTCCGCAATGTAAAATGTTTAAGATGTGGGAACTATGGTCACCAAAGTGGTGATCGTGAATGTCCCTTGAAGGATGCTATAATGCCTAGTGAAGAGAGCAGATTGAAAAGGGATGACCCCTTGAATGCTATCCTTGCCCACACAGATCCTAGTGAGGTCAGTTACTCATTTTATTGAACTATTGTTTGGGAAATTTTACAATTTAACGTTGACATTGTGTTTTGGTACACTTATCTATCTGTAGAGTTTGATTTAATTAAATTTTTGTAATTTCTTTTCTATTTTATTTTGACAAATTTTGCTAGTTTGAGTATACACGTTACTTGTTATCCTTTTATTTCTTCACCCTTCATTAATTAAACACTGTTGAAGCCACAACTAAATTGCAATATACTTTTTAAAAAGAATATGACTCATCATGGTGACATAGCTTACATCTGATCGCAAACTGATGTTCACATTTGCTGAGATTTATGTTTGCAAGAATGCTGTTTCAGCCTATCTTCCTTTATCTCAATCCCAACCTCAAATTATTTTAAAATCTCTGGGACCTAAACTCACTTGCAATCAATTGTTGAATTTGTGATCATTTGAGCAAGAAATTAAGATTAGTATCCACCTGTTTCTGATTATATTCTTTTCATACTCTTCAAGGGAAAATGCATCCTAACCATCCCTATCCATAGTTCCTTGCATTTCTAAACCTTTTCAATAGAGTTTTGCTCCATCAACATACATGCAATGCTCAATCTCTGCTTAGATTCGGATTAAAAAGTTATTTAAGAATTTGGAAAGGAAAAACTCCCCCTTTCAGGTCATTTTAGATTGCTTTCAGATTATCTAAAGCCTAAACAAAATATTAGCCTGCCTCCCATCAATTTACTTTGTAGTCGCACAGTTTGCTGTTGAATACTGCATCCTTATGCTCTTGTAATGCAAATTGTAGTCTAGATGCAATGAAAATGTATATCATTTTTTTTTTCTTTTTTCTAAAAGATAGTAATGTTGATATCTATTTTTCTTGTGTTGTTTGGCAATGCTGCAGCCTCTAAAGTGGGAGCTTAAGCAGAAGCCAGGAATCAGTCCTCCTCGTGGAGGGTTCAAACCAGATGATCCCAACCAGCAGATAGTTGCTGAGGACATATTTGATGAGTATGGAGGTATCTGCTGCTCTTATTTTTTAAAACAATTTGTAAGCCTTGAAGTCTTGGATGTTTGTCCAAATCAATCAAAACCATCATCTATTTTGCAGGTTTTCTCAGTACGGGGGATATCCCCGAGTTACTGACCAACTTTTCTAAGAAACCCAAGAAGTCCAAAAAGAGGAAGCACAAAAAGCAGCACTTAGTACATTCAGAAAGTGAAGCATCTTCTGGTGATGGAGAGAGGAGCTCAAAGAAGAAAAAGCATAAGGTAAACAAAAAGAAGCAAGATCATACCAAGTCTATTTCATCAGACATTTCTGACTTTGATAAGGTTCAAGGAAAGAGCAGACACAAGAGCTCTTATTCATCAAAAGATTCTGACAGTGACAGTGTTGATCGAAGTAGAAAGACCAAACGAGAGCATTCCTTTTCACCCAAAGGTTCTGATCGTCCTAGGCATGGAAGGTACAAGAACAGTGATAAGCATTCTTATTCATCTGAAGATTCTGACAGTGGCAGGGATGACCGAAGTAGAAAGAGTAGACAAAAGCATTATTATTCAGCCAAGATTTCTGACCATTCTGGGCATAAGAGGAAACATAGCAGAAAAAGACCTTATTCGTCCGAGGATTCTGGCCCTGCTGGTTCTCGGGGAAATCACAAGAGGGATGAGCATTCTTATTCATCGGATGATTCTAATCATCAAAGGCAACCCAGGTTTGAAACGAGCAGCCATAAGCATTCATCAAAAGCCCAATACAATTCTCAAAAGCACCACAGAAATTATGGTCCTGATCGCTACCATGGAAGTCTGAAGAGCAGAGATGAGCATTCTCATTCATCTGAAGGTTCTGATAGTGACAAGGATGATAGTAGAAAGATCAAACAAAAGCAACATCCTGGGCGGGATATGAGTAAACACAGCAGAAAAAAGCATTGTTATTTTTCTAAGGATTCTGGCGCTGAGAAATATCATAGAAGTGAAAAAAGCAGGGGTGGGTGTTCTTATTCATCTGATAATTCTGATCATCAAAGACATCATAAGTTGAGAAGGAGCAGCCGCAAGCATCACAGAAATTGTTAGAGCAGCCATAAAGTGTCGCCTTCATCATAAGAGTCTTCCCTGAGGATGCCAAAATAGTAAACACCTTGGTCGTCATCATCATCCCTGTGTTACCAGTGTAATTCACATATTTTTGTTGTATTGAACTGGAAACGACAACTTAGTGAGTCATGACTCTGTTGTATTAGTATATGGTTTTTTAAGGTACGTTTTTGCAAATCTTGATTAAGAGCCATGGTTCCTTTACCAAAGCTTTGACATTTTTTTCTTAGCTCTTGTTTTTTTTCCTCCTTTAAAATGGAAAATCTTAATTTGGTTGTCCATTGGACAAGTTGTCATGGTCCTTCCTAAATGGCAAGACATCAGTTCTGAGATATTCACCACAATCTACAAGTAACTCCCAGTATACTTTCGTCAATCTTTCCTCGAGTCTAATCAACTGGATTGCTGAATGTGTAAATATGAATTTCATTTAAATTGCTTAAAATCATTGGTCACAATATGAGGAGGTGTGAATCACCGCTCGCTCACAATGAGAGGGACAATCCTCAAGATGACAGTAGGAACTAGGAAGTGCGAATCCGTAGTGAAAAAATTCTTGGGTGCTCTCACATTGTATAATACTCTCACAGAGAAAAAATTCTTAGGAACTAGGAAGTGTAATACTAGAATTTAGACTTTCCATATCTCATTCAAATTTCATTATATAATATTGTAACTTTGATGGCTCAAAACTGGGCATCCTACGCATTACGTATAATGCAATTTGACAACTCATGGTCTCATGCCATTAATTTCCCGGCAGCAGAAGCATCCAACTTCTATCAAATTATTGATGAGTTTAATTTTGAATAACTGAGTCATTCAGTTATGTGTTTATATCATGAAATGACTTTATCAAACTTAAATCCATTACTAATTTATATACTTTATTAAACTCAAATCTATTACTAATTGTAAAATCCATTACTAGTCATTTAGAAAATTGCACAGCCTTAAATCATCAGATAATTTAAGTGTACTGCACGTTACATCTTAATATTTTAAGACACTTTCCTATGAACTTTTGCTAATTCTAGCATTTGTATCGTGATAATTTTTTTTTAAGGGTTTAAAAATGAGAGATTTGTCGGACTTATGTAGCAGGGGGAGAAAATGAGAGGAAAAAACTGTAAAAACAATTTTTTATAAATAATTTTAAAATAATTTATTTCAATAATTATTATGGACTCAAATGGACAGAGCACACATAAATGTGAAAGTGCGTCAGCAACCTAGCAAACAGCTTCCAATTCCATAACAATATAACATCCCAATAGTACAAAAGAAAATACCATGCGGTTCAAACCCAAGAGTCATTCACATTACAGATTTCCAAGTTCCCTTAGCGATTTGTCAAACTGGGATTATAAAACCATGTACTTGAAGCACTGATTGCCAAAAGGTCAGCTAAGGAAAAACTAAGAAAATAAAAAGGAACTACTCAATGTATTAGACATGAATCAAGCTAGTGGTTACCCCATCCATTGCCACCCCTACAAGTTACCATCTTGAAGTCCACCAAAGCTCAACATCAGCCCGATTTCACAAAATGGCTGGACAGCAATCTGGCAATCTCTGTAAACCCTACCTTTTCTTTCCCATCAAAAATGGTCTTCAACTTTTCATCACAAAAGATCTCCTTCTTATTTGTAGGGTTCTGCAAAAGAACAGCTCTGCCATGTCATTATACAAAGATCAGACAGGATTGAACAGCAAACACTGAGAAGAGACAAAATGGCAGACGACGGATAGAAGTTTTGATAATCTAAGACAAATTATTCTGCTTCTATTAGTAATAATCATGAAGGCTTCCACCAAACCTTTCACCAAATTTAGAACCAACAAATTAAACTATAAAAGAGAAGTTATGGAGAGAAAAATTTGGAAATCAAATTGGGAGAAGATACCAAGCATAAGTAGGAGAAGAAAGAAACCAACAATTACTAAGATAGTTATTAACTACTACAATTGAACTAAAGAAGCACACATCTCAACGCTACAGATCAAACGGAGACACTTCAAAGATGTGCTTAATAGAGTAATCAACTATCTGCTTTCCCAAATCAAATTATGATTAATGAACTATCTTAACACAAATTACAACATTGCTAAGAGCATTATGACTTATAGGGTAGGTTACCAATTGAGAATAATAATTAGGGATGGCAAAAAATCTCCATTTGCAGGGATCCCCATGGGGACTGTCCCATTCGGGGACCCAAATTCGGGGATTTTCTTTCCCACGGGAACGGGGGTAAAAACTTCCCCGAGGCTTATTTGGGGATGGGGATGGGGATGGGGATGGGGAGTATATCCCCAACCCTGCAGGGTCCTCGTCCCCATTAAATTACATAAATATCCTACATATATATATATAACTTGTGCCTCTTTCAATAATTTCATACCTCTTTTTTTATATTATTTAAAATTTAAAAACTAAAAAAATCCCTAACTCCTTATCATGAAATGTGAATCTTCCTTTTCAATCTCAGACCTTTCTAGCCTTCCCTTCGACTTTCACCCTTTAGTCCTTCACCTACGCAGCCAGCCGGTATCATCTTATCTTCTCTTCACCCTTCAGTCCTTGTCACCGATTCGCCCTCCACCACCACGCCGGCACGCTGCTCCACTTCGTCATGTTAGTTCGTCTTCTCTAGTTCGTGCGAGGCAGCATTCGTCAATCGTCAGAAGCTCCACTCCGTCTTCATCTTCTCAGTTCGTCTCCACACCGCACTGCGTCATCCAGCCTCACCTTGTGTTCTTGTTCGAGGCAGAGGCTCCACACTGTTCATGCTCCGCCGCACCTCGCCCCCAGTCCCCATGGCGCCACCCCAAATCCGAAGACCAAGCAACCAAGGTTCCGCCGCACCTCGCCCCAGTCCCCATGGCGCCACCCCAAATCCGAAGACCAAGCAACCAAGGTTTGTTCAAATCCCCTACTGCTGAGATAATTTCTGGTTTAGCAAGTGTATTTGTTGATATTGAGATGAATTTTTGGGGGAAGAAAGTGGCTGCTCCTCCTGATTTTTCCGGTTTTTACACATTTCAATATGCTCAGATGAAAATTGAAATTTGTCTCATCCCTTTGTTCTCCCATGGAATAATCCAAATCTCTCTTCCCTTTTACTTTATTTTTTTTACATTATCATTTCGGGGTCTCCGCGAGGATCTGCGGGGATTCGGGCTGTGACGGGGATCGGGCACCCCACGCGGGTGCCACCCCTTGAGATGATATAAAAAGCAAAAGGTTTAGTGAAAGAAATTTTATACTTTTTATTTTGCATTTGCTGCTTCAAATGACATGAAACTGAGATAACTTTCCATCACAGTAGGAGAAGATTGAAAGAACTCAGGACCAAATGATCAGCCTCTTTGGTGTAATACTTGGTATCTTCATCTTAACAAGCACAGCCATCCATTCAAAAGTTAGGGCTTGTCTGACCAGTAGTAAAAATCTAGCACTGAACCACATGATTTTACGCGGTAATCAACAACACAGACCATTGTGATTTTAGATAAAACGTAGTAAACAAATTCACACCCAAAAAAGAAAAACAAAAACAAATAATACAACAGAATAGAGCCAATACTCCATCCTGCACGAGGTAAGCAGAACACTCCGTAAACGTAGATACGATTCCACGAACTATTTTTGAGAGGGAAATTCAAGAAATGCCTACATCCCAAACACATGCTTTAAGTCTACACTGTAATTTCTTGGGGACAGAGAGTCAACTCATATCAATATTCACGATCACATACTCAACGAAGGAAAAACACGTGGATGTAGAAACGCACTTCAAACGGAGCCTAAGATATGGAATTTCTTTCAATCTTCCTAACGTTTGCCACCATGAAACCCAGAATCAGCGTAAAAAGATGTAGATCACGAATAGACACAGCAGCATTGATTAAAAATGCAAGCAAAGAGAAAGAACAAGTCAAAACAATGAGAGATGGAAGGGGAAAAGAAAACGAAGACCTGAAGATCATGGAGCTTGATGTATTCCCAGACTTTCTTGATGGCATCGGTCCGAGAGGCTTGAGGAGCGCCGAGAAACGTGCTGAGCTGCGAAGAGACGGGCACTACCTTCTGTATGCCCGTGTTAGAACGGGTCCTGGGCGATGCCGCGGCCTTGGCCGCGGTGACTCCGCCGGGCGCAGCCGTCTTGGCCGGGGCGCGTCCACCGGACGCAGCCGCCTTGGCCGCCGCCATCAGCGCCCCAGCACATGCCCCGAAAACCCTAGCGGGTGCCATGATCTCCGCGAAAACCCTTTTCTTTCAAATTTTGAAACCCTAGTAGCAGGCTGAAGAGTGGCTTTTGGGGTTCCCTCGCTTAGTTCCACCTTCACCTCGAGGCTCGTCCCCAACGTTTCTTTTCTTACCAGTTCCTGCAGTTATGGTGGAATTTATGACGACGTGGCGTTTTTCCATTGGAACCATCGCGTACGGCTTTTCGTAGACGTTGATGTGTGATGCAGACGGCGTCGTTTTGTATTCGAGTTTATGTGGAACCGACCCCCTAGAATTCGAACCTTACAATTGCCTTCCCCCCCCCCTCATCGGTTTCCCGCTTGTCCCCTCTAATAATGCTTTCAATTTCAATTTTTTTAAAATTTTTTTATTCAAGAAAAAGCTAATTGGTACGAAACAATTACCAATAAATATTGTTTTTTTTGTTTTTTTTTTCGTTTTGGTCATACCACCCTTACTCCTTATCATTATTTACAATCTAATTACTTGTACTGTATGAATACTCTTTCTACCCAAGCGCAAAGCCCTGTTTAGTTTAATCGGTCTCCCTGCTCCCCTCCTCTTCAATTTATATTTATTCGATTTTGGATAAAAGATTATCTAAACTAAATCGAAATAATTAATTTTTTTATATTAAAAATTAATTAGTTATGTTTTAATTAGAGACCCGAATCGAATCAAATTATTTTAATTAATTTAATTTAATTTGATTCAATTAATTTTTGGTCAAGTATTTTTTTATTTAAAAAAATATATTTAACTTTACTTTTTTTATTTTTATAACTTAATTAATAATAAATTAATATAAAAATATTAATAAAATCATTATCCAATATATATAAATATAAATAACAAATTTACTTAAACATTACTATAAACAATAATAATTTAAAATTTAATCGGTAATAAATAAGTAATTATAAAAATGTGTATATATAATTATATTAGTTTGGTTTGATTCGATTCAATTTCATAAATGAAAATTAAAGACCTATTCAAATTAATTGGTTTTCATATAAAGAAAATCAAACAAAATAAATTAATTTTAATTTTGTTCAATTTTTAATTTTTTGATTCAATTTTTTTATTTAGATCGGTTTTATTCTATTATGAATACCCCCAACTATCACCAAAGGAAGGTTGTCGGCTATTGTAGGTTCACATAATTGGTTATTGCTAAACCCGTTCATGCTTATAAATAAGTGTCTTTCTCTCTTTGGAGTATAATTTATACAATTACATGAGTTGATCCTACAAGTTTAGCTCATTTTGACCACCTTATCCATTATATGATTCTTTTACTAATGATATGGCTCAAAGACTAAGTGCATATTTAATTATTTTATACTTAAAAATATTTTGATTATAAATTTTTTAAAAAGTAAAATAAATTAATCTATGCATGCCCTGTATGTTATCATTCGTGCACTATGCATCTCGCATTAAAATCTATTTAAGATCAACTGTTTAGATTTTACACCATTTCAAGTGGAGGTCTATGACACTAGACCACGCCACCAGCTTTTGTGTTTGGCTTGGTGGAGGTTGATCTCAAAAAAAAAAAAAAATCAAAATACTGTCAATCTGAAAAATTAGAGTTGTTTGGGTATTCTAATATTAAAAAAATGAATATATCATTGGCATAGTAGATTTGGGCTAAGAAAAACATTTTCTTCACTTCTCCCAAATGTGATCATTGCTTCATTGGAAAGTTTATGAATTATTTGTCAAAAAAATTTCTCACATTATGTCTATCTGTATGTTACATCCCAGTATGTTTAAGATAACTTAATTATAAAAAAAATTCAATTTTTTTTAAAGTTCTTTTTAAACTTTTAAAAAAAATTGAATTATAAGTTGCTTTAATCATAAAATAAACTAATTTAAACATACACTTTAGTATAATTGATTTCAGCTACGAATAACAACAGCTTTTCCTTCTCTCAAACAGATCCTGACTTCAATGAAAAATACAAGAATTTTTTCATATTTGACAATCCAATATCCAAACATTTGGGTAACCAAAATTTGCATGACAATCTATGGAGTGAAAAATTTTAAAATGAATTTTTCATACAGATATGAAACTCATTCTTGAATTTTGTTTGTCTCAATTTTTAAAGAGACAGCAAACTAGCCCTAAATTATTTTCATCCAAATTTCATGGAGATTCAAACTTCTTTGCTATTTTATTCCCAAGTTTTCCTTTTGAGAGCTTTGGTGGGAGTTTCTTACACAGAATAATACATTTAAAAACTGGTTTCTTGCAACCCCCTCCCCACCCAACGAACAAAAGGTTTCTTGCTAGAGGTAGCAGGAAGCTAGAAGCTGACTTTTGGAATTTCAACAAAACCACAAAGGGATATCCATGATACAGGGTGTGAAACTATCATTCTAGTAGAAGTTCGTTGAGCTAGAAAAGACTTTTAAACGAATGCAAATATCAGATATGCATAAGATCTCATAGTTGCTAGTTTACATTTATTACATCATAATCGAATAATTTTAAAGCCTATCATACCTTTTTCTTCCATGAAATGACTCAAACAAATCTTGAAGCAATAAACCAGCTCTTTATTGGCTTGAGCCTAATGAACGTGCCAAAAGGGGAGCTGAGATAGGAATACTATTAGGAAGAATTGAATTTTAGGACCTAAAGATCATATCTATTATTTTAAAGGACCACTGTGGCTATTTACTTATTTAGTTTAGAAGTTTTGTCATTAATGACCAAAAAAAGTTTTCATCCAAAAATATTTATTTTGAAGGACCAGAACACAAAGCCAAATTCTTTAACATGATAGCCAAACAAGTTTAACAGTCAAACTCTAGTTTGGCCATTGGTCCTTGCCATAATAAATTTGAATATGTCCTCCAATATAATTCTCCCATAATATTATTATGCAGATTAGGCAAACACAGAAAAATTAAGCTTCAAATATCTAACTTCGGTCCTAGAAGAGAAGAAAACGAAATGCAAATCCTACTTCTTTGAGGATTTCCCTTTCTTTTGTGAGGTTTTCCCCCTTGTGTTGTCCGCAAAAGAATCCATATTATTATCCTTGACATTTATTGCACCCTGGCTGAATTCTGGAGACAGGATTTTGGCAATCTCAGGAAAACCAACGCTATTTTTGCCACGTATCAATGTTTGCAAATTCTGCTCCCAAATCTTGTCTTTTTTAATACCAGGACTCTGCAGCAGGGCATATATCATTGTCAAGTGAGAGGCAATAACAAAGGTCGAGTATAAAGGAGTAGAGTACCATATAAATGATAGGAATGCAAATCATCCCATCATTTCCATTTACAACAAAAGATTATTAGAGACCTTGATTCTTAAATAGATTTCTCAAAATGCCAATAGTCCAGTTATGCTTGACTCCATCCAAAAGTTTCAACAGGATACGCCAACTGTTCTTAGATTGTTTCTAATTGGTAAAATGACATCTTTCTATACTTGCATATTTTCTGAATTGCCAGAGTAATTACAAGAATATGCAAATCCCATCTAATATTAACTTTTCCCCATTAAGACTTTGCATCAAGAGTTCAAAACCCACTCACAATCAGGGGCAAAAATTAGAAAGCATCTGATAATTATAATGCTAAAGCCTGATTAGACAAATTCAAGATTAAATACTTCAATCTAGGGATAAAATGCCTAATCGTGATTGAGTTGTAAAGTCCAACATTAAAAATTACAAGCCACTGCGCCCAGATGATGAAATCAACTGAAAAGGGAAAAAAAAAAATACTTTTTGGATTAGCTAGGAACAGATAAATTGTGTACCTTCTCCAGCAGGAAAAGGTAGAGAACATGAATCAAGAAATTGAGATACATAACTTCGCAGCTTTATACCCGAGGAAACATAGACAATACAATGCAAGGAATAAAGATCCCTCGACCTTGAACATTTCTTAGCACAACCCATTTCATGAAAACAAAAAAGACTTGGCCGCGAATAATCCACTTGCTATATAAACAGAAACAAACAGAATTGAATAATAATGTCAATAAATTGCCATATCTGTGAGTCAGAACATTCATCAAACACTTGGTGAGTTGCACGCCATAGTGAACCAGTGAGTGCAACTAAATTATACTTCATGTAGAATAGAAAAAGAGCCAGAAAGAGAATAGGAACCCGGAAATTGTAGAGTTTGATAAACTTGGAGATCAGCAAGGCGTTTTCAGAACGAGATTGATGAGGGATGCCCAAGAACTTGCACAGCTCGCTAGAAGATTTGCGGGTCTTGCCAGCCTTGCCGCTAACGAGCTCGCCCAAAGCTTTGGAGGCCGTCGTCAGAGTCCTCCGCCCTGCTCCCCACGCCGCGGCGGCGGCGGAAGCTGAAACCCGAAAGCCCATGTGCTTCAGTGTTAGCGCGCTATGCTTTGTTCGCCAAACGGTGATGTGTTCCGGGTGCCTTTACCCTTCGCCCACGTTCATCCACTTTCCAACCCGAATGCTTTTACAAAAAAAAAGGAAAAATATATTATAATGAATTAGCTTAAAAATCTTTCTAATTGCTTGAAGGAGAAATATTAAACATTTTTTTAAGTTCTTAAGATATTAAGCATTTATAATTTTTTATTTAATATTTATTATATTAAATAATAAGGAGATAGGAAGATTGTAGGATAATGTTTTAAAATCATATAACATTACATCTTCGATTAGAGAAATTTTAAATTTTTTTAATAAATCATTTGAATAATTCTTTTTAAAAATAAAAGATTAAATATTTTTAATTTTTAAAGTATTAATTAAAGTTTAATTTTGATTTGTGTTTAAAAAATTTTATATTATTATTTAATAATGAGTTATTAAATTATTAATTTTTTATTAAAATAATAATTATTTAAAAATTAAATACTAAATAAAATATGATTAAATAATAATATAAAAAAATTTACGTTAATAATTTATTAAAATTAAATTATATTAAATACTTTACGTTTTTTATTTAATATTTTATGTTTTAAATAATTAAGAGAATTGTATCTTTTTTTTTTGAATTGACACACGTGTTTGTGACTTTTTGTTTGGCCAATATACTATTTTTTTAAAATTTGAAACAACTTTCATATAAATATGAATAGATAGGTAGATGAGAAAATAAGCCCAAAAGAGTGAGCCAAAAAACACTCACCTCAATCATTCTAGGTTTGATTAATCTCATTATCATAAAAGAACAATAACGTCATCTCATGTAATGTATCAATTAGTCAAATATGAATCAAAATTTGTTTTGCAGGCTTTCTCAAAAAAGTTTTATCATGAATTGAGAGAATTACAAAAGAAAATGAATCACTAAAAATTATGTCAATCAATTATTGAGAAGATAAGATAAAAGCTTTCTGATAAATTGAATAACAAATATGAACAGTTTATAAAATTATTAAAATTTAATATGGATAAAATAAATTGATTGAAACATTCTACATTTTATCCTTTAAAATGTATAGATCACACATAAATTTATACTAACTTCGTCAAGCATGCACTAAGTTACGGTACACACTTTCATATTTTTTTAACTCTTTTTGAATCCAAAAACTGTCCTTAGTTAAGCTTGTTAAGAAAATAAAAATAAAAGTAAAAAAAATTAATCACATTTATAATGAATGTGCATAAGTTTGTTTTAAATATTTGTATACATGTTTTAATGGCTAGCTTGTGGGTTTTGTTTATTTTATTTTAACTATGGTTTTCGGATTTTAGTTTTAAATAATTCTCTCAATTTTAAAAATATTGAAGTAATTAGAAATGAATTAATAATAAAATATTTAAATAATTTATAAATTTTATAAAAATTTAAATAATTTATAAAAAATCATAAATTTAAATTTTGATAATATCATTATATTAAAAAAATAATTTATAAGATGTTACAAATTTAAATATATCATCATTATAGAAAAAAAACAACAATCAAAAGATATTTAGCTCATGGGCTTGAGAATCGGATAGGCCCATATGCCCTGCCAACGGGTTGGCTCGACCCGGAAAGCATCGAACGGTTCATGCTTTCCATCTATCCTTCCCCTCTTCATCTCCTCGTGTTTGCTTGCGAGGCCACAACCGTCCTTCAAATTCCGGCCACCGGCGGCCATATCTCCCGCTTTCTCAAGCTACCGCCCGATCTACAATACCTATTCTCTCCGGTTGCCGTTCGATCTTTCATCGGATCTCTTTTCTGCAATCGCACCTCTTCTTGGGGTTTTTGTGGCGCCATGACTCTTTCGGACGACGAGGACGAAAATTTGGCTCACTTTCTGGAATCAGAAATTCTCTCCGAGGTCTCTAACCAGGTATTCCAATTATGTATGCTTTTTTCTTTTTTTCCTTATTATTTTGTAATTAATAATATGATGCTGTTAGACGATAGATTAGGTTTTGAATTGGGACTCAGAAAAAAAAAGTTGTTTTTCTTTTCTTTGAGTTGATTCATTCGAAATTAAGGTGTCGTAGGTATAACAGAAGAGAGAATTTAGTATATAATTTGAGTGACTATTGTTGCAGGAAGAGGAAAATGTGGAGGAGCCCAAAGCAAAGAGAAAGCGGGTAGAGGAGGCTGAGAGTAGTAAGGAGGATACTAAAGGAAGCTCTAGTTCATCATCGAGGCCTAATAACTGTAGTGTCAATAGCGGTGGCTTTTTCAGCAAAATCCCTCCCGAGCTTTTCCATCATATCCTTAAATTTCTCTCTTCCGAGGTTACCTCTTCGCACTGGTTTTTGTGAAAAGAAAAACAAAGAACACCCTTTAAATATGGCTTTCTATATACATGGATTGTTTCTGCATTGTTGTTTTTCTGAATTTACTGACAATAATTTTTTATGGGTGCAGGACCTTATTTCATGTTCCTCGGTCTGTAGGTTTCTAAATTATGCAGCATCAGATGAATCATTATGGCGTCGCTTGTAAGTACTTATCATATTGTCAAAGTTTGTACCTTTAAAAATGTTGTTGATAGTTGTTACTTGTTAGAATTTTAGAATCCAATAGCTTGAGTCAACCAATTTGGACTGTATATTCTCTCAATTTGGGATCTCTGTCAATTAGCTAGTATAATGATATTCTAGTTGACGCTGGAGTGTGAGTCCCATCTCAGCTGGGTATGAGACACGGAACTCCCACTTAAAGTGGAGGCCCCTCCCCTCTTATCAGCTTGGCTTTGAGGAGTGGGTTCCCCTCTACTTCAATAGTTCATGTTGATTATGTTTCCTTGTTTTGTGAGATTTGTACTATTAGAAATGCTTGAACCGTGTTTATGCCTATTCTGATGTTAAAATTTGTTCAGGTACTGCATGCGATGGGGTCTTCTTCCCCGTACAAGGAAGTTAAGGCAATGCCCATGGAAAAAGTTATACATTCAGGTACTTGCACATTTTGCACTTCTATTTTCTAGTAGTCTTTCATTATTCTTTTATGTGCATGCATTCATCAATTGGTGATTTGTGGTTGAGCAATTTGATGGCATTAATTGAAATGCATACTTAAGCTCAGGGTCTTTACCATATTTCATCTTTGTTCATTTGGAAACTGAATTTGAGTTACTCAGACCTTTCTTCTTGTTGTTTTTTTTTTTAAAATTTTTTGTGTGGATTGTCATTTATCTATCATTATGCAGCGTGATGGAGAGGACATGGTTGAGCTTGTCAGAAACTGCCAAAATGAGTTTAAGGAGTATTACATTCAAATGCAAGCAGCTAAACGAAGTCAAGCACCTCATCCTTCACAGGTAATGGGAGTTTACTGTAGTCTGGCACTATGTACTGATATATTGAGATCCTTTCAGTGATCTGAAAGAGAGAGAGAAATAATTCTAGTCCTTGTACATCTGTTCATTCTCCCAAGAGGCCGTAGCTTTCAGTTGAAGGGGGAAAAAGAAAGGGAGTGAGCTGAACTTTATATACTATAGCTTATTTGATTTTGCTCCTAGTGTATCTACACAAACAGGGATTTGGGATTTCTGAACAGTATGCTAATGCTGTGCTGCAAACAAATTTTGTATCTTTAATCTTATGATACCTTTTCATGTTAATACCTTGTACGTTTTTTTAATTGATGCCTCTTAATCATTTGTCCTTGTTTTTTTCCCCTATTTTCTACATTTGAAGTTGAAAGACGACAGGATAATTCTTGACAAAACATTAGCTGATCAAGTGTCATCATGGAAAAGCAGCAGGGGCCTCAGTGATACAGTGGTGGCTGATCATGCTTGTTCTGGGGAAACATGCTCTTACTACCAAATTGGAGATGTTTTTATTTGTGAGAAGACGGGACATGTTCATGGTGGGGAACATTATCTATGGCAATGCTTCTCTATGTTTTAATAGAACACAACATTTTTTTTTATACTTTAAATTTTAAGTCCTTTGGCCTGGACTAGAGCTTATAATTTGTGTTTATATTCTTTTCTAGTTTGTGACGATACATGTAGAGAAGTAGTCATGGATCCCACCAATGAGCTTTTGGTCTGTACAATATCGGGGCACTGTTTTGATAGATTGCTATCACCTGCTGAAATGGAGCCTGATGCTGTAAGTCTAAATGTCCTTTAACATGACATATTTTTTTGATAACATTTTATTGTAACATATATCCATGACCATGCACATTAATCATATTAAAGCGGTCAGCTTCTATGATGTAATCCCTTTGCTTCTGAGATTTGGTTTTATTAGTGTCATAAAAATCAAGTAAATTATTATTATAATGTTAACAAAGTTAAACTTATTTATCGAAATCAAGTTAACGACCTTTGTATATAGCTTTTGTTCCTTATGCTTTCTTATTCTTTTGAAATTTCAGGAGCAGCAACAAGGTGGTGTGACAGATGAGGCAGAACCATTCATGGGATCTGGCCGTTTTGGTAACTCATCTCATTGACTCTCTCATTCTTTCTTTTTTTTTCCAAAACAGCTTTTGTTTGTGCATCTCATTATGAATCATTCTAATTTATGATGCGTGCCTTTCATTTTTACAGCACGAGCTTATTTGCTGGGATATAATTGTGCTGATGAAAAGGAGCTCGAAGCTACTCTGAGGTTTTGCTGATCCCCACATTGATCTGTTTTGGGGTGGATGATCTAATGTCTCATGATTTACCTATTTAACAATAAATATGCATGCTTCCCCTTTTTCGGTTTCTCTTAGTATAAGTATATTTGCTTAGTCTTAGATTATAAAACTGCGCATTTGTTTTACCCTGTTAATAGTGGTATGCTTAAATGTATAGTTGAATTTCATTAGAGGCTTTGTTCTTAGTTTTTCCCCCCTCATTCCTGCTGTTGTAGGTCCTTTACGTTTATAAAAATTATTGGATAGAATAGATACAAATATATCAAGTAAATTCAGTACTAGACTAATAGAAAGTGACGATTAATTTGATACTTAGATTAGTATCTCACCAAATAGATTGTCAAATTAATTAAATGCTATTATAGGTCTAGTGCACAAATTGAATATACATCATGTTAAATGTCTCCTTTGTTTTATTTATTTATTTGGGAGGGTGCCGGAGGTTACTGCAAATTGGGTCTGGAAGGTTTCCTGTACTTGAAAATTGAGGGGTGAAGTGGTATGTTGGAGGAGATGTATTAAGTACTAACCAATGAAATTCTTACGTATTAAGTTTGCGTAACTTCTTAATTTGCCTCACTAGATATTTCATTTGGTAGCCAAAAAAATAAAGAAAGTTACGCAAAGAAATTTTTAAAAAGTACATAAAACGTCGTACCGTGTCCAACAACCTACCATTCAAGTAGACTGTTAATTAGACCCAAAAAAAAAAAAATAAAAGAAGAAGAATTTTTCAATGTTAGCAGAATTTTTGAGTTCTAATTTAGTTCACTGAGTTGAGTCGGTCCAATTTTATAACTGTGCATAGAAGTTTAGGAAATAATTTGAGTACCTCCAAGGCTATTGTAGTTTATGAATAGCTCCATTGACAAAGGGCTTAAAGGAGGAAGATGAAATTGCTAACATTCTGATACTCTGGAGTCTGGACACAACACCATAACTTCTCAATTTTTTGTTATTAGCTCTCTGCTCCTCTATCCCACCTTAGCTTGCTCTCTGTTTTTTGGTTTTGCTTCATGTGCTTATCTCCACTATGTTGGAATTTTTCCAATTATTCTCAACTTTTATAATTTATCTCACCAAACTCTCACCCACAAACATACTTAAAATGCTAAATAATTTTTAGTAAATTGTTGAGCATACGTACTAGTTTGTATTGTATAGTTTATATGCATATCAGCCCACCAATCAATCCACATAAACAATTAACAAGTGAGGTTGCCAAAAAAAATAAAACAACAACTGAGGTATTGGCGTGCCTCAAATTTGGAATCACCTTCCCCATATCCAACAAAGTTGAGAAAAAAGTGATTTCATAATAGATTGCTCTGCCGTTGAAATACATTTTTTTTTCTAAATACAACTGAGATATTGGCGTGCCTCAAATTTGGAATCACCTTTCCCATATTCAACAAAGTTGAGAAAAAAGTGATTCTATAATAGATTGCTTTGCCGTTGAAATACATTCCTTTTTTTCTTCTAAATATTAATTCCAGTTAACGAATAATTGCTATTTTATTACAATTCAATAGAATTTCCCTATTGAAAAAACGAAGAAGCTCCCAAATGAATTATAGAAAAATATTGTCTGCAAATTAAAAATCAGCAGAATTGTTATATATATATATATATATATATATATATATATATATATGTACAACTGAGATATTGGCGTGCCTCAAATTTGGAATCACCTTCCCCATATTCAACAAAGTTGAGAAAAAGTGATTCCATAATAGATTGCTCTGCCGTTGAAATACATTCTTTTTTTTTTTCTAAATATTAATTCCAGTTAACGATTAATTACTATTTTATTAGTATTCAATAGAATCTCCCTATTGAAAAAACGAAGAAGCTCCCAAATGAATGATAGAAAAATATTGTCTCCAAATTAAAAATCAGCAGAATTGTTTTATATATATATATATATATACAACTGAGATATTGGCGTGCCTCAAATTTGGAATCACCTTTCCCATATTCAACAAAGTTGAGAAAAAAGTGATTCCATAATAGATTGCTCTGCCGTTGAAATACATTATTTTTTTTTAAATATTAATTCCAGTTAACTAATAATTACTATTTTATTACAATTCAATAGAATCTCCCTATTGAAAAAACGAAGAAGCTCCCAAATGAATGATTGGAAAATATTGTCTCCAAATTAAAAATCAGCATACACACACACACACACACACACAACTGAGATATTGGCGTGCCGCAAATTTGGAATCACTTTCCCCATATTCAACAAAGTTGAGAAAAAAGTGATTCCATAATAGATTGCTCTGCCGTTGAAATACGTTCTTTTTTTTTTTTCTAAATATTAATTCCAGTTAACGAATAATTATTATTTTATTACAATTCAATAGAATCTCCCTATTGAAAAAAAGAAGAAGCTCCCAAATGAACGATAGAAAAATATTGTCTCCAAATTAAAAATCAACAGAATTGTTATATATATATATATATATATATATAAACATTTTTATACTGGAGAATAACTTTATTTAAATGTTACATTTTAACTATTTGAAACGAAGTTGTGTGGGTAACGTGAATATATCCAGATCCTGATTGTCAAATTAGCAAATCTGGATTTTCCACGTGTCAATCTATGAGAGGGAGATCACATGCTTAGACGCGTCGTTGACGCGTAACGTGTTTCTTGGCGCTTAATCTCATCATCATCATCGATAAAAGTAAAAGGCGAAGCCTCTATCGTATCCCTATTTCCCCCTTCCCCCTTCGCCCTTCGTTGTTTCAATCCTCTGAATTTCTTCTTTGTCATCCTCTGATTCAAATCGGTGAGTTCTTTCTCCCTCCGCGATTCTCTATCTATCCTTTCCTTTATCGTTGCTGTGTGAATGTTAATCGTTCTCCGTTACTGTTTCTTTTTTTTTGTTGGTACATTGAGAAACAAAGGGAAATAAATACTAAAACAAACTGTTTGATATTACTAATTGTTTACCGGAATCAATTTTCTAGCTTTCTCATTTGCATATGAAAAATTCTTTTTTTTCTAAGAAAAATTGATACATTCCTTGGTCAATTTATCAGACCTTGGTATTTGTGGTATTACTTTTTCTCTGCATTCTTATGCTGTTCATGGTTACTGGGTCAATGCGCTTTGCCGTTGATACCTTAAGAAGATGCTTTAGATGTTATTATGGTTTCTCCTGAGATAAGGGTTTTTCTGTTTTATCTCTTCAATCACTATTATTGATCAACCCTGAAATAAAGTAGTGTGTTTCCTATTTTATCTGTTCTCGATTATCCAGTCCAGAATGAAAGCGAAGGTTTTGCATGCAACACTAATTTTCATTTTGTTCCTTCATGGACATAACTTTAGCAAGTTTGCAACTTTAGCATGGAATGGCTTGGATTGGAGAATGCCCATTTTGTGTTTGATTGCGTTTCTTCCCCCTTTCTCTCTCCTGTAGTTGTAGTAGAGCTATATGTGATTTTTTTCTTTCTGCAAACATATCCACTTTCTTACTCTTTTAAGTTTTAACCAATTCCTATTCCTTAATCATCAGCTCTTCGCTTGAAAGATGGGAGGGGGAAAGGACAAGCATCATGAATCTGACAAAGGATTTTTTTCGCACATCGCCCATGGGGTAGCTAATGCTGCACATGGGTACCCACCTGGGGCCTATCCTCCACCACCAGGGGCATATCCCCCGCAACAAGGGTACCCACCTGGACACGGATACCCGCCTGCACAAGGTTATCCCCCGGCTGGGTATCCTCCAGCTGGGTATCCTCCTTCTGGGTATCCTCCTGCTGGTTACCCACCGGCTGGTTACCCACCTGCTGGTTACCAACCTGCTGGCTATCCTGGTCCATCTGCTCCACATGTCTCTGGTATGATTCCTTTGATTATTTTTTTTCTATTATTCAATCTTTAACTAACTGATTATTACAATGACTTGACAGATAGCATTACATTACTGTTATAAAATTTGTGAAGCTGCCTACCTTAGGAGCATGAATCAATTTATCTTAATTGAGATACTGATGTCTTTTAAAGCAATACACATCTACCATGTATAATTTACTGTGTGTTTGGATTACCTTATTTTGTAGTCAAAATAGCTTATAATCAAAATCTTACTGAGAGAGTCTTTGAAAGAAAAACGATTTTTTCCTAAAAATAATCTATTTCCAAACATTAACTAATATTGCAGATTAAATATAACATACCAATTGTTTAGCTAAAAAAATTCATAAAGTTGAGATTTACTGACTCTGACCTGTGGTAATTTGTAATTTGATTTGTGAACGTCTCGGGACATTTTTGTCCTCAATTGTTAGCATTCTCAACAGTATTATTTTTATTTATATATATTTTAGCTGTTCTCTACTGTATTTGAAACTTGCTTATGATTGTTGAAGTGTTTTTCTAAAACCCAGTTGACTGATGCATTGGCCATTTGAAAGTTTTTCTGCTGTCTATGATTTGCACTAATATCCTTGAAGGCAGCTAACTTCTCTGCTTTATCATCAGGGCCTCATGGGCACGGGCATGGCCACGGAGGTATGGGGACATTGCTTGCTGGGGGTGCTGCTGCTGCAGCCGCTGCATATGGTGCTCACCATGTCGCCCATGGCCACTATGGACATGGTGGTCACATGCCTCATGGGAAATTCAAGCACCATGGCAAGTTCAAGCATGGAAAGTTCGGCGGCAAGCATGGAAAGTTTGGCAAGCTTGGTGGGTTCAAGAAGTGGAAGTGATCCTGTGTATATATATGCAACCGTGACTCTAAATGCTGCTGCTTACTGCTTTTATAAATAAACCAGACCTCGTATGATGTCAATCAATACTTGCTTGACCTCTTGTTTTTCTGACTCTATACTTTTGGCTACGACGAGAATGAACGATTTGGTTTAGATTCTAGAAATTGAACGGCGAAACGAAACCAAAAGATGCACGAGATGATATGTACAAGTCTGAAGCTGTTGCTGATGGCAAAAAGCATTGACAAGTTCATCCCTATTCTCTTGTGCTTTAAAAATCCGTTTTCGTTTTAGCCTCAGTTGAATTTTTTGTTTGTTTGTTTGGGGGAGGGTGGTGTCTGAAAGTTGATCGGGCATTGTCATGTAGCACAACAATAAACCATATTGTTCTCTTGTTCATAACAGCATACTGAACTGGTGATATAAAGTTCCTCCTCCCTGGTGGATGTTGCTTGCATTGGTTTAAATGTTTTCGGCATGAAGCAAATTGGATGCTGCCACTATTCAAGCCATAAGTCAAAGCCTGTCTCTGCTTATTGTTGATTTCCCAAAATCAATTAGTTTCTCCACGATGCTTTGAGAAATCTAAAATCTTTAAATGAGATTCGTACATAATGGTGGTTGTGCTAGTCGTGATACGTCTTTGCAAGGAAGGTAGGTGAGTAGTGGTTACATCAGTTTCAGTGGGCAAATAACAATTGTGTATGTGGTAGCGTTATTGGTAAGGACGGTGTTATTTTCACATTATTTGTTTTATAGAAATAATGCTCTCATACTATAAAGAATATGAGCAATTTAGAAGAAGTTTCTGTTATTACTCTGAATAGTATGAGAATAATGTGAATTAACAGTGTAAAAAAAATGGTAGGTGATGAACAAGTACCAACCATAAAAGGTTTTGTGTATGATGTAATAGGGTAATACTAAATGGCTAATTCTTCCATAAATGAAATTGTATAATTAATGTGTAAATTTATTTGATTTAAAAGAAAGTGTTTAATATGGCTATGCCATTTAAATGTAATTGCCCTTAAAAGAGTAGATATCATCTCCTAATCATAAGACTCAAAATGTAAGATATCCTTTCCATAGATTTTTACAGACTATTAATTTGCATTCAATATTGATGTGATAGTCAAATGTTCAGATCAGATATTTAATTCTTTTATATAACTTATATTCATCTCCTTCAAAGAAAGTACATACACAAACAAAAATCAATTTGATGCTAGTAAGAGTTGATGTAAGGAAGGAAAATGTAAACAGCGAAAAAAAAAAAAGAAGAAACAGATAAGCAAAATAAAGACGCTGCGAGATCCAGGCCATAATTAAATCTATATTCATATTCATGTTGCTAATGATTTGATCAATTTTTTTATTCATTCTTAAAATAATTGGTTTTAAGAATGTTTTTCGTGGAGCCTGGGACTGCTGGTCTTTTTGCAGCTTGGGCTTTTCATGGGATCTCAACATTTGTTTTCTCTCATTCCTTCTTGGTAACTAAATCATTGAATAAGAGAAGTGGCAATGCAAATTGAATGCCATGCAGTCATAAAATTAGTGAAGCTTCCTTCTTTTTAAGCATGAATTCAATAATCTCTAATGAGAAACAGGTGTCAAAACAATATTCTAACACATACACATATATTATGAAATACAGTTAGATACAGCATTCCAATCTCCAAATGATGAAAAAAACAAAAGAGTATATTTTAATATTTTCATAATTTATTAAATATTTATATGTATTTTATCATAGTTTTAATTATTAATTTTTTCATTAATAATTATAACTATTTATTTTTCCTTTAAAGTAAGGTTTGAATTTATCTTTTCATGAAACCAGAATTCATAATGGCAAAAAGATATATATATTATTAATGTAAGTTAACTCACTTGGTCAGTCTCGTACACGTGTTTTATCATGATTAAGTTTAATTATTAGATTATCTTGTTAGTGGATCATATGTAAATATTTTTTTATAAGTAATCAATGAGTTTAGAAATATGCTCTTATCTTAAACTGAGTGAGCTTTTCCTTTAATCTAAAGTTTTGTATATAAAAAAAATCCATATTTAATACTACTTTGTCATAATTAATTTAATTTTTTCTAAAAACTAATCCATTGTGGCATAGTAAAAAAATTTTATAAACAGGATTTGCTAAAATCAGTTATTAGTTCACAATTCCTTTTTTAATATTTCGAAAAATGAATTTTTATAAAAAAATTAAGGAATAAAAAAAAAGTAAAAGGAAAATTTATTGTTATACACTATAAAATACTCGTGACATAGTGATAAAGCCCGGCCAGAAGGGAAGTGAACGATTCGGATCCGTGTCAAACTCCATTCGTTTCAATTCGGATTCAAATCGACCCATAGAACCGATTCCGGTTGTACACCGAGGGAAGTAACCCTAGCTAGATTATGCTCTTCTTGAACACTGCGTGAACGTTCCCAGCACACGCCTCTCGCGCTCTGTCATCTCTCTCGCGGATCGAAACCCCCGAAGCTGCAGTCTCCGATCACCTCCTAAGAGCCCCCTTCGAATTTTTCCTTCTTAAAAAAAAAAAATTCAATTTTTTATTTTGGTTTTGCATTTTTCTTTCAATCGCCCAATTCCCTCTGCAAGCAGCGCGAAAAGTTGAAAAGGGTTGAGGAGACATGGCGGATCGGTTGACGCGTATAGCCATCGTGAGCAACGACAGGTGCAAGCCCAAGAAGTGCCGCCAGGAATGCAAGAAGAGTTGCCCTGTTGTGAGAACCGGTAAGGCTTCTTGGTGATCTGATTTGGGCTTGGGGGTGATTGCGGGATAGAGTAATTTGTACATTGATGCGCGAAGAAGCTTCAAATTTCCAAACTTTGGCTGAAGGGTTGTTGTTGTTGTTGTTTTTTTTTTATTTTTAAATTAATAATACTGATTTAATTTATGTGTTTCTTAGAAGCTTCAAATTCCAAACTTTAGCTGAAGGGGAGATTTGTTTAAAGTGTTGATGTATTTTTGTGTTTCTTCTGGGGTTTATTGTGACCGGTTATGTGTCTGTCTGCAGGTAGATTGTGTATTGAGGTTACTCCTGCATCGAAGATTGCTTTCATATCAGAGGAATTGTGCATTGGATGCGGTATTTGTGTTAAGGTATTAAAGATACCGTTATTGTTGTTATCTTTGCTTCTAGTTGATGGGTTTATGTGATGAGATTGTTATCCGTTGGTGTAGAAATGCCCATTTGAAGCTATCCAGATTATCAACTTGCCAAAGGACTTGGACAAAGACACAACTCACAGATATGGTCCTAACACTTTTAAGCTACATAGGTGAGTCATTTGGCCCTATTTCCCTGAAAAATTGGTGACCATCTGTTTTCTTTAGTTTGTGAATAACAAAATTATAATGGCAGGTTACCAGTACCAAGGCCAGGGCAAGTGCTTGGGTTGGTTGGGACGAATGGAATTGGGAAGTCCACTGCACTTAAAGTTTTGGCCGGAAAATTGAAACCGAACTTGGGTCGTTTCACTGTAATAACCAGAATTAGCCTTTCTTTACTGCCAACTTGTTTAAGGTTTTATTTTACTCATTTTCCTTTTCTCCTTTTTCTTTGCAGAACCCCCCTGATTGGCAGGAAATTTTAACCTATTTTCGAGGGTCTGAGTTGCAGAATTATTTTACTCGTATTCTAGAGGATGATTTAAAGGTGATGACTGTATCGCAGTTCAATATGTATGTTGCCAAGTTTTAATGATTTTAATTTTTGCAACAGGCCAAAACTGAGCAAATGATTATGTGCTCTTTAATACTTGTGTGTTTTTCCTTTTTTCCTTTGTGTTTTCTTTTAATCTTCTTACTGGACCAATGGCTAATTATGTGATGTTAGTTCATGAACCTAGTCTGTTAAATTTGCTTCAACAAAGAAGGGATACAATAATGATGCAAATAGAGTGAGGAAAAGTTATTTAAATTATTTGATTTTCCCCATCAGATGCATTAATTTACGGCATATCACATTGACCTTAGCATAGCTGAAAATGTGATGTGATCCATTTTGGTAATGCTATGCAGAAGAAGCTACTATAGAGCAGTTATAACTTAGATTAGTCATTTCGTTTAAAGTGCTGGGAAAAGTCCAAGTTAATTACCAAGCAGCTTTGACTGATAATATTTGTTACTACTGTAGTCTGTTGCATCATAGTTATGCTTTAATTACTTACCTAGTCCGTTTGTTTTAAAATAATCATTCATGAATTCTTTTAGTATCATGATATGTATATGTGGAGGTGGAGATGGAGCACATATACAAGTTAGTTTATCACTCACCTCATCATTAAACTATTTATATATTAATACAAAATCGGAAAACCTTGTTAATATATTAATATATAAGTGATTGAAGGAATTGTAAATTTGTAATCCTTAGATAGTTATCAGTGCTTTTAAATTTTATCACTGATACAGCTTCTAAAAGTAAATGTTGCATTGTAACAATCACTTCAGAACTCAGGTTCTGAACTTCAAATAAATTTATTTGGCCTTTCTTTCTGAAAAGGCCTTTTTATCTTTACTTGATAACCTAGTTTTTGATGTGCTTACAATATACATTTCTTAACTTTAAGCTGTTGCTTGAATTTTGTCTTGATAAGATAGTGTACTACTTTTTTTTTTTTTTTAAGTTTTCTCTTCCTGCTAGTCATTGTACTTTTTTTAATATATTTGTGTGTATATATAAAACATAGGCTATCATCAAGCCTCAGTATGTTGATCACATCCCAAAAGCTGTGCAAGGGAACGTAGGGCAGGTGCTCGACCAGAAAGATGAAAGAGATATGAAGGCAGAGCTTTGTGCTGATCTTGAGCTTAACCAGGTTATAGATCGTAATGTTGGTGATCTTTCAGGCGGAGAGCTCCAAAGGTTTGCAATTGCGGTTGTTGCCATCCAGAATGCTGAGATATACATGTTTGATGAACCTTCTAGTTATCTTGATGTGAAACAGAGGCTGAAAGCTGCACAAGTTATTCGATCTTTGCTCAGGCCTAATAGGTTTTGTTTCCTTTTGTCTCAGTAGTATCTGCTTTAAATCTTGCTATATTATGTTATACTTTTCCTAATAAACATTGACGTTGTTTGCACTTCTCTTTTTACAGCTACGTAATTGTCGTAGAGCATGATCTTAGCGTCTTGGACTACTTATCAGACTTTATTTGCTGTTTGTATGGCAAACCTGGTGCATATGGAGTTGTAACACTTCCTTTCTCAGTCAGAGAAGGAATTAACATCTTCTTGGCTGGCTTTGTTCCAACAGAAAATCTTAGGTTCCGGGATGACTCTCTTACCTTCAAGGTAAATATACATATTTTATTGATGCATCTCCTTCCCATCTGCTGAATATAAAATCAATTCAGGTGCTGAAAATGAAAAGATTCAGCACTGGAAATTGATTTAGTGTTGTTTGTTTAATACATTTGGAAAATGAAATTAAGTGAAGAAGTGCTGAAAATATCAGCGCAAGAGAGGTTACTGAATATATTCAGCAACAACTCTTTCCTTAACTCTTTCCTTTAGTGTATCCTAATTTATATTATTAAGTGTTCATACTTTCCTTTAATACATATTCAACGCTTAAAATGAAAATACTTTCAAACATTATAAATCAGTGCTCAATTTTTTCGGTAATGAATTTTCCAACAACAACCACCACCAAAGCCTTATCCCCCAGGTGGGGTTGGCTGCATGGATCAAACAACGCTATTAGGCTCTTGGTAGTGAATTTTTAATGCTAAAATTCATTTTTGCTAAACACACCCTTACTGTTGTCCTGTCCAGGTTGCTGAGACTCCACAGGAAAGTGCTGAGGAGGCCCAGACATATGCTCGATACAAATACCCAACCATGACCCAAACTCAAGGCAATTTCAGGCTTCGTGTAGTTGAAGGAGAATTTACTGATTCTCAGATTATTGTGATGCTGGGTGAGAATGGGACAGGAAAGACAACATTTATCCGAATGCTGGTATGCTGGTATTCTTTTATATTGTCATATTTGTTTCTTTATGAAACTGAATTCTTCCATATATCTATTCATCTTACTACTTTGCGTTATTCAGGCTGGTTTGTTGAAACCTGACACTATAGAAGGTGGATCTCACGTGGAGATGCCTGAGTTTAATGTTTCATACAAACCTCAGAAGATTAGCCCGAAGTTCCAATCAACTGTCAGACACTTGCTACATCAAAAAATACGTGATGCGTATACTCATCCCCAGTTTATATCAGATGTGATGAAGCCACTTCTTATTGAACAGTTAATGGACCAAGAAGTTGTGAATCTTTCTGGTGGAGAGTTGCAAAGAGTTGCATTATGTCTGTGTCTTGGAAAGGTATTTATAAGCTTCATCCTTGAGAACTTCTTGAGATTGTTTATGCACCTTAATTTTTGTTTTCCAGCCCCGTTTTTTTCCTTCCCCTTAACATTTTTGAATAGCTTCATAGTTTCCTCTTGGTTGCTTATGTTAGACGTGTGTTTCTATCTGCCCATATCAAGCAAACGAGTTTAGTGTTAATTCTGTGTCATGTTTTCTGGAACTATTTTACTTAGTTTTGTTGCGTGCAGTGTGCTTTTCTCAGTCTCTTAAGATGTCTGCCTTTATTTCGAACTAAATAGCAATTAATGTTTCCTGATTTGTTGATATTCTACCATAACAGCCTGCAGACATCTATCTGGGCTAATCCTTTGGCCAGATTTTTGGAACTATTGTACTTGGTTTTGTTCTGTGCTTTTCTGTCTTTTAAGATATATGCCTCTATTTCAAACTAAATAGCTTTTGAAGTTTCCTGATTCGTTGCTATTCTGCCATAACAGCCTGCAGACATCTATCTGATAGATGAGCCAAGTGCATATCTTGATTCTGAACAGCGAATTCATGCTGCCAAAGTCATCAAGAGGTTTATTCTTCATGCAAAGAAAACGGCATTTGTGGTTGAGCATGATTTCATCATGGCAACTTATCTTGCTGACAGAGTCATTGTTTATGAGGGTAAACCGTCAATTGATTGTACTGCAAATTCTCCACAATCATTGTTGACTGGGATGAACCTTTTCTTATCAGTAAGTGTCATTACTTCTCACTGGTTGTTATTTATGATAAAAACATGCCTTCTGACAAACTCTAGTCGGTTTTATCATTTTTCATATAGTTGCAATTAAATATGATTGACTCCAAATATTTTGCTTGCATATTGCTCATATAGTCTTCCCTGTCTTAGAGAATGTGCTCATATGGCTAAGAGTAAGCTTCCATTAACCGAAAATTCCATTATGCCGTACTTGTTTTATAGTGCACCCTTGCATATATATACACCAGAACATACTTGACTATCAATTTGATTACTTTTTTCCTTTTGATTTAAAGTAGTATCATGTGTTTTAAAAAGTATGTTGTGCTCTGTGCTGGTGCTTGCATGATAGATCTAATGTATTTCATCACTCTTGCAGCATCTTGATATCACATTTAGAAGAGACCCAACTAATTTTCGCCCGAGGATCAACAAACTTGATTCAACCAAGGACAGAGAACAAAAGGCCGCTGGGTCTTATTATTACCTTGATGACTAAGTTTATACTTACGGGCAGGTTAGTCCTTCTGCATTTGCTATTCCTCTTATATATTGGAATGCTTCGCGGCAACTGGAACTGACTCTGTTTTCTTGTTGCAGTTGCTCTTTCCGCGAATGCAACAGCGCATCAGTTTGAGCTTTTCATGGGATCTCAGCTTGACAATTTGATGCCTTGACATATGAGATTATCCTTTTGTCCCTTGAAGGCATCTTTCTCAATGGATAGAAGAGCATGCCTGCCGGCCATATGTTGGTTGGTGCATTTGTATATGTTTACCTAATATGTAGCGCAGTTGCTCATCACCAGTTTTGGTATGACTTTTGTGGGTGAATCTGAATATTACCCGAGTTTATATTGGTTTTGGTTTTATATTTTATGTCCCAAATTTAGAGGAACAATCATGATGTCAAATTTAGTTTACTGCTATTTTGGCTCTTATTTCTCAGTTCAATGTATAACGAAGTATACATTCACTGCCATTTTATTTGATTTTGAAGGAAGGCTCTTTTTTGGAATATACTGCCAGTTTGTCACTGATAGGGTTCAGTAGGATATATTTAGATCTTTTATGAACTCAGAATCTCGTGGACTACCAAGCATTGCCTGCTATGTTTCAAGTATTGTAGGTGAAGTTTAATGGTTATCATGTGGCAATCATTAGTCTTGCCCAGCTATCTTGTGTTAGATGAGATTGTGGGTGGCAGTTCTTTTGAAAATTCTATAAAAAGATCTAACTAATGTTCCACGCTCGTTTGTTTTTGGATTGCAGTAATTTCAACTAAGATTCAAAAGTGGGCTATTAGCATTTTTAATACTCTTTACTTTTTTCACATGCTACTTCTAATTATAATTTCTCAAACTGTTCTCAATTAAATAATTTTTATTGAGTCAAGCTTTAATTAATTATATTTTTTAGTTATTTACATTTAATTAATGATAAAGTAGAAAATTACAATTAAAAGTAATTTGTGGTGGATATAAATAAATAATTTTTTATGTAGACTAAGAGTATTATTATAGATTTAGTTTAGTTGAATCGTTTTATAAGTTTAATTTATTTGATAATAATAATGATGTAATTTTTTTTATTATAAAATATGACTATTATGAATCAAATATATATAAATAAATACCTGCAAGGGTCAATATTCAAATATTAACACTACCAACTTCTTAACCCAAACCAACATCAATAAGACTATAACCTGCGGGCTTTCTTAGTCCTTTGTTCCGGATGGTTTGTCTCAATTCAGTAGCATCTTTCCAGCTTCCTGCAGCAACGTACATATTTGACAACGAAATGTAATATCCAACGTTTTGAGGTTCCAGTTCAAAGAGAAGTTCACCAATTTGTTTCCCCAACTTGAGTTCTCCATGATAGTTGCAAGCACTCAGGAGAGTTCCCCAGACCCCTGAGCTGGAATTGGATTGCAACCCTTTAGTAAACTTGTAAGCCTCATCGAGCCTGCCTGATCGACCCAGCATCTCAACCACGTAAACTTGATGCTCAGTCCCAGGTTGTACTCCATATTTCTCCAACATACAATCATAGTACCCTAGACCTTCGTTGACAAGTCCCGAATGGCTGCAAGCTGATAAAAGGCTAACAAAAGTGCTTTTGGTCACCCTGGTTCCAGACTCACACAGTTCATGGAAGAGTTTGATTGCTTTCTCACCATTTCCATGATACCCATATGCAGAAATCATTGAATTCCAAGCTGCTTCAGACTTCTCCTCTGAATGTCTGAATACTTGGAGAGCAATGTCCAATCTTCCACAGTTGCTATACAAATCTACAAGAGCTGCTGATATGAAAGAATTATCCTGAATTCCAGACCTGAACACGTGGGCATGAACTTGTTTTCCATGTCTTAGAACTCCAATTTGAGTACAAGCGGAGAGAACACTACCAATGGTGATCTCATTTGGTTTAAACTGAAGATGATGAAATAGTTCCAATGCTTCTCTACTTTGTTTATTATGAGATAAAGCTGAGATCATGCAATTCCATGAGCATAGATTGGGAATAGAACAGAATTTAAACACTACTCTGGCACTGTTGATGTCCTTGCATCTGTCATACATGGTAATTAACGAGTTCTGAACACGAATAACTGATCCCAGAGGAGATTTAAGGGCAAGGCCGTGGAGAGATTTTCCTTGGCTGAGTAGTTCCAGATTTGCACAGGCTGACAAGACACTTACAAGCGTTATGGAGTCATAGTTGAAAGAAGGTCCCTGTCTCATTAAACTGAAAGTTTCTAGAGCCTCTTGAAAATGGTCACCTCGTACACAGCCCACAATTGCTGTGTTCCATGACGCGATATCTGCTAAGGCAGAATTCTCATGCAAAATTGAGAAACCAGCTGTCAGGTCTCCACAATTGATATACATGTGCATGAGGAAATTTACTAAAAGAATGCGGTTCAAAAATCCTGATTTTAACTGCCAGCAATGAACTGATTTTCCAAAGTGGAGACTACTAGGCGAGTTGCAGGAAGAAAGAACAGCAAAAACAGTTGATGAGCTGCAGTTTGGACACCAACGTAGCAGCTCTCTGAACAAATTTTGAGCTTCTTCAGAACACCTGTTTTGGGCATAGCCAGATATCATTGCATTCCATGAGACCAAGTCTCTCTCTGCGGCAAAATTGAACAGGAGCTGTGCTTTCTCCACACGGTTGCACTTTGAATACATGTCTATCAGGCTGTTCAGCAAAGTAAGATGATCAGATACCATCTGTCTTCGAATTGCAAATCCGTGGATAGTTCTTCCTTCTCTGGAGAGCATCATTTCTGCACAAAGGGGAAGTATGGTAGTCAATGTTACTGTATCAGGCTGTAAAGACCCTGTTATTTGCATTTCAAGCAGAAGATCAAAAACTTCATTGATCTTTTCATTTGAAGCAAATCCTTCCATCATTGCATTCCACGAAACAATATCTTTGCATACTATTTCTCTGAATACAGTCTCAGCAGCCTCGATGTCTCCGCATTGTGAATACAATGAAATGAGAGAGTTGGCGACTGAAACATGTGAGCTATCCTTGTAACCTAGTTTGATTCCCTGCCCGTGAATGGACTGACCAAAAGCCAGCTCTCCCAAACTTGAAGACGCTGAAATAGCACAAGATAGACTGACATTGTCTGCTGTTTCTTCAGAAGAAGTCATCCTTTTGAAATAATATAATGATTTCTCTGGATCAACATTGTAAAGACTTCCTCTCATTATCGAATTCCATGAAACAACGTCTTTATATTCCATCTCTTCAAATAGAAACTCAGAAGAGCTTAAATCACCACATTTTGCGTACATGTCAGTAAGAGCATTACCTAAACTGATATCCACAAGCATCCCAGATTTTATACTCAAACAATGAATTGCCCGTCCTTGTTCAAAATTATTCATGTGTAATGAAGCTGACACCATAAGCAATAGAGTGGTGGAATCAAACCCAGTGTGAGCTTTGACCATTTTCTCAAAGAAGCTCATTGCTGTCCTGTAGCAGTTATTTTCAAGAGATGCTGCAATAATAGCATTCCAAGCAATCACATCCCTGTTGCTAATCTCATCAAACAAATCTCTTGAAGAGTTGAAGTCTCCAGCCTTAGAGTAAACAGTCAGTAGAGATGTTGAAGAGGGCAGGTGAGCTAGAGCACCTATCTTTAAGGCTGCGCAATGGGCAACAGTGGCAGTCACAATTTTGGGTCTTTTGAAGGACAACTTAATGTAATCAACGAGGAGCTCAAAATGGATATCTCTTGCATGTAGAGCCCTTTGCGGCATTTCCTCAAACGATTGAAAGACGGTGCAAAAATAATGAGAACGATATGACAACAGGGCAGGAGCATTTGGTAGAATGGGACCCCAGTGTTGCTGAACAATGTCGAACTTTCCATTGTGGTAGTTCTGGGAAGAACATGAATGAGATGATGGCGGTCTTCTTGGTCGAAGCAAGGCTAAATTATCAAAGAAGGGAATGGCTTGATGTGATTTTAGCGGCAATTGGCAAACTACCCATTTTCTCATTTTCACTTCATTCTTGATTGAAACATTGCAAAATTCTGTCTTTCACTGAAGAACGTGAATTTGAGAACTTGCAATTTCGATGGCTATGCAAAGCAGTGGACGAGACGCGGAACGGCTCCCCCGAAACTGCTCTTCTTCGTAGAAAAGTTTTAGCAGTGTTCTAACGTTGCAAAACTCCGATGATGTTTGCATTATAGCCACTTTGTGTGGGTGGTCTTGCAACAACATAACATTAAAGATGAAGGTAGTTCTATTAACAGTGGTTCCTATTATTACCACAATTCAAATGCTGACGAGTGACGTTACTTACACAATCTTACTGCACAAACTGCATCATCTGAAGATGTGGCTGCATCTGAGATTGACAGATAAGAACTTGAAGTGGAGCTTCTTGAACTCAAATGCAGCCACATTTGTAAGTAGCATTACCCAATGCAAGCAGCTGCATGATCAGAAACATTTAATTAGGTGCATCAAATTCTTTTCGTTTTCATTTGTCACGTTTCCCAACGCATGTTGGGAAAATGGGAATGAAACGCTAATTGAGTTTTTTTTTTTTTGCAATTTAAAAAACTTGAATTAGGGAGTTTCAGGTGTTTTATTTCCAACAGCCACTCAGTAACTAAAAGCACATCTCAATAAACAGTAGAACAGCCAACATCACTTTCCCTGTTTGAAATAAATATGTAAGAAAAGAGTGATACACTTGGATGTCTCCAGCATTTTAGTTGCAAGCAATCTAATATCAACGAAGACATCAAAGCCCAGAAAGTGCTCCTTCATCTGAGAAATTGTAGGCTTCCATTTCTCTAGTTTGCAATATTGGAAACTTGATACAAAGACAAATTTTCTTACTATTGTTACACAATAACCACATTGTATCATCTCTATAATAACCTACATCCTCAATATGGATACGGATTCTCTACTCCTATAGGGATACAATCTTGGTCTCGAGTATTGACAATGAGTTAGAAACTAAACACCTTTAAATCTCTCTCTCTCGATGTATTTCCCGTCCATCATAGTGTTTTAACATAAACCTGGAGTTGATCTCACCAAGGTGGATGATCATCCTCGGAAGTTTGAGGAGGCATTGCTTTCCATCCAGGTTTCTCATCCCAGTACATATCATAATATATGTGACCAGGAGTGTGATCCAGCACACAGCACCATATACCTACATACCGTTTAACACGTTTTCTGAATCTATCTTCCCTTTCCTGATAAAAAAAATAAAAAATGCATGGCATCAGTCCATGATAAATGAACATGAATTTCTTCCAATCTTTGAAGCAAACTTGAGAAGTATAACTTTTAAAATGGAAAAAGCAAAATGGCCTTGCCTTGTCAGTGAAACCCGTGAAAGCATCTTGCACTGAAGAGAACTTGATGACCTTTACATCCTTGAATGATGAGAATAATTTCATGAACTGCAAATTCAAATAGAAACAACCATGTTCAACACGTTTCAAACAGAAGAACTCTAGGCCTTAAAACAACCATGACATTATGACTATTTGACAAAAGAAGGAGCCTCCACTCCACTGCAACATTCGCTGAGGCAAGAATTTTAAAAAACAGGTATTATTTCACATAATGAGAATGTTAGCACTAACCAACCTTACCATAGGCCCATGCCATCAAAATTATTCAAAACTACAGTCATCTTTAACTTAAAAAGGTGTCTAACCGAGCCTCATAAGAAATCAGGGATTGATGTGGGCAGATAATCATTGGTTGCATACTGGTGATAAAACTGAGTGCTAAGAAGTTAATTATTCAAACTTTTAAGGACTTCTGTGATACATCACTTGAGTCCTTAAAAGTGATAGAAGGAGCAATGTGAAACGAGTTTGAATAATTTAAGGATTGATCAAGGACTAAATTGCGAGCGAGGTATATTTTTAGAGACCAATATGCCATTTTACTCCTACTTGTATGCATCATGCATGTAGACACAACTGCATTTTAGTTTGTAGATTTCGTCCAGTATACTAACTTCACTGCTAATTCCTATCACTAGTAATGTAAGATAGTGAACTCATGATTGCCCCCCATCAACTTGCAGGAAACATCATGTAACCCAAAATTTCTTCCACCATTGTTTTCTAAGTGAGCTTTCCAACCAGCTCTTTAATGCAAGATAATAAATTGAATTGGTATAACAACAAATACCTGGCATACAAAGACAATCATATAAATGTACTTTATAGGGTTCATTTGGAGGAATTTGAACAGAAATAAGCATTAAATGGCCAGACAAGATAATAGATATAAGCTTGAACAAAATTTCAAATACCGTTTCTTCATTGCTATGCTTTGGAAATTTAAGTACTCCCCCAACAGTGGTAGTATTTGATGTTTCACAATCTTGGGTTCCTTCTTTACAGAGCTGAACATCAAGCCATGACTTTTTCACCTGAACTCAAGAACCCAGGCATATATCAGGAAAGGAGAATTCATGGTTTAAAATTTAGATGGAATTGACATTTATTCACCTCTGAGGGCAGAGAGGGATTATCAACTATTGAGTACTCTCTAATATCTATTCCAGGGCCAAACTCTTCCTCTGGGAGTTCTTTCAACATGATATTCACCTGCAATAGAGTGCATTTCCATAGCAGCATAAGGCAGTGACAGAGAAAATGTTTTAATCATGTAAACAAGGGAGAGGACGAGAAGATAGGGAAGAGGTCACATTAAATGTTGAAAACTATTGTCCACAGGTTGTCATGAACTAACCATCCCAAAAGTTTAAGCTATTAGGTGAAAACATGTGAATGGTTTATATTTCTAACACGGACCCTCACGCAACAGCTCTTTGGGTTTGACGCGTAGACAGTGCAAAGGCCCACCATACCTGTGTTGAAATTCAACTTAATTGTGAAGAATGGAGGTAGCAAGGATTGAATTCTTGACCACTCGGTTATAGAGACTCTGATACCATATTATGAACCAACTATCCCAAAAACTTAAGCTATTAGGTGAAAGCATATAAATGATTTTATATCTCTAACACAAGTAATAATAAAAAAATAGTTAATATTTTGAAGTACTAATCTGTGGATCTCTTCTCTCAGCACCCTACTTAAATGACTTTCATAAACTATCTACTTCATGAAAACAAATGAGTTCAAAATTCGTGGAAATATAAAATTGTACAGAGCATTTCTCTACTTGATTTTGTTAGAAATAATAAAGACATGTAAATTAGTGTTGAGGGAATGTTGAGTACAATGTTGAGGGAACAACAAGTATACACCTGAATCAAACACCTAAAATAATCGTCTAGGCTTTTATTAAAAAAAATATAATCATATGGGCAAGCAGTGGCGAGAAATATATTGTAAACAAACATTCATACGATAAATTTCCCAACTTTGAGCCCATTCAAGCTCCATTTCCCTTTGCTCCTTGAAATGAAATCTAGTGTATAAAGAGGAAAACTTTGATCACATCCACTCCCATCAAAGGTCATCCAGTTTGATTCAATATCGCATAGATATAACTGACATTTATGACCAAATCACCAGGCACCTAACCAAACTTGGTGTTTATGTTTCTCAAGGGGTAGAACTAATAAATTTTTGAATAAAAATGGCTCAACAGCTGAGGTTCCTAAGAAAAAAGTTAAAATTAAGAGGCCAATAGATATAGCGATAAAATATCAAATAAATCATAATAAATTTTTTGAACTCTCAAACATTTTTTGTGGGGGGGGGGGGTTATGAGGGCATGTGGTAGCTGAGTTTGAGATTGCTTTTTATATGTAGCTTTTACTCACAAATACAAAATAAAGTGCTTATTATAGTTTAAAATTTAAGGGTTTGACCATTCTTCTTAATCTATTTCTCAAAAATTACTTGTACTTTTTAAGGGGTGCTTTTAGAAGCATGTTAAGAGATGTTTTTCAAACACCAAAAATTACATAAAATATTTCTACAAAATTATAATGGAATACCATTGAAATACTTATTTATTGTAATATATTATTAACTTTCAGTTCTACCCAAATGTTTCTTTCATTACTACAGCCACAATTATGACAAAAACCTTTTATTTACATATATATGAACAATCCACAAGCTTAAGAAACTTTGAATTTTTTTCTGGCTAAGAAGTCTGTCAGGTCCAAATGTCCCCAATAGATTTGAGGCCCTAATACTAAGAACAATATTGCTCATATCTATCTACAATTTTCACAGCTGAAAGTACCGTGATACCTATGTCATAGAACTTTGTAATTTGGTTCACGTGAATTAATATATAAAACTTGTACTTTGAAAGCTTTACTGGGGACTAAGTACCTACAACTAAAAGTTTTGAGGCTGTTATTCAACCTTCCATACCATCTGAAGTATAAATGAACAATAACAATAATATGGAATCACTTAAAAACTGGAAATACCTCAAATACATGGTCCAAAGGACAGAGAGAAAAGGTTGTCTAGTCATAGATCCCTCCAAAACACCAGGATGGGGAAACCACAGCCTATCCACCCCGCACCATAGTGGAGGCATGACCTAAACGTACACATGAAGAACCAAGTTTAAGATTAAAATATAAAATTTACAAAGTGAAAATGCACTAGAGAAGAGCAACCATCAAACTTAATCACTAAGCACCAATCAATTGTCCTAGGTGTAAATTTCAACCAAAACTGAAAATCAAAACCAGATATATCAACCATGGCAACATGTTTGTTAATGAAAGATTGCTTTTGAACATATTTTGGATTGTAGGACTCCTTGCAACATTAGTCATATGAAATTCAATTCCATGCACTTTGTCTACATCAATTACCCCTTTTTGGCAGCTTTAAACCGAATCTTACTTATTGAAAGGGGCAAATAGGGGGAATGAAGAAACCAGCAGTCAAAGAATGCTAGAAGTTCTTTTCTATGCACAGAATAATAAGAAAGCAATTATATCAATAAAAAGATGGGAAAAGCACCGAGGAATCATTAAGCAGAAGTGATGACAACTGTTGTAATAGTTCTAATAAAAATTCTACCAATAATGGTGAAAAGAATGTTAATCCTGTGCTCAACTGTAGCAAAGGAAGATGCAATAAAAACAATCATAATTTTTGAACCCTAAAACATCAATGAATGTCAATACATGCCAAGATCAATAAATTGCAAATGCTAGTAGGTTTATGAATTTCAATTGATAAGGCTTCTGAATAAAAAAAAAAAAAACAGACAGATAAAATTTATTTCAGGATTTCACAGGTCAAATAGGAAGATAAAATTTATTTCAGGATTTCACAGGTCAAATAGGAAACTTTAGTTGAGAAAAAACTGGTGCTGATGAAGATAGTTACTGTATATGATATGATTTTGAGATTTCATTAAATGTCACAATAGAAATTCAATTGAGTAAGCATACAATCAGTTCTCTTCCAGCACATAAAAGTAATGTACTCTATACATCCTTTCGGTTTATATTAAGCAAACAATGTATTAGCAATGCACAATTGCACAGTAAAATAAAGTAACTAGCTAGTTCTGAATTCTATTTACTAGATTATCAAACATGTTTGTTAAGTGGTATTGGGCCAAAAAAAGAAAAGTTCACTCCATCTTTAATATAATTGCTAATGGCTCAGCACTTAACAGGACTCATAAGAAATGTTAATTAACAGTGGATAGTCATCATGACAGTTAAGAGTGTTGACGATGAGATATTTGTAATTCAACATGTAATATAATAAGCATTTATGATCCCAGAAAATAGTTCTCACCAGGGTTCTATTCAGAAGGGAAGCAATTGCGAGTGCTGTCCTAATCTGTTTTATCTGGACCAATTCATGTACAGCATTTATCACAAGATGCAACGTCATAATTTCCATTGAAATGCAGAAGTGAAAAGGATCAGGTCTATACATGCATACTTGGTAATTAACTAGAGTAAAATGTGATTCAATGGTATGCTTCCTGCTTAGCAACAAGCTTTTTGGAATAGATGGCTTAAACAAGAAGAAACCCCCTGCAACAGTTCCTCTGAAAGTTAGGTTGCAGTATTTTCATGCGAAAGAGTCAACATAAACACCATAAGCAGATACAGCAAACATTGCATTGACACATGTAAGTGTCAACTTTTAGTTTTCAGTATCATGGTATGATGCTAGCTTCAATGGTGGATAGAGTATAAATCTCTTACTGAAAGATGTAAATAACAAGTAAAGACAAATAGTGAAATGAGTGTATTCACAAATATGCATTGAAAAAGAAAATTAAGCAAATGATGTGCTCACCGAAATTGAGGGAGAAATAACAACTAATTACCAGGAGGATTATAGTATTCTGGTGGGTCATGGAAGAGCATGGCTTCTCGCAGTCGGTGGCGCTTTCCTTCAGTGCCTGCAAATTGAAATGTTGTGTGCACTGCATACGGCTCCAACCTGAGTTGCTGATACATAGCCTACAATCATAATATGCAAGTATATTCTTAGGGAACTCAGATTTATTTCTCTACATCGCAGGTCTAAAAGCAAGATTCCTCCAGACAATTCATTGCATAAACGAAAACAAAAGGCAGAGTATATATAAAATCAGAAAAAGAAAGAATTCAAACAGTTGAGAATTGTTAACTAGGCCCTACCTGAACAAAATATGTATGTCCACTACAGAAGATACTTGCAGGCAAAATTCCCAGCGTTAGATTTCCATCAAAAGCATAAACAAGTCCACTGTCCTCATCAACAGATGGTCCTAACTGTCTGTGTACAATATCATTAAACCCATTCTGATCCCATATCTTTTCATCAGCTAGAAGCATTTCTTTCCATTCCTTTGCCAATTTTTTTGCAGACTCCGTAGGTCTCCAATGGAAAATTCCTATGTTATAGGCGCCACTAACTATTCAAGGTGATAGAGAATATCATCAGTATGGTATACAGTCTATTAAAGAACAACAAAACAGGTCCAACAATACACACAATAAAATGAGAGATAAAGAGAAGCAACAAGTGAGTAAGAGCAATGAATTGGCTATTGAGATTCAAAAACAATAAAAACAAAATGAGGAGAAAAAAGCCTTCAAATTGTTGTATATAATTTGTTAAGTTGGTCATGCAAAAGAATGTGCCCCAGGTTACGCAAAAAAACAATACGCACAATAAAATAAGAGATGAAGAGAAACAATAAGTGAGTAAGAGCAATGAATTGGTTATTGAAATTCAAAAACAATAAAAACAAAACGGAGGAAAAAAACCCTTCAAATTGTGGTATTTAATTTGTTAAGTTGTTCATGCCAAAGAATGTGCCACAGGATGTGAATTTCATTATTAATTTTGTTTCTAAGCACAGAGAAGACCACTAATAGAACAAAAAATTTCAGATTCTGATTCAAAGGTTGTATGCTGAAAATGTATTTTGCTAGCTTCTAAATTCTAACAAAAGGGTAACAAGGAGCTCAACAGTGATGCAAAACTAAGTTTTTATTAGTTGACATGAAAGGTGACTCTATCATTCAGATAAGAAATATTTTTGTGTCCATAGATGTCATTTGATTTTGACTTGCAAATGATAGGTTAAAATTTCTATTTTTGATCATAAAGATGGCATGCGCAGAAAATAAGCCTACTACAAGAACCAATGTAAGTACAGTAAAAATAATAGCAGTTAGTTCAGCTCATTGTATAATATTCACCTTCTTGCCAAACTTCCAGACTATCATCAACAATCGTTGGTATAACTTGATCACTGGAAGTTAAAACATCTGCTCCTGGATACCGAGCAAGATATGGAAGTGGGTTCTGTTCCACAATCACATGATTGAATATATATTAGGAATAACATATATCTTAGAACAATCACATAATAAGCCTGGAGACATCCTAAATAAAGAGCATAAAAGAAGATTTAAAATTATGCATAATGAATATAACGGATAAGAAATCATTATAATTACACAGGAAAATATGAAGGAACAAGATAAAAAGAAATGATACTAGAGAGGATTAGTGAATTAAATAAATGTTATAACAAGCTGGAAAAGAAATTAAACAAATCGGTGATAGCTTATTACATTTGTGGTAGAGAAAAGGAAAAAGGACAAACATCCTAGTCAATTTGCACTTTGCTGCTCCTTTCGGATTATTCAACAAAAACTTAACAACCATATGATCATCCTTATAATTAAAACATATTGACTTAATAGAACATATATTTAGAAATGGAGAAAAGCACCTTCAACCAAACCATGTCAGTATCACACATCAACAGCTCGTAACCAAAAGGAAGTAGTGAGTCTATCAGAATAACTTTTTCTCTCCCCATTTTGTGAAATGTTGGAGATCCCCAGCCAACATCTACTGTGCTCATATGGCTGCCCATGTCAAAAGTTGGCACCCCTTTCCAATACAGTACCTCCAATAATTTGGTGTCCATTGCACCTAAAAGGTAGATTTCAAACTCATTTTACAATGTCTAATCAACTGTACAAAATACCAGATATGCTTTTCTAGCAAGGTGTCATCGCAAACTAAAAGATATACATGATAGAACAAGATAGAAGGCTTAAAAAACAATGCTCACCAACAAGAAGATTAGAAAGTTCCAGATCAGTCAAGTGTTTAACCCAAGTCAGAATAAAATCCATGAATGCATGAATGCATAGTTACCAAAGGTCACTATTATAATGTTATCCTTCACCCTTTGCTGAACCAGTTCTTTGGTCAGTCGGAAAGCCTTCAAAGGTGGCATCTTTTCATTGCGTGGTGGAACATCCCAAATAGGCCTTGTCCATATATTTTGTGGACTTGGGGAAGGAGCGGGCACAGTATGCACCATAGCTGACCGAGAAAAGTTGAGTGTTTGATCTGTAAGGCTATGATCCTCATCTGGAAACGCATGCTCAGTTAAGGTTTAAAATCACACTAACACATAAAGGGAAGAAAACCAAGGCTTGATGAACTGAAACGGGTCATACACAAGGCGCAATTAACAAAACTGGGGGAAAGTAACAAACAAACAAAAACTATTTCAAAGATGCCACTAGTAAAGCAGGTGCACTGAAAAATAATTCATTCACAGAAAATTAATTCATTCACAGACGCAAACTCGAAAAAAGAGAATCAGATTGATAGATTGATGAAATGATAAAGAACACAATTGAAGTGTGCAACCAACAAACTGAAGGTCATTCACAGCAACTATACCCAACCAAGGCCCAATGCGTTAATATTATCATCTAAGGAAAAATCATAATAATAATAAACGACAAGCTTTCATAACGATGATACCCAATTTGACTCAAAGCATAAATGACGTGTTTTCCAATAAGATCTATCTACATTATCAACAAGATCCAAGTTGCAGTCCTCAAATTCAAATGGGTATCTTACATTTAAGCTAACACTACCAATTGCGTGCAGCGTAAAAAGAAGAGTCATGGTTTTTATTTACTTAAGAAGAAGAAGAAGGCAACCGATACATGTATAACAGTGCAAAGCATGGAGCTGTGGAGCAGTAATAAGACGTACGCGAAAGGGAAGAGAAAGAGGAAGAAGAAGAGAGCCAGCCAGAAGATTCAGCAGCAGGCTTGCTGGAGTATATGGCGGAGAATACATAGAATGACGAAACCACTATGCCAATGATCACAACGGTGTAGATCGTGAGGAACAGAGGCTTCGAATGAGCCACCTCCTCACACCCATTTCTCCAAGCCATCTGATTCTTTTGCCCCTCTTCCTCTGTTCTGCCTAACTAACACCACATTCAGAAATCAAAGAGCAACGACCAACTCCGAGCCCTGTGCCATCGTCATCTTGGAGTTCCTTCCTTCGTTCCTTGGGAGCACGAAGAAGAAGAGGAGAATGATGAAACGGAGAGAAAAACCCAGATTCCCCTTTGGAGGAGTGTGAGATTGAGAGAGGGAAGTGGTCAGATTTTGGTGCAGATTACCATTTCCAAATTCACCAGCTCTACTAATGCTCTGCGTGCAAGGTCAACCACTTATGGCTCTATGCTCTTGTGCTCAACATGAATCAGTATGCAAAAACGAATCTTGATTCTTGACAACTCATAATAATTGAATCAATAATGAGATATTGTTTTCTGTTTACAAAACGGATTAAAAAAAAGAAAAATGAAATTAAACTTATTTTTTATTGTAAATATTATATTTTTACATTTTTAAAGAGAAATTTACCTTCTTTTTTTTTTTCCTTTTTTCAACATAAAAAATAAGTCTTCAGAGAAATATATAAAAAAATAAAATGTAAAAATGACAGAATTGTTTTTATTATATGTGTGCGTGTGTCACTTTTAAGATAAGGAAAAATGACTGTGAGAGGAAATATTTCATTGATATACTAATTTTCTTCTCTTTGGAATTCCTTGAAAATCATGAAATTATTACAATATATATGCATGAGGTTGTTATTGCAATGCCAGTTAATCGCAAAATCAGCATCGTATTACAAAGTTTGTGGGATTGCAATATTTGAAGGATAGAAATTATAGATTAAGTGATTTAAACTTGCCGAATTGTAATTTTTCATTCACTTAAAATTTTCAATGATATAAAGTTTCTTTTATTTTTTAAAAAATTATCACAATTAAATTAGTAATTAAAGAATTAAACAACTAGCAATAAATATTGATTATAAGTGATAAGTAAGTTATACTTTTAAAAAGAGAATTAAAGTTTTGAAATTAAATGAATGACACCCTTTTAATTAACTTATAAAAATCAATTGTAATAAAATCATGGATCATTAACTGCTTTTCATTTCATATTTTATATAAAAAAAATCTCTCTTTTTCATTATAAATAAATTTAATAATTTACCCCAATATTCATAAATATCACAAATTGTTCATATGCCTGGTAGGCTGTAGTCTTTCTTAACATGGCAAAGTTCACCTTACCATTATTAACATCCAAACAATGGCCGCTTTGCTTTGCATAATATTTCATTTTTGTAAGCAAAATATATAATGTTTATAATATAATAGGGAATTATATATTGACAAAAAGAGTTGGAATCCAATGGGGACAGAAAGTTGCAACTTGCCAATGAAAACCATTTTAGCTACTCTCATAGAACTGGTCGCTCTTTAATTTTCAATATTTTGCTTGTTTGGGGACACATAAGCATTTTTGGGATTTTTTTTCTGTAAAAAAAAAAATTAAAATGTGGAAGCAAATGTAAGAAAATTTGATACACCCATGCTATTTAGAAGAGGTACATTACAAAAATATAATGATAAAGGTATCTCTATTAAATGATTGATAAAATTCTATGGAACGTAGTTACTAGTTCGAAAGTTGCTATTCGGCCAAAAAAGTGTTCCCGAAGCCTTATGCCCGAATTATGTGGTATTCTAGATAGAATTAACATGTTATTAGTCATCACATTTTTATTTTAAAGCTTAATCCCTTTCATATCACCGTCCGCATGTACTCTTTTCTACCCAAATCCTTATGCCACCCAAAGGTTAAGGCTCAATCCTTCTCACCCTCCTAAAAGCTCAACTCTCGTTTCGGCAATGGCACCAACCCTAAAATTTACTTCCACTGCGTATCTATACCAACTCCTAAACTCAACCTAAAACTCTAAGAATGATTTATGGTTCCACCAAATATGGTGTCCCAATACTAGTTGTGTTCTTCCACTTTCGAGGGGTTCTTGCGAACCCAATGCCTGTGTTCTGTGGAGGAGGATTGTTTCAGAGGTCAAGATGGAAGTTGGATATGCTGGTGAAAGGGGCATATGTATTCATCATCTTAAAGAAATAGAATTTGCAGATTATAAATTACAGAAAAGATTATGGCTTCTTTTTAATGGAATTGCACAGAGGAGATTAAAAATACAAGATAGTGAAATCAAGAAAAAGAGAGATGGTTAGAAATACATGGATTTTGTTCTGCATCAACGGGAAGGCTTTGTTGTACTGCTAACACATTCTCCATTTAAATATTTAATTGTTTTTAATTTGTTTAAAAAATATTAAATTATAGATAATGCCGTGTAATTTAAATTGAAGTATCCTATCGTCTAGCTTATGTAACCGGCTACATCATTCTGGAAAGTCGAATTGGGGCAGTTTCTTCTGGTTAAATAGCAACATTCTACTAGTTCCTATTATTGTGGAGGCACTAATTTTGTGATTGAAATTGTATTCATTATTCAAAGATTAATGATTGAAGTATTTGTGCTATTAAGAAAGGGGGTGCACTTATTGGTGTGCATGCCAAGCTTTTCCTCAATAGATCTCAACAAGTCTTGAAGAATCAATGTAATCCAAAACCATAAAGAAGTGTGTATGTTATGGAATTCTGCTATAGTATATTGATTTCAATTTATAATTGCATAATTCTAAAACTAGAAAAACTAAAGATATTAGTTAGGGTTGAGGTATTGTATTTTATCAATCAAAATTTTACCTTTATTTTTATTTTCAATTAAAAACATACACTTTAATGTTATCAAATTGTTATGCAAAACTAGAATTGTTCATAGCTCAAGCCAACTCATAGACTAATCTGATCCAATTTAAAGCTCGTGTTATACAAACAAAGTTATGGGCCTAGATAAAGGCCGACCCATTAGACCCAACTAACATGAGCGGCTGGTTTGGATCTGATCCTAATCAAACAAGCCTATCCCCTCTGAAAAGCATATAGTGAATCATTAGAGGGAATCCCAACTCCTCGTACACCAAGCTCCTAGTTCTCAACTCCTTGCCTTTCACTGAAGATTATTCATTTTGGTCATTGTATGATTTTCTATAATTTTTATGTTTGTTTCTCGGGAAAATCACATTGTAAAGTCATCCACACACTACTATATTCAAATTAAAGACCCTAAATAGTGATTATTCCCGTGCACGAGATAACTTTGGGTTTGTCTAACACTACCAAAGGAGGAAAAGAAGGGAATGAAAATTGAATAGCAAAAGAAAGTCTTCAGACTCAGGAAGTGTTTGTTCAAAGCTGGCTAGGAAAGCCCAGCATCATGTGGTTCTTTGGATTCTCCACCACAAACAGCTTATGGGCAATTGTTGCGATTTTAATTGCTGGTCATCCTTTCTGGCTTTGATATTAAGGAAGATAATAAAGGGCCCATCTCGAGGCTCAAAAAGTGTATTCCAGTGATTTGTATGTAAAAACGGAAGATGAGAAAACACTACCATGAAACTGTAAATATCACAGCTGTTGTGAGGACATATCACATATGCGCTGGAAGAGTTGAGGATGGCCACAATCAGATAAAGGTTGCAGCCACTTCTTATGTGTGCCTTGCAGAGTGATTGAAGATTTGGAGTTGTTAAGAGAGCGATAGAGGTGGGATCAAGGAAATGTTCCTGGATGCAATCTCTGTTCTACTCAGGATTTCACATCCAAATTTACTTGTGGTAATCATTTTTTGCTTGGGGAAAGGTCTAGCCCAACAAGCTCTCATCTGAAACCCATTTCTAATTCCTTTTGGTAGGCCTCCAATTTGCACATTTGGGCTCACAAGTCACTATATGTCGTCCCTCATGCTTATGTATATCTGACAAACAAGAGATCAACTTCTACTTCTTAGAGTATGTACCAAACAAGAGCCTGTTTGAAAGGATGCTCACATGAAGGTCAATGTTCAGGAATAATCTAATGGGCCAGTAGACTGAGGCTTTGAGTACTGCCAAAGCACCCATCACACACAGAGAAGTGAGATGTCAAGTCTTCCAATAGTCTCTTGATTGATGACTTCCATGCCAACTCCCAAGCTTGCAAACTTTGGGCTCTGCAAATTGGGCTGTGACAATAACAAGAATAGGTCACAGACCCCAACCACAGTGAAAGGCTCATAGGGATAATCATTATCTTCAAACAGGCCGTTGTGTTGATGACCCAAAGAAAAAAAAAACAGGCCTTTGTGTCAAACAACGTGATGTTTATAGTTATGGGTGCAATTGCTTGAGATGATAACAGGACAGACGAGTGCCGGCAGAATGAAGACATTGAGGTCATGGTGAAAATGTTAGATTTCAAACTGAATAGTGCTGCAAATTTAGAGCAACTAATTAAGCGTGTTGATTAGTGTAGCCAATGCAGCTTTGCTTGAAAACTTCGAAGCAAAGACCAGACACGAGCCAGATTATAGCCAGATACCAACTTCTAGGGGTCTCAGCCTTCACCAAATTTGCCTGCACAGGTTTTTAATTCTACGTAGATCACTCTGATTTTCAAAATGTTAATTGTTTTTGTATATGTTAGGTGTCACATGCATGAACACTCAAGTCAAACGCCAACTAACACGTAGACCCAAAAGAGGGAGTAAAGTCCAAATGGCGAGAATTGATGCATGGACCAATGCTATAAATACAGGAAATCTGATACTGATCATTCAAAGTTTCCTCTCATGTGGGCTTCCCAGCAACCGGGTTTTCAATTCAAATCAAAGGCCGAATTCAACCGGTGGACTCGTCGACATTCAAATACTGTCTCAAAATCAGGAATTTATCACCTAGTGGCAAGTTGTCTTCATATATAAATAAATAAATATAAAATTCCAATCAATTTGGGGCTCCTCAATATCTTAAGCTGATGTCATTTCAGTCTACTAAAAATTTACATTTGACTGGTAAGTCCAACCCAAATAGTTGCTTGGACTTGTATAAAAACAAAAGATATGTTATATTCAAAAATATTATATATTTTTTTTATAAAAAATTTTATTTTAAATTTATGCAATGCTACATTAAAACTTTTCTGTAAAAAAAATTATATATAATTTAATAATTTTACACAGTAATTATTTCTTTAATAATTATCCATATAACATTAAAAAGAAATCCTTTGCCATCAATTAGTCATCATAATTAGAAACTACTTGTACTTAATAATTTTTTTAGTATTGCAGAAAATGATTTTTGGGTTTTCTCTAATAGGTCCCTTCTTTTTTTTTTAAGTAATATTTTTTTTACATATATTAAATCTAGTTAATTTATAAAAATTTAACTTCTCACGCTCTTTTAATGAATTGGAAACTCAAAACGTACAATAAAATATTACATAATTCATAAAATCACACAAATTGAAATTGCACATGATCCTAGGGCCATATTCTAGAACTAATATAATTAATGTAACTACTAATTCTTCTTAAAAAAGAGAATCACCTGTCTTCGTGGCATTGATATATTGGGCAGCATAGATGTGGTTTGCAAGGGAAATGGGAGAATCTACGCACATAGGTTTATGCTTATTAATGTGCTTTGTTTGTTTGCTGAGCAAGTGGTTTATTCTAAAACCCTGGCCTAGTCAGCAACTAATCAGTGAGTTGATTGTGTTTAAGTGGTTGACAACTCTTAACAAACACTTAATTAAGTGTGATATATATATATAGATATATATATATATATAGAAAAATTCAAGCGTGCATGCACGATTAATCAAAACAATAAAAAATAATTAGTTAAGCCTCTTAATTAATTGGTGTATGCTTAGCAACTAATTGTTAGTTAATTTGATTCTGTGAAAGGATTAAATGAAGCTGGCTACGTGTCGCCTTGACTCACTGCTATGCTTTGAATAAAAAAATTGACATACCCAGTTGCCAGGATGCTTCCCCCAGTGTCACTCTGTCACTCAATTCAGTAGCTTATACATAGTATAACAATTCAGTGTAGCCAAACACTTGTTTATTTAGTATATATGCTATTACTATGTACGAATGGTGTACTTGAATGTGTACGTCAAATTAAAGAGAAGCAAGTGTCTCCTAGGTGCATGGATCCCCACAAATCAATGCATTTATCAGTCGAAATGGGAATTTTTTTAAATCTAATTATCTCATTTTTAAAATAATTTTTAAAAATAATCAAAGGTGATTGTATCTTGAAGAAGTGGACAAAATGGTAGACTCAGGCAGTGATGTCCCTGAACCCAAATAGAATTGATAAAGATGTGAATATATGGTGTATATGCTCCAATTATGTAGTTTATCGATTATATTTGCTTAAAATAATGATCGTAAATATTAGTGAAGTGATTAAATAAATTAAATTAAGTTATTCTTAAATTAAGTAAAAAGATCACATAATTATCATACCAAAACTTTATTGAATCTGTCGTTTAATTTGGAGAAATCTTTCGTCTACTAACATGATAATATTATTTCGCCTATGTTATGATTTTGGCCTCAAATAAGTAAATGATTTATCAGTGACGAGTTGATTATGACAATTATTACAAATGACTATGTATTGCCTGTGTTCTTGTGATTAATAGATGAATTTAGCTCTTATTCTTACTTTAAAGAGTAAAATGAATAGTATTAATTATTAATTAAAAAAATAGATATTAATAATTTTATAATTTGTTATATATATATATATATGTATTTTATCATAATCTTAATTATTAATTTTTTCATCAATGATTATAAATTTTCACTTTAACTTATAAAGTGAGCCCTTTATCACTTGGAAATGAAATAAATTTGAAGGACTCTAATAAAGTTTTCTAAAACCAAAAAATGCATCGTGTAGACATAACAGCTGAGAGGAAATGATGATCTTGACAGCAAACGTTGCTTCTTTCTTCGTTCTGCTCTTTAGCAATTAGCAGTGCATGATAAAAGGATATAAAATGATTCAAGAAAGAAAGAATATAAATTAAAATTCTCCTCTTTATATGTTCCTTCTGAAATAATCTTCATTTATATATTGTCCTTAGTAGGTTCTTACCGATGTTTTATAACTAATTACCAATTAGTTTGATAAACAGATACAATTGCCTTTAGAATACATGTTGAGTAGAACTGAAACTACACGCGCGAGGTATTAATGTAATGGAAATGAATTATATCTCTGATAATTATATTTTATAAGAAGAATCATATTATTATCACTTTCGTTTTAGAAAAATTAAATTTATAAGATAGTTCAAATTAATCGAACCTTAAGTAAATACTCTTAGTTAAAAAAAAACTGCACTATTGTCGGTAAAATAAGTGTCTCATAAAATATGTTATTCCGTTTCAAACAAGTGTTAGACATGGAAGGATATAAAACAAATAGACAGTATATTGAAAGTTAAAACCATAATATTTGATTTGATCTTCTCCAGGAAAATAATTCAAAGAAAAAATTTATTAGCCGCTCTCTCTCTCATGCAAGGATAAACACACTTAGAAAAAGGTGGGCTTTGATTTAAAGAGTGCTTTACACCCCAGAAAGTTGCAAATCAGTGACTAATAAATTATATGTGTGGGGCAGGAAAAAGAATTTGATTTGTTTATTTTTCTCTTCATCCCCATCCCATCCCATTTCATATTGTCTCATTCCTTGGTAAAAGAATATATAATGCCAAGAGACAGAAGGCAAACATTGACTACATTCAATTATTGAAATGCCAAATGTAGGGCATGCATGTATATATATTATATGTTTAGCAATGGAGTCCATTTTTTTGAGCAAGTGGAGGGAATTGAGGATCTAAGATGGCAAAAAAGAGTAATATATATAATACCCAAACCAATAAGTCTTCTTTCATTAAGGAAATATATTAAAAATTCAAAAGAGGGTTTTGAACTTATCTGATTCAAAACCATCCCAACACATACAAATTGCATAAACTGGCATTGAGCCCTGGTTTTAGTCTTTTGGTGGTTTTCCATCCCGAAATATCTCATCAAACTCATGAGTTCTGGTTTTGTTTGGCCCATAGGAAATGATGACAGATTCACAGATTTGGTATCGGTTACAGCTCAGTTGTTTCGGCACATAACGCCATCGACAATTCGACATAAGCATTAATGAGAGATAACGACTAGACTCAAACTCTACGATTCTTATATTGTCAGTCTCTACAGTAATATATCTCCATAGAGACAAAAAAAGAAGACCTAAAATAGTGGATCAATTATAGATAGAGTTAAGCCTTCAGTCAAATTTGGTCGATTTTGCCATGCATCTGGTCAATGATTGTTTCAATCTGGAATGCCATAGCTAGTGGCGTGGCATTGATACTAGGTAATTAGATACAACATACAAGGCCCACTTCACAAATAGTCCTTTTCAACATTTTTGAGCCCCGAAACCGTTATATATATGTTGGTATTTGCATTGCCTTCTACGTACCGTGCTGCTGTTGGTAACATATATAATTAAGCAGCTGGTTTTGGCAAAAACTAAGGGAAGCAAGCAACTGGTGATGTCAATTTTTCTGCGAAACAATATGGGACCTGAACATTATTAATTAATTCTGGTGGATCCACACCCAACACCAACACTGTTCGTTAAAAAGGGGGAAGAGAATCTCGTCCCAGTGATCGTGTATAATCCGAAAGCACATTTATAGTACAAATATATATATTATTATGGATCAGTGTCATTTTGTAGAGCCAAATCCAACAAAGCTTTTAGGGGATTGGGGTTAATTACATCACCATCGTCATCATCATATCCTTGAGGTGAATGTCCATTTCATCAAGTGCCACGATTAAGTGGAGTTCTAGCTAGTGGGAAGTGGGATGGATGTCTCTCTCTCTTTCTTTCTCTGTCTCTATCTCCAATTTCTGTTTCACTTTACACACGAAAGAAAGATACAAAATGATATAGCTGGAGCCAAGTTTCTACCAAAGAGTAGTATCAAATTGACTTGCTATGGCCCTAGCAGTCCTGTCCACAGTGGGATGCTTCTTTTTACACACTCATGAAAAACAGATCAACCCATCTGTGTGACTGCTTATGCCACTAGTTTTAGGATTAAATTAGCAAGTTGAAAGTTTTAGCTGCGACACATGGTGTATGAACGCAAAAGGGAGAAAAGGAGATGATGAACTCATAAGGACTCGATGCTGACAACTTCTAAAAACGCACTTATCAAGTTTTATATATGTCCATGATGTCTATACATCAACCCATATCATTAACTAATAATGGATTAATTCTTAATTGGAAGTGGATATATATTTCGGAAAATAAGATATAGTATATATGCTAAAGATTTAGTTGCATTAGATACGGTTAATCTTTCCTAGTTCAATTCATTGTCATGCATGCCATGATGACAGCTATTTGTTTGTCTTATTGATGTTAAATTTGGCTTATGATGGGATATTTACAGATATATTATAATTACTTCGGCTCACACTAATTAGAAGTTTCTATGGTTTTGCTTTGGAATGAGAAAAAGATTAAGAATAAAATATGACAATAAGAAAATAAGAACCTAATAAAATAAAATTTAATTAAAAAAAGGACAAACTTTTATACTGTTGATTATTTGGTATATAATTAATTCTATGAATAACTTGATAACATAAAAGAAAAAAATTTCTGGGTACAACATAAGAAAGTATTTACTTGGACAGAAATTTCATTCTTTTTTTATTTTGAAAGTTGATCCCAAAACAACTGTGACAGCGTTAATTAACAGTGACAGCATGCCAAGGATAGAGTGAAACTTGTGTTATACATGTTTCTTGTTTCACTTTACCCCGTTCCCTAAGCTTAATAGAGTTATACGTGATAAAAAAAAAAAAAACTACCTAGATAATATTAATTTATTTTAATCTAACACACCAAAATTGCTTCTCTTGTTTATTAGAAATAAGACTAGCATGCATTGAGCCAAAATGAAAATGGTAATTAATGTTCTCTATATTTAGTAATCGTATTTTGATTATTGTGCTTTGTTTTTTTCTCTATATATAGTAATCAATTTTCATGTGTTCTGAAAAACTATTTCCTTGAGTTTCAAAATTAATTGTCTATCAAAAGGGAATCTAAACAGTACATAATTGCTTTGTTTAATAACACAATCATTTTTATATTGAATAAGCTAGCCTTCCATGTTTATGCGCATGACGTATACAGACAAATGGCATGGCCACCTGCGCCTCTACCACTCGTGGGTCATTATAAAACAAATCCATATGAAAATGACATTAATGAGCGCTCATGCACAATTCAACAAATTTTAAGAAATAATTTTTCCAAGATAAATAAATAAAAAACAACTAATTAATGTTGAAATACAAGTACTTAGGACATTATTGATTGTTGATTCTTTTGAACAGTAAGTAATTATTTTATATGCACCATGACAGGGAAGAACAAATTAAAAAGAAAATATTCTACAGCCACCAAGTCAGCATGTATGTATTGCACTTGGGTACATTTTGACGTTCCAAGAGTCAAAATTTGTATAGATCTTGCAGAGTTATTAGCATTAATTCTTATAAAGTAATTTCAAACAATTATTTGATGCCATGTGTACGTATTTAATGAATCAGAAAGTATAGTATGAGTATGACCGTATGGACACTGAAAATTTAGCACATGATATTCTAACTTCAAAGTTTTAGGTTGAAATCTTATTGAAATAGATGTAATTAATAGATTTTATGAGAGAAAACGAGCTAATCCTTGTTTTGTATAATTTCATTAGTAAATCTTTTAGAGTACATTTGGAATCACAAATTTTAAGAATTGATTTGATTTATGAATAACATTTTTTATTTGAAATGTTATAAATAAGAATTGATTTAATCTGACAATAATAATTTTTAAACATAAAAATGATTTCTAAATTAAATTAAATTACTTTAACTTAAATCAAATCAAATTAATTCTATTTTTTATTGATTCCAAACATAGTGCTAATGTTATTTGAAGAAAATGAAAGATTTTATGATTACATTGATGCTGGAAAAATAAACAAATATAATAGTAAACAAATTTATCATTCTTAAAAATAATATAATTTTCCCTTTGTATCTACTAGTATATAGATAAAAATAACATATCATTTGGGGATAAAAAATAAATACCTATATATTTGAAAATGTAGGTAGAAACGGGAATTGTAAAGGATGAAAACGAAGAAAACATTTTCCATAAATTAAGAAAACGATTCTTACATCATCTGTGACGCCACTTGAGAATAAGAAGTTTCTAAACTTGCAAATATCTTTTGTTAAGATCCAATAGATCACACCAAGTGTCCTAATTCCTAGCGGCTGAAATGTCAACTTCCAGAAAACGTATACCCTAATTGCAATGTTATAAGTCAGCTTTTGCATGTTTTTGACCTGCCAATAGTGCTCAAAGTTTTTTTTTTTTTAATTTCTTTCTTTGATCGGAACTTTCTGATTTTTTATAAGAATGCCTTCTCAATAAATGTTTACAGTAAATGTTGATTTTAAAATTTAAATTTTAATCTTTTTTTTATAAAGATAACTCACTTAACATTACGTTCAATTCTTATTAGTATTGTGTTCAAAGTTTTAATATGTGTAAAATAAGTCCATGTTCTCATCATATGTGTCAATTTGTTATCTAAATTAATAAAGAGTTTGTCCACTTTTGAAAGTTTAAAAAATAATAAACTAAGGTTAATTAATAATAAATAATGAAAGATAATTTTGTAAATTTAAAATCTATATGATAATTTAATTACTAGCAACCACTTTTTTTAACTAATAAAGTGTAGTTTTATTGAAAGTTATTTTCTATTCTAAAAATTAAACGCCTTACATATTTTTCTCTAAAATTAATTATATTATAATTCAAAATAATGTACATTTTATTTTTAATTTCTAAAAAGAAATATTTTCATACTTAAAAAAGGTTAAATTTATACTCGTAGGTCATGCCTTTTCTAATAACCTAGAAACTCGATTGTTTATACAATTTAATTTTTGTTCATTTAAACTGTGTTTTAAAACAGAGAAAATAAAAAATAAATATTATTAGATAAAAAAAAATGTCTTTTTTGCTAGAAGGACAAGAAGGAGATTAGATATGTGAACTTGCATGCAAATTTATCCAAACACCATCCAACTATAAAATAGAAAAATAAATCTTCGTAATATTGTACCAAATATACATTATATTTAATAGGATTTAATTTTGATCTATTATTAATGTAAATTTTTTTTACATTATCATCCAATCATATATCACATTATTAAAAGTGTTTGACTTTTAAAGTAGTTGTTAATTATCATAATCAAATTTATTAAATAATTTGATAATACATGATTGAATAATATAATGTAAAAAATTTTATACTGACATAATATTAAAATTAAACTCTAATTAATATATTGCTAATTTGAATAATTATTTCATTGCTTTCTTGTTCATTAAGACCAAGCACAGTAGGTTTTCTCGTTTATTAATATTAGCCAGAAAATGGGGCATAAACAAATATTTGTGCATATGTAAGAAACTTGTTCTAAAGGATATAATTGTTGAGATATCATAATCATGATAATAGCTAAGAAGAAACTAATAAAATGAGGGTTTCTTTCCAAATGCATATGGAGATAAAAAATGGGATGCAATATTCTTTATTAAAATTATTATTTTATTTAGATATGAATTGTTATAATGAAAAGTAATATTCATTCCTTCGTTAAACTTCGTACTTATTAATGACATAATCTGACTGTCCTCACATTTTATTCCAGAGAAAAAAAAATAATGAAGTTTTTTTTTTTAGTGATTTCAAACCACTTTGGATAACTTGCAAGAAACTTAAATAATGAAGTTAATAATGAAGTAGATTAGATAATACAGAAAAAAGGTATTTACAATAAGAGTTTCCTAGAATAATGGTATGCCAAAAATGACAAATAAGTTTTGATGGGTTTGTACATTTATATTTAACAGCAGCAGTGGTTATTTATCAATATCAATACATATTATAAATAAATTTAAACCGATCTTGTTGCTGCATCATTTTTTAAAAAATATAAATTCTATTACAGCAGAAGGACCTTTTTTCTTCCTGACATAATGAAGTCATTCTTTTTTAAAATGAGGAAATTAAGACATTTTCCAATATTACTTTTAGTTTTGACTATAGTGATAACTCATAATGCCCATTACATCCCTTGGAAATTTCGATGTGCAAAAGATTCAAATAACCAGCTGTAAAGATATTTTCATAATGAGGTAAAAATTAACAAAGTCAATGCAGTACCCTTGTTTTTCTTTCTTTCACAATGCACTCTTACTTTTGATACGTTATTGATCTTTGAATTGAATCTTTTCTTGTTTTTTACTATTATGTTGTAGCTATCAATCTTTCAAAAAGGTGAAATTATTATAGTTCATGCATTTTTAGGCGATAGAAAGTTGTAAAATAAAAGTTGAAAAAGACATAAATTCTTAAGCCTCATAATAATTTTTTTTTTGTATAAAGGCTCATAATAATTTTAATAAAAAACAATTAATCAATCAAAGTAAATCATATTTTAACTATTTCTTAACAAAATATTGACCTCGTGATCCCGACTTTCCAATGAAAAAAAATACATATTGCATGCTCTCGGGCCCATGCTCGACCGAAAGCCCAAATAAAAATTGAAAATTTTTTAACTTTAATAAAAAATCAAACATTTTAAAAGAAAAAAAATTATAGGAAAATATATTTTGAAAAATTAGAGAGTGATGAGCTTAAGCATAAATCAACAACATTCAAGCTCATTGTCAAACTTGATTCTCGAGCGGGGCTAATTTGAATTAGATGAGTAATGTAATCAACTCTAATGATGACTCTTGATCTTAGTTAACGTTGCTAATTTAAATTAAATGAGTATGTGATCCTATGATCAACTCTAATGATGACTTTTGATCTTAGTTAACTTTTCTTTTTTCATAGCAATACTTATAAATTATCTATTAATAATAGATTTTAACATTAATGAACTTAAGATTTTTTGAAAGTATATAATTCGGTCCTATAATTTGAATCAACTTTCATTGATTTTTTTTTGTTTAAAAAAACACGAAATTAAAGTGATTGGCCACTTTTTTTGACCTAGATTTGAATTCAAGTAGCTGGCTACTTTGCTGTTTTTTTCCTGTATTTGACAAAGAATAGCTGAAATTAACCTTTTAGTTTAAGAATAATAATTAAAAAAAATTTTAAAGTGACAATTTCAAAATATAAATTTCTGACATTATAAATAAGAATTGTTTAAGTTCACAAGAAGTCAAGCTAATTCATTACAAGATAATTGTGTCTGAGCTAACATCTTCAACAGGAAATTAATTATTATTTCTTTCTCTCATTCTTTTTTTTTCTAAAAAATAGAGACATCGTTATCAGCACATTACTTTCTTTTTCCCCTTTATTGGCACATTAGTCAATATCATATATGATTTTCTTTTTTCCCATAACATGCAAAGTGGATTTCGTCTTCGAGAACTCATGTATCGAGCCGTACAGTTGGAAAATAAAAACGTCGGGTTGCGAAGAAAGCATGGGAAGAGATAAGATCCGAATCCGAATAGCAGCAGATTTGGGGCGTGCATGGGAAGTCGTTGCCCCAAAATATCAAATGCATTGCGCGCATAACAAAAACGCGTGACAGTAGACAGTAGCACCCAATACCAATAATAAGGTAATGACTCCTGCATAGCAGGATAGACATTACCCGTTAAAATCCCAAAGAGCCACTTTTTTTATTTTGGTAAAGCCAAAGAGCCACTTTTATCTTCCATTTAAACTTGCACCCAGATAATTATATGCCTGTGACTCTCTGTCAAATATATGAATTAGTGATAAAAAAATTAAAATTTTAATAAAATAATTTTTATTTGTAATATAAAAAATATATTTTAGTTAAATAATATTATATTAAAAGAGATAGTTTTAATACTTAAAATAAAAATTAATATTATATTTAAAAAATATAAAAATACCTTTTAATAAAAATAGAAAAAAATATTTCTGTAATTGTCAAGGCAAGCGCGTCCGTATCAATTCATAAAAATGTGCATGTTTATTGTTGGAAAAAATTTAAATTATTTTTAAATTGTTACACTTAGCGATTGAAATTTAATTTTATTATATAATATTTTATATTTAATTTAATTATTTGCTGGCTTGTTATAATTTTAATAAATTAAATATAATATTCTTAAAGTAAGTATAAATTTTTGCCAGTGTCGAGGTCTACATGTTATATTCATTCATGGAATTCCATGGGTTAATCGTAGTCGAACTAAATACAGGCATCTCAGTTTTTTATTTGACCTTTTTTTTTCCTATTAAACTTTAATTATCCTTATATAATTATATAAGTAATTTTGTTTGAATTTAATTATGTTTAAAAAAAATGTTTGAACTAGCAATCACCTAACAATTAGAATCCCTTTGTCTTTGTCTTCTAGAAGATATTGATTACCAACTTCAACTTAATTACAACTTGATGCGCCGCCGTTAACGTCAGTAGAGAGAATGATTCCTCATTTTGGGTCTGTACTGGGAAGGTACTATTCCAAGTTCATGCACTTGGCAGCTTAATTGCCAACGTTTTCATTTTTATAGCTTTTCCTATTTATTTATTTATTTTAATTCAATTCAATACAATGAAAGGAAGCAGGGTTCTGAAAACCGGACCGGACCGGCCGATTCAACCGGTCGGACCGGGAACCGGTCACCTCCCCGGTTCGGATGACTTCCTATAACCGGTGAGGTCAAAAACCGGTCAAAAACCGGTGAACCGGTCAAAAAACCGGCTGAACCGGTCAACCCGGCACCGGTCCGTGCGGTTGCTGGTTGCCTCAGCAGTAGCGCTCGGTGACTCGGTCGGCCTAGCACCGCGGCCTCCATCCCAACTCCGGCGTCGCATACCCCAAAATGAAGAAAGAGGAAGCGAAAACGCGATGCGATGCAGAGAGGAACAGTGAAACCGGAAGGCAGAAACGCTATGCAGAGTTGCAGACTGCAGAGGAAGCCGAAAACGCGATGCCGAGAGGAACAGTGAAACCGGAAACGCGATGCAGAGTTGCAGACTGCAGAGGAAGCCGAAAACGCGATGCGATGCAGAGAGGAACAGTGAAACCGGAAGGCGGAAACGCGATGCAGAGTTGCAGACTGCAGAGGAAGCCGAAAACGCGATGCCGAGAGGAACAGTGAAACCGGAGACGCGATGCAGAGTTGCAGACTGCAGAGGAAGCCGAGAACGCGATGCGATGCAGAGAGGAACAGTGCAGCGGCGCCGGTTCCGTTTCATGCGTTTCAAGTTTTCGACTTTTCGTTACTGTTGCAGACTGTTTTTCAAGTTTTCGCCTTTTCGGTTCCGTGTACAGACTGTTTTGTAACTTTTTTTTTTTTCAAATTTTGAATTTTGAATTTTGAAATCAAAGAAAAATAATAAAAATAATAGAAAAAAATAAAAAATAAATAAATCACCACTATCCTATCTAAAAAAAAATTGCATCTTTAGCTGTCATTTTTATAGCACAAATTGTTTCACTCTCTCTTTTTAAAAAAAATAATAATTTTGATAAAACTAAAAAAAAAGAAAATATTAAAAAGAGATGGTGTTAGACTTATGAAAAAAGATTGAAAAAAAAAATATTATCATAATACAAGAAAGGGGTGATGATCATATATAAATAATTATATATATATATATAAATATATTATATTTATATATAAATATAAATATATATTAAATTATACTCCAGTTCGACCACGGTTCGACCATTAAACCTTAAATCAGTACCTCGACTGGTTCAGTGACCGGTTCAGTTTTCAGAACTTTGAAAGGAAGGGAAAATTTATATATGATGTGCAAGCAGACGAGGCTCCGTACAGGTGTCCAGCCGCTGTTGCCTTTTGCTTATTCATTTTCCGTTGTTCTTTTTTTTTTCTGTAAAATGCATTAATTATTTAATATTTTATAAGGTCTCATTTAATATATTATATAAAAAATAAATAATTTAATATAATTAATATTATTTTTATTTAAATAATATATTAACTAATAATTTATTTAATTAAAATAATTTTATTTAATATTAATTATATAAAATTTTAAGATAAAATAATTTAATTTTTTATTATAAAATTAAAATTAAATAAAATTATTTTAATTAAATATTATAATATATTATTTAAATATTTTATAAAATTTAATAATATTAATTATATTATATTATTTATTAATTATATAATTTATTAAACGAATTTCGTCAGCGAAGACAAAGAAGAGAGTGTAGCCCAATAAGTCTGTGTTAAGCTATGGGTCCACTCGCTCGTATGATTTGAGTTTTAGGGAACTGTATGTTTCACATATATATAATTATATATAAAAGTGCCTCTCTCTTACTCTGTCTGGACTTCGAGATATAGAAAAATTACTGCATATTCTTCTAATATAATAAATATATATTTTAAGAATTATTTTTAATGTTAAATTTAAGTTATTAATATAAAATTTATATATTTTTTTAAAATTAATAATAAAGATAATTTCTAAACATATATTTATTAAGTTTTAAAAACATACAATAATTTTTTTAATATATACATATACACGTTAAGCTATTGGTCCACTTGCTCGTATGATTTAAGTTTTAGGGGACTTAGCTCATTTTTTTTTTTGTTTTAATTTTGGGGACTTAGCTTGTTGCACATACACTATACTTGCAGCCATTTTATATGATATCTCTTTCTATGGAGTTGGCCTTTGCTTAAAATGGGGAATTTGTGTTCCCCATAAAAATGTTCAACTTATGGAATTTTAGAAAGTATAATTAAACAATTGAATTTTTTATGAATAATTATTCATTATGCATTTTATTTTTTTTACTCTATATAAAATGCACTCTGCTATTTAAAAAAGTAATGGCATTTTACATGGAACTCAAGATATTAAACTTTTGTCTATATATATATAATTATATTAAGCATTATTCCCTTACGTATCTTAATTAATTTATGGTATAGAATCAAATAAAAGAGACACTACACTAGACATTGATGTACGCTATTTCAATATCTTGGTAAAAGAATTTGAACATTTTTAATTTGTTTTATTCTAGTTAATTAGGTAAGCAAAGCGGGTAAATCACGATAAGCCGGTTCTTTATTGAGTAGAGCACTGCTATTGCAGTACAAACCAACCCTCGTGCACGGAACTAATATGTTTGGGATAATTTTTAAAAAAAAAATCATTTTTTTAAAAAAAATTATAAAAATTTTGATATAAATTATTTTACCATAAAATAAATTAATTTAAATATACACTATGATTGTATTCTAAAAAATGCAATAAATGAATGACTTTGAACACTCTGATCATCTTAGCTGTAATAGCGATTTCCTGTACAAATCATTGGGCAATATTATAAAGTATTTCATAATTAGATAATAACCATTGGTATTTGGGTCTGAACAAATAAATAATGTGTACCAACAGAATCGGACGTAGTTGGAAGTGAGTTTCGTTTTTAGGAAGGTATTAAAATTTAAATTTTAAAAGAAATACTGAAAGAATCAATAAGGAGTGAATGATTGAAAATAACAGAAAATTTAATGATTAAAAATTTATATTGGTGAAACACAAATAATATGAATGATTAAAAATAAAAGAGTATAAGGATAAGAAAATGTGCACAACAAATTTATTTTAGTTCAGTCAAAATGCGTAACTGAAGTCCAGTTTATAAGCAACCGCTTGAGATTTTCTTCATTATAGTATTTTTGCTTACAAGAATTTCATAAGAACCTTCCTCTACTTCAACCCCAAAGTAGAATGATAGTGATGTTTCTTCCAAGGATACCACAATGAACTTTCCTCAACTTCAAGACGAAGAAGAGTAACAATGATATTTTGACATAAAAGATACCACAACGAACCTCCCTCAACTTTAACCCAAAAAAGAATATCCTAATACCAAGAAAGCTTATAGAATGCTATCAACACTTTCTTTCTTAATCCGACTAAAATAAGAGTATAATTTTCTTTTCAAATACTCTTATGATTGAATTACAATAAATTTCAAATAATTCTATCTTTCTAGAGAAAATAAGTAAGCATGAAGTTCTTAGATATAAAGAAAAAGAATTTCTGCAGGTGTAAATTACCTCCTCCATTGTTATTCACAAAGTCTCTTCATTGATTTCTTCAAAAGGTTATTTTTTTATAGATAATATGTTTCCCTTGATGTTGTTAGTCGTTTGGAGAGTAATTTCAGCTAAGAAATAACGTCTTTAAGTCATTGGTTGAGAATTACGTGCAAATCTTATAGTTGCTTTTTTTGTTTTTAGTAGCTGTTTGAAGTAGTTGTTCGTTTTTTCTCTATTTTTCGATATGACTTCAGACTAACATAAATTTGAATGTAGAACTTGATCTTTCCCATATAAATGTTATAATTAAGTAATAATGAGGTCAATGAATATTATTTCCTTAAATAAACAAAATCAATCAATCAAGGAGATTTGATCATATAATAAATTTGAAATCTTTCTTTAATAAAACATATCTCATAGTAAAAGATATGCATCTAGTCAATTAATAATAATAATCAATAGCTTCAATTAGAATATTTGAAGCAATTTGAATTCAAAATTCTATTTCTAAATATTTTAAATTGATCCCATTCAATTAGAAAATTTATCTAGTTAATTAAATAAAATTACCAATAACTCTAATTTAGGATTTTTGCTTAAATTCGAATTCAAATATGTTCAAAAATTATTCCAAATTGATTTCATAAGGAAATTCAATCAACCAATAAATTTAATATAATCACACTTTAATATTTTTTAATTCAAAAATATATGCCAAAAAATAATTCATTAATTCATTTTAAATCAATCATACAAAAATACGTACATGTTAAAATCCTCATAATCAAAACTTTAAATTTAACAAACACTTATTGTAAAAATCTCTTAACTCAAAATTCAGTTACAATTGTACTTAAAAAATTAATTTCAAAATAATATTTGTCAAATCCGACAAAAGAAAATAAAAAGTAAATGGTGGGTGTTATACGATAATTTGGGGTGGATTCTGATCATTAATATAAAAGGAGTTCATAGGGAAAGTGGAAACAAATCTAGAAAGTTTTACTTGATCATACGACAAATCCAAATACAAGGAAAGAAAAAATTAAATTGGGACGAGAAAAGAGATCTGAAAGTTGTTTGGCTCAATGAGCATATCGAAAATTTAGGTTCAAATTTTGGTAGTGCTATACAGACATATAGTATATATAATGAATGTGATGTCAGTGTTTTAGCAATGAATAGCTTACACTTAGAGTCATCAATATATATTATAATACATTTGCATATAAGAGCAGAATATATAAAAAGCTCAAGAATGTTAACATCAAGCCATTACGTAACCGTGACAGGTCGTAGCTTTAACCGTGCGAAAATTATATGAACCTTTTTCTTGGTCCTTTAAACAGTCACGTTAACTATAAGACCTAGCTAAAAGTTGTCTCCTTTGGACCACATGTATCCAATATAACAAGAAGAGGGACAATAATAGACTTTTTAATTTTTTGAGAAAAAAATTATAAATTTTATGTTTATTGCTGTTGTGCAATGTCGACAGACAGGCTGTGTACATAATTGTATTATAATTTTATAATAAAAGAGAGAAAAAAAAAATGTGAGGATGGTAGTGTTGTTGTCATCTAGTGTTAATTTATGGCTATTCATTTTCCAACCTCCAACCTTTTTTGTGTGGCGAAATTGTAAAGTATAAGCTTGTGCGCATGCGGATGTGCCCACCAAAGCCCAACGATGGAGAAGAGGCCAAATGCCATAATATGTTTGAATTTGAAGAATTTATAATAAACAAGAATCTCATTCATATCTAATTAGTATGAAATTTTAACTTTTTAAGCATAAAAAGTGCGAGTAATTCAAGCAATAATATTTGGTTAGATTGGTCGAGCACATACTTTATGACCAGAACTTGTTAACCGCTTTCAAACCTATATATACAATCTTTTAATTGCTCTTGCTTTTTCTTTTTTTCTTTTTAATTGCCTTCCTACTAAAGGCATGTTTAGTTAGAAAAGGAATAAATCAAATGAAAGTAAAGAAGAAGGAAAAGGGAAAAAAAATTGAGGGACTAAGTAATAAATTTCATTCTTCTTTGAATGTTTAAAATCTTTTATATTTAAAAACCTTTAAAATGTTGAGAAAAGTGACTAAAGAAAAGTGGTTATTATATAATAATCTCCCATTTTGAAAATACTCTCAAATAAAATAAATATTTACTTTAAAATAATTTTTTCCTTCTCTTTTCATGTTTTCTTCTCCATTCAACAATACCTTTAAAGAAACAAGATATGCCATGCTATTAAAAATATATATTAAATAAAATAAAAAGAAAGAAAGCAAATATCCTTACAACATCTTACGTCTTACCAAATACATCTTTGATTGAAATTACTCATGGATATATACTTATCTAGATATATATGGCAGGTTTATTTATTTCGGGGAAATGCGGGTAGCTATAATTGCACACGGATCTTCATCGTCACCAATATACCAACTAAGCGTAGAAAATGGTGTTGCATATTTATCAGTGAAGAAAATTTGTCACTTATTGAGGATATATTAGGGGTGGTTGGCCTAGCTAACATATATAAAGCTGCCTCGTAACCTATACAAAGATATTTTTTTGTTTATTAAGTGTGCACCTTACATAAACTATTTCAAATTTCTTTTTTTTTTTCAGAAATAGATAGCACGAAAAGTAAATTTATAAGAACGAAATAGAACAAATCTCCATATGTAATTACAAATTTTGAACTCGAATTTCTGTCTATACTTCTTCAGACCTTGACATTAGATATGTAGTGTTTGGTTAGAAGGCCACTGTGATAGTTCGTACAAACTTATGTTCTTATATAAAGATAACTAGCTTTATTTAAAAAAAACTAAGTTAATTAGCTCAAGCATGGATAAAGGACTATAAGCGTTTGCTTTAATTTGTCAAGTTGATAATCGTATTAAGAAATGCCTTGGTGGTAAGAAAAGTGTTTATGGTGGGAGGTTATGGATATTCTCTTTGGTTCTCTTTATTGTACTCTTCTCAGTGTCTTTTGTTTTTCAAAATTGCTTTTAACTTTAGGATATGTTAAAAACAAAATTCCCGGAACAGTATCGTGGCTTTACATTCATGACCTGACATAAGATTATCAGTCATATTTGGCAAATAATATAAGGTATAATAGTATAAACTTATATTATATAATTATTTTTATTATATATTTAATATGATATCTAATAGGATAAAGTTATTCAATTTATTTATTTTTATTTAATGATTATATAATAAACTAATCAAGTCTCAGGTTACTTGATAAGACCTGATAAAATTATTTTGTATCAAGTTAGATAAAAATATAATATTCTAATATCAAATCAACCCTAATCCTCATTCTCGTATTCTTTTCTTATAATCTAGCCTTATACTATCAGGCTTTATATTATCTTATAGTATATTATCGAGCCTTATCTTATACGATGTACCAAATATAACACTCTTGCCATACTACCCTTTTCGCTTAATTTTCTAAAGAGAGAAAATGTAATGCTAAATAGAAAAGGTTTTTCTTTTTTATTTATTAATGAAAAATATAACATATATAACATAATATTTGACTCGTGAAGAGGTCATTTAAAAAAAATAAAGAGTTATAATTACTGATAAAAAAATTAAAAGAATAAATTTTAATAATTTTATAATTTATTATATATATTTATGTATTTTACTATAATTTTAATTATTAATTTTTATTCAATAATTTATAACTTCCAATTTTTTTTTAAAATAAATTAATTTCTCACTTTAGAGAAATAAAATCTCATAACATATATGAATTAGCCTCTCTCTCTCACTCTCTCGTAAATTTTAGTTCACTTATTCTTGATCACTAACTAATATGATATTTACTTTAAGTAATTTCTCTTTGTACCGAAATCTTGAAAACAATTTTCATGAAAAGATTTCAGTCTCAGAAAATCAATAAAAAAGTCATACATACATACACGTTTATTGGATTAGTTAGCAAGCATTGTATCATGGGAATTTTTTTATAGTTGAGATTTATAATTTATACTTGAATATTGACTGCTAGAGATCAACAACACGTAAATATCGACTCAATCAACCTAAGAATTTCAGCTATGTATAGAGACTATCAATAAAAAAATTGCGGTGAGACGTTGTGTATAAATGTGAGACAAATCCTCAAGCTTGTACTTTTGTGTCCAAAATAATAAAGTAAGTGTATGTTTAGTATCATAAAAAATAAAAGAAATAAAATGAAAATAAGAATAAAAATATAAATATAAATGAAAATTAGATAAATATTTTAAAAATAAAAAGAATGATATTCTGTAAAAATTAATTATTATTTATCTGAATTTTTTTTTATCAAATAAGAGGCCATTACATTGCATTCCTTTCAATCATATTAAACGGCTTTAATAAATTTTAAAAATAAAAATTGAGAGAGAGAAAAAAATAAAATTATATAGAAGAAGGGATGGGTTTACATCAATTAGTACCGGACAACTGGGGAAAGAAGGATCTCATTCTTGGGAGAGAGAGCGAGAGTGGGGGGGGGGGGGGGGTTGAATATTCTGTCGTGCCAATCAACAACACAAGGGAAAGTCAAACGCGTTTTAAATTATTTGATGATATGGTCCTAACTCGGGAGTCATGGTGCTCTCAGTAATATTATCTTCTTTTTTAGTGCAATTTTTCCTTTTTTTCTATAAAGGACGTTTGGTGATTTTGAAAAAAAAAATAAATTATGAAATATTGATATTGAGTTTAATTTTAATTTATTATCAGTATAAAAAATTTTAAATTATTATTTAATAAATTATTAAATTATTAAAAAAATTTAATTAATTTCTCATCCAATAAATAAAAATATTTTGAAAAATAAAAAAAATTGATTAAGATAAAATTTACTTAAAAAGTCAAATATTTAATATAATAATTTAAAAAATATTATATTAATAATAAATTAAAATTAAATTATATTAAGATTTACTTAATAATTATATGAAAAGTATGTAAGTAATATATATTTGCAACTATTGTTATTCTCAACTAATAAAGCATGAATAATTGAAACATGTTTTGAACTTTTCATCGATACATTGAATGAGAAGTTCTATATGAAAGAGTTACTCTTTTTCTTTTAACTTATTAAAGTTTTTGGAATGAAAAACAATAGTAGTAATAATATAAATTAATTAAGTATTCTTTCTTCTACTAATTCATTAAAAAAATATTATTTAATTAGTAGTTACTCTCCATAGATATTTTAATAATTTAATCCATATCTCTCTGGTTTACACTGTAATCGAATACGTGCGTGCATACGTATGAATTCCTGTCCAACAAGTAAATAAAACACTGGCATAATTAATACATATATATTTGCACGTTATTGTATAATATATTTATTTTTTAGTTGAAAATTATAGATCAATACGTGTTCTTCATTCATACGTACCCGCACACTGGGATATGTATATATGCCCTGCAACTTCTTCGATCTCTTTATGTCACACCCTGTGTTATATCTGATCTGTTTGCCATACTTACGTGAACGGCAAGGATAAAGACCACCGCATTTATATATATATATATATATATATATATATATATAATATATATATATATATAGTAATTTTATCATAGAAAAAAAATAAAAATATCGACGATAATTTAATATTTGTTTATGCTTAAGATATATATATGCATGTAATGGAATGGCTACTGGTAAATGACTTTCAGGTGTACGTTCTCTTTTCCCCTCCTTTCGTGGATGCAAAGATGCATTGTGTTTTCCGAAATTCGTCGTATTCTGCTCATAATCTTAAATCTGTGGACTTGCATATGCATGCACTCTGCTGAAAAACATGAAAAAGAAAGCTGCAAATCGCTTATTTCTGCTCCTTTCTCTTCTCCACATACGTTGCTTCCAGTATCACTTTTGAACATGCATTTAACTGTAACCAGTCATGACATGTTCAAGCAAGAGTGCAGAGCAGCCAGACAGCAACCCTTTTCTCACTCTCTGCGTGCTTGTTCTATAGCCATGTGGACGGAGAAATAAAGTACAAAAATCCACACCTAATTAGAATAAATTCATAATAAATTAAAAACTAAATTTAGAAACCAGTATTTAAATTTAAATATTGTTATTAGTTTTAAAACTGAATATGTGTTATTAGACTATTAATAAGGCATAAATTATTAAGTTTGGATTAGTGATTAATTAGCGATTTGAGTATGTAATTTACAGTGGATGATAAGTTTAAATTTTTGTATCTTCATTGAATAAAAGAAATCAAGATTTAAGACCTATGGTGCTAACTTGTCACAATTTAATTTGAAGTTGTTTGCATAAGATCTTATCATCTATCTAATCACATTGATCTCTATTAAATCACGAAATGTAGTCAGCGGAGTTCACCTTGTAATTATTAACAAAGATGGAATATACATTAATGTAGAAGAGATATCCTCCGATAATACTAACTTATACAAAGTCTTATACAAAGTCAAACAATCAATAATAAGATCTAATTTAATTTATTCTAGACAAGATGGCATTCAATTTTGAAGAAGTTCTTTGTCGATCAAGATCCTCTCTAGTTGTAACAGGATCATCTTGTTGAAGAGAGATAAATACAAATTTTGTTTATTAAAACCTACTATGATAGATTGATGGGGTTATAAAATTGACTAATTATATTCTAAACATTTTGTATCTTTTCTTTTTAATAAGATATTTTCTAATTATTTTACTAATAAAAAAAATTTGATGTTTCTTTGTCATATATGCTTTTGTCGCTTTATACGACGTTCAAGTTACACATTTAAAATTTTTTCTCCAATTCTTACGTACTTAATTCAAATTCAAATATTCTTATTTTACTTAAAAATTCCGATGGCTTCAAAAGCTAGCTGTTGACATATTGCGTTAATTGGTGTTTAATGTTGAGATTTTTTTATTAAAGTTTAAATGTTGAGATTATCATAAATATATGCTGATAATTAAAGCCAGTATACTCATAAATTTTGGATTTCTTAATTACTCTTGTTTTGTGATTGAATATATTTGACATTGACACGTAGTTGTGCGCAATCAACTTCACCACATGCATGTGTCATGTGCCTCATGCAAACGTGTCAAAAATCCATCTGTAATAGATAGGTTTTCAAAATCTATGTGGGGATATCATATATATGTGGTTGACAAGATAACATGATTGTATAATAACATCTTAGTTTATTCTAAAGAAAAAGGGGGAAAATACATAATTAGCACAATTTACAGTCTTTTGTATTAGATATTTTTGTTTATAACTAATACTACTTCATATCACTTCATATCATTCAACACAACTAGATCAAAATTCTCTTTAATGGAATATGTTGGGTTTACTTATGTAATAAATAAACTTTTCTTTTCTTTAAATGGTTGAGACTAGGCCAAAATTCAAATATTTTTAACATAGGAACAAGCACGAGAGAGGGCATAGGATAGAAATATATATTTACGGAAATAGAAAAAAATTAATTCTACAATAAATTAATTTAAGTTTAATAGCTTAAAATTTTAAAATAATGCTATTTTACGCAACCTATTTTTACAAATTGACTGTGGAATATGAATATATCAAAGTCTAAGTAGTTACATGCATTACTCTTCTTTTTTTTTTTTTAACTCATGCACTGAAATTGAAGGAAAATTGTGCCCTTAAACCCCGTTTGGTTTAAATTTTACACTGCAGAACAAAATCACGTTTGAAGTTATGATTTTTGGGACCATTGGAGTGGAAGACTTTATGCTTACATTCTGGACGAATGAATCAGTTAGTTTAAACTATAAAGTGGGTGGCAGCCTCATTAATGTAAAGGCTCAACTTACCCCAGCAAACCTACTCACTTGGTACATTGTTGAAATGTCCAAACACAACACCTCAATACTTAGAAAACTCTAATCATCTCCTAAATTTGTCAGAAACAGCTCATTTCAAACCCAAACCTAGGATTCAATTAAAATCAAGAAATGGGTCTTGCTGATTCCATGTCCTAAAGTGGGTTTGCTCTTATCACTTTCCTTGTGGCAAAGGGGGTTAGGCAGAAAGTTTAGTGAGAAACCAAAGAAGATGACAAGGATTAGAACTCTTTTACAATTGCATTAAAATTTAAAAAAAGGAAAAAGAATTAACAGAATCCAAATAGTACGGATGATGGAAGTAACACAAAAAGGTTCTCTTTTTGTTTTTGGCTTTTGTCTTGCTTAAGGGACGTTTGGTTTGGGTGTTGATATCTTCGTGATTATTAAACTACGCACCCTTTCTCTCAGTCTCAGTTCCCCAACAAACAGAGACACCCCCTACCCATCTCCCACGGTCAACCAAACTCTAACTCTTATGTATTCGTATACACTCTTGCGACAAGTGCTCACTGTTTCTCCCTCTCTCTATAGCTTTCTCTCTCTTCCCCTCTGAGATAGATAGAATTAAATTAGACCAAAAACATGAATGAGCTGGAGGGAGATTCCGTGTGTGGAATTCGAGCTGGAATTGAAAGCCTCCCCTCTTTTTACCTCTTTCCGCCTCTCTTCCTGCTTCATATGCTTTCACTCTCATTTAACTCAAAGAGGCTATAAATACCTCAAATGCTCAACTCGTTATGTCACACAGCTTCTTCTTCTTCTTCTCTTTATCCTTTACCTATAACAGGCCACTCGCACTAATTAACATAGTCATGGAACTCAGCACCATGCTTTGCTTGTTTGCTTCTTTTCTCTTCATTGTTCTGTTCAAGACACTCACCAAATCCTTTGCCTCCAAACGCCGTGATTTGCCACTCCCACCTGGTTCCATGGGTTGGCCTTACATCGGAGAAACCTTTCAAATGTATTCTCAAGACCCAAACGTCTTCTTTGCCACAAAAATAAAAAGGTTCATATCAATTCTTTCACTTTCCTTTTTATCCTCCAGCTTTCTGATGGAAAAGGGTCTCTTAGCTACATATGCACTTGGATTGTTCATTATTCTTATTATAGGTACGGCTCCATGTTCAAGTCCCACATTCTGGGGTGTCCCTGCGTGATGATTTCGAGCCCAGAGGCTGCAAAGTTTGTGCTCAACAAAGCTCAACTCTTCAAGCCAACATTTCCAGCGAGCAAAGAGAGGATGTTGGGCAAGCAAGCTATTTTCTTTCACCAAGGAGAGTACCATGCCAATCTGAGGAGGCTTGTCCTTCGTACCTTTATGCCTGAAGCCATCAAAAACATCGTCTCCGACATTGAATCCATTGCCAAAGATTGTCTGAAATCGTGGAAAGGCCGTTTGATCACCACCTTCCTTGAAATGAAGACGGTGAGCCCTCCACTTCCACTCAGCCACTCCCAAACCAGACCACCGAACAGAGCAAAACAGAGTTATCCTCTGTTTCGTGTCCCCTGTTTTCTTTGTCCATTTTCTTAAAAATCAATATTAAAAATAACACACACACACACACACATATATATATATATATATAATAATTAATTAAAGGGTGGAATCCATTCATAATTCCTCTTTGATTTCTATTGAATTTTTACAAATTAAATAATGTGTTTTTTGTTTTTGGGTCTATTGCAGTTCACCTTCAATGTCGCCCTGCTTTCAATTTTTGGAAAAGATGAAATTCTGTATAGAGAGGATCTGAAACGTTGCTACTACATTCTCGAGAAAGGATACAACTCAATGCCCATAAACCTTCCGGGGACGCTGTTCCACAAAGCCATGAAGGCGAGGAAGGAGCTTGCTCAGATCTTGGCCCAAATCATCTCAACCAGGAGGCAGATGAAGCAAGACTACAACGACTTGCTGGGTTCCTTCATGGGCGAGAGAGCAGGGCTCACCGACGAGCAGATAGCAGATAATATCATTGGGGTCATATTTGCTGCTCGTGACACCACGGCCAGTGTGCTTACGTGGATTGTCAAGTACCTTGGTGAAAACCCCAGTGTCCTTGAAGCAGTGACTGTAAGTATCTGGGTCCTACCCTTTATCCTATATAATCATTGGTTTATGAAGCAAATTTCAATTTCATGGCATAAAAATAAATTTTCTTTTCTTTTTTTTTTGTTTTTTGTTACTGGACTTTCTCTAACTTTTGTCACAAAAAAATTCAGACTAGGTAGGACAAGTTGGGAAATTAGTTTGGTCCATTGAAACTTTTTGCTTGTGACTTTACAGGAAGAGCAAGAATCCATATTGAAGAGCAAGGAAGAAAGCAGTGAAGAGAAGGCTCTGAATTGGGCAGATACCAAAAAGATGCCAATAACTTCTAGGGTTATACAGGAGACTCTAAGAGTTGCCTCAATTTTGTCCTTTACTTTCAGAGAGGCAGTAGAGGATGTTGAATATCAAGGTCAATAATCAAATCTGATATGATACCTTTTTTTCTTTTTTTCACCCCAGATTTCCTTTCCTTTTGTTATTTAGGCTCACAGATTTTGTGTGGGGAATTGTTTTGCTCAGGGTATCTTCTACCAAAAGGGTGGAAAGTATTACCACTCTTCAGAAACATACACCACAGTCCAGATAACTTCAAAGAGCCTGAAAAGTTTGATCCCTCAAGATTTGAGGTAATTATTCTGCAGAATTTACGCATTCCCTACTGTTTTTTTTTTTTGTTGCTATTCATATTTGATTCCAAGTCAAGACTTTGACAGATTCTGTTAATTATTTGCCAGGTTGCTCCAAAACCCAATACCTTTATGCCATTTGGCAACGGGACCCATGCATGTCCTGGGAATGAATTAGCCAAGTTGGAGATTTTGGTGCTTCTACATCATCTGACCACAAAGTACAGGTTAGTAAACTTGATTACCGATAACAGTCTCATTGCGTCCTTTTTTCAGTCATATGCACCGAGTGGAAACATATTCCAAAGAATGTTCCAAATTCTAAGTGTAGCTGCCATCATTTTGATGCAGGTGGTCTGTGGTGGGTGCAAAAAATGGGATTCAGTATGGCCCTTTTGCTCTTCCCCAAAATGGTTTACCCATAACATTACATCCCAAGAAATAGATATCACTCAGAAACAAAAGGCAGAGCCAAGCCAACCCCAGTGTCGGTGAAACTTTCTAATTATGGAAAGAATGGCTTCAAAGCTCTCAAAATTGGTTTCAACTTTCCGAAGAAAATGATAAAGACCGAGGCCATATATCAAATATATAACCAAACAAGGGAAATCTAACCCTTCCTTTTTTTTTGGCCCAGAGACACCCAATGTTAGCCATGTAAGATCACTTAAGCTTTTAGGGAAAGTTAGTTCTTGACATAATATTAGAGTCTCTATAAGTAAGAGTTCAATCATCAAAATCAAATTTTTTATAATTAAGTTAAATTTCAGCACAAGATAGTGAGTTTTATGCATTTTCTATACTTCAAGCCCGAAGGGCTCTTACGTAAGAGAATGTATTAGAGATATAAATTTATTCATGTGTTTTCATCATAATTGATTCTTGACACCCAAAAGAAAATGTCTTGAGATTAAGTTCTTTTCATTCTTCACTTTGCTTTTTCTTTTTCATTTTTTCAAATATCCGGAGGAAAAGTCCTCACAAATTGGATTGATGATTTTGTATCCAAGAATGCCGCAAGGCAAAAAAAAAAAAAAAAGAAATTTGAAGATGGAATATTTGATTCTCTAAAGTTGACACACTCTGTTTTTCTAACAGGTGTTGCTTATATACACTAGCAATGATGTATTGATGTATGAAAAACTTGCACAGATGGCAAACGCTCTTCAGTTTTCTTTCTTGAGATAAGGATTTCTTATTAATAACCATTAAAATATAACACTGTATGTTATCAGATAAACTTCCTAAGAAATGTATATTAAGATACCATCTCAACTCTCGAGTTATTGATATGATTGCATTTTCAATCATTAAATTATATATTTCAATTTATTCAGTAATTATTCAACAATCAATAAACATGCCAACTGAAATGGGTAGTAAACTTTTAGGCTTTGAGATAACGATGAGAGGATGTCTAGATAATCTAAACAATATTACATTTAAAGTTTGCAATAAAATGAGATTAAAAAAAAACTCTTTAATTCAAGTAATTAAAGATATATAAAAAAATAATTTGACGTATATGAGTTTTCAACATTTGCTTCGATAAAGAAATTTTGAAATGAAAAGCACAAGGAATTAAATGTTTGTTTGAATAAGAAATTGGATACTAATTTGGACAAGGAGTTGATTTTGGCACAAAAATGACATGAAGAAAAAAGGAGAGGAGAAAGGAAAAAAAAGGAAACCCTAATGAATCACGGCACTGCAGAATAGTAGTGGTGATGATACGTGCTTCCCATCTTCCAAACATGCATTCAATGATTCAAATTTTGACTAATGCATTTCCTGAGTATTGCATATCAATCAAACTCAGGTCTCCTAAGATCTCAACACATGTCGTTTCAACCATATCAATATATATTATCCAGCAGATGCTCCCCCTACGCGTGGTTCCTCCTCTGTCGTTTTTCTTCAATCAATTATTCTTTTGTTCGTTAGGTGTTTGAGTGTCTAATTTAAAAATCAGTGAAAAATATGAGCAATAATACTTATATATACTTACATTTACATTTTTCTCACGTTTTACTTTACAAGTTATTAATATGATAGTATTTTAAATTTTATTATTTTTAAATTAGTTTAATTTATACATATAGTTCACATAATATGCGTAACTGTTATTTTTTCATATATTATTTAAGAATCATTAACATTTTTTTTCTTATTTATATAACTATACTTTTTCTCTCGAATTATTTTCTTATTAATTATTCTTCATATATATGCATACAAACTTAAATACATTAACTTGTCCGATTAATAGAAATTATAGAATTTCATATTGATATTTTAAAATTTTAGGATCAAATGTTATTATTAACGGAATAAGAAAATCGGTAAAGAAAAAAAATATTTTCTCGTTATTTGATTTACAAAAATAAAACAAATAAATGTATTGGCTATTTACCATGGCTTATTTATTTTTTAATTATCATGGTACTGATCTTTTTTCTTTCTGTTAAACATACACAAAAATATTCAAGACTGTACATGACAAGTTTTACAAATATATAGATTGACATCCTTTATTTTAAACTTTTATAACTTTAAAAAATTTGGGGATATAATATATATATATATATATATATATATATATATATATATATATATATATATATATATATATATATATATATTTGTTAGTAAAAAAAAATGGAACGACTACCATTTACCTTTCCCTGCAAAAAGTATTTTTCTTCAATATCTGGGATAAAAATTAGATGAACATGTCGCATTATGAGTTCAAACAAAATAAAAAAAAAATATACTTTTTAGTAGTATATCCTTATATTTTACTTAAAAGTATTAATATGAATTTCCTATCTTCTATATTCTAATAATCGACTCATATCAGAAAGGACAAAACCGATTTTACAATCATCTCGGATCTTTTCACCTCTCCAACTTAGCAACAATTAGTTAAAATCAAAACTTACTTTCACTCTCTATTTTCAACCTTTCATATGCCTAACTGCCCAAGAATTTTAGTTACTTTTGCTACTTAAACTCATATCAGAACGGAGAAAACTGCTTTTACCATCATCTCAGAGATCTTTTTACCTTTCCAACTTGGTAACAACAAATCAAAATCAGAACTTATTTTCACTCAACTTCATTCTCTATGTTCAACCTTTCATATGCCTAAAAACCTAAGTATTTTGGCGACTTTTGCTACTTTTATTTGGTTCTAATTCTGATGTTTAAGTTGTCCTTGGGTGCTACCATCCATATATATATATATATATATATATATATATATGTATGATCTATATTGACAGATGAAAAGTCGTCAGTTGTTTCTAATTGTCTATATATATCTGTAAGAAAAACAGCCCTTTATGGTATCAGAACTATATGCAGTTGGTGTTTCCAAAGTTGCTCATGAGTCACGAGCATGTCATAGTTATCTGATTCCACCCTCCACCTGTTGAAGAAGGAGTTGTGAGTCAAAGTAAGAAGGAAAGATCATTCAAATGATAGCTCCCACCAGAACTTTCCCGGAAAAATCTACTGAATTTTATGGATATTTCTTCTTTGGAAGTTCCTATCAGGGAAAAAAAAGAATTGGTAGGCTCTTTGTGGGGACCTTGAACTTGCAACCCTTACCTATTTTAATGAATGCAGTTTGAAAATCTAGAATCACTAGTTTCTGTATAACCAAACTACGGCACCGCAACGATTGATAATTTCTCGTGTTATGCCATCTTTCTCGGTTGTGGTGGGGAACTGGGAAGGGACTGGCAAATTAGTGTAAGTCAAATTAAATATTACTTAGAAATTTTCTTGAAATCAAATTATATATAAAGAATATAAAACTATAGATATTTTTAAATAAAATTTTATCATGTAATATATATGCATACTGTTTTAAATGAAATGATTTCATAATCAACATAACAAAAATTATTTTAATATTATCAAATATATCAGTTAAAATATTTTTCAATAAAAAATGTATTTATAAGTTTAGTGTATAAAATATTCATGTAGTTCAAATTTTTTAGAGTTTAGGAATCCGTTGTTTATTTATGTGAATTAAATAACAAATTTCAAGTAAAAAATATACTATTTTAATAAAAAAGAGAAGAGGAAAAAAAAAAAATTGAAGCCGACGATCTGAAAAATCAGCAAAAGTCAAAACAAGGAACAAATATGAATTAATGTTGTTGGAAACTTAAAGAAGTATGATGAAGGCTAAAAAAGGGATAGACTTAGACATTTTGTGGTGCTTTCCCGTAAGAGACAAACGGGGAAAAGTAAAGATAAAAAGAAAAAAAATCAAAGTAAACAAGTTAAAAATCAACAAAAATGTGATAACTTTCTAAAAGTTTTCTAACTATGTGGGACAAAAAAATTAAATTGTGCGTGGCACAACATATCAAGTGGTGATAGAAATTTTGTAAAAATGAATAGCTTTAATTTAGACTATTTAGAGTATAATACTTTATTTATTAAATGAAATTTTATATATATTTGACTTAGGGCCATGTAAAATTTCTTTATTTGAACTTTTGGGATTATACTTTTTAAAATTATAAGCCGGACATATTCAACAATTAACTAATTAGAGAGGACCAAAACTATAAAAATCAGTTGACATGGAAAATTATTTAAAAATTAAATGTATCTCGCTTCCATTGAAGCTAAGCACGAACTCCTTCGTATTTGTATTCATCGATAATTAAATTTATATCAAACTTTTAAGTAATCTGTTTTATTATTTTTTTCTGTCGCACAAAAAAATTGTTTTATTATTATAAGTAGCCAATTAGTCAGTTAAAAACTCATTTTTTATCTTATTTTTAAACAGTTATTGACAATGTTTATATAACTGAAAATGATTACTCATTTGTAAATTTTGAAATAAGAATAAGTGCTAACCAAAGTAAATGATCAAATCAATAATAAGTCTTATTTTTCCTATTTTCATTAATTATTGGCATAAAAGAAACTATTCACAAGTATATATTTTAATATAAAATGTTGAAAAAAATTAATTTGATAATTATAAATAATACAAAATACATAAGAGAAATTAAATTTAAAGCTGATTATAAATTGCATTATTTATCGTTAATGGTTTCTTTTCAAAACTTTAATTTATGTTTTACTAATACAGTATCATAGTCGCATAAACCGAAAAAAAAAAAGAAATATAAGCGGTAAAGTAATAAATATTTAAGGAAAAAATTTTAAAAAAATTAGTTACTTCTAATTCTTGTTTATTTCTTCTTTCAAAATAAATTCTCTCTTTATTTCTCTTTTTTTTAAAAAAAAACTTAGAATAAACAAAAATATAAGATTATAAAATATGTTTAAAAAGAAGAAAACGTATCAATAGCTAAAACAACTACAGTGCAACAGAGTGCTAGAAAATAGGGTAGCAAAACAGCAGCCTCGTCCTGTTTCACCATTTTGCACTACCGACGAACACCTCCAGCTCCTCTTTCTTCCAATTACTGTCTTTTGTCCGGTTTGTGTAATGCAAAGTTGCTTTACTCTTATTCGCTTTCTTCTGCTCCTCCTTTATTCATTTATTTAGTTTGATTGAACATCTCTCTATTCTTATATTCAATTATTTATCAATAAATATTAAATATAATAATAAGTTAGTTGAAATTTTAAAAAGAAAATCAAAATTTAAATTTTAAAAGAGACATTAAAAAAAATTCTAATTGTTACAATATTCGATGAATTAATTTCATAATACTATTTAAAAAAATATCCGGATCAAAAATAAAAAAAATTCAATTGTTTATTATGGAGCTAATGCCTTATAGCCCACCAGGCCACAATTTTAAGATAAACAGCAAAAGGAGAAATAATTACCCATAACTTCATGAAGTGGTCGAGTACCAATCACATGTCCTTTTCCTTAGAAATCATCTTTACGAAAATGGAAAAACAGTTTGCAGATTGGGACTCCGCCATAAATTATAAAATCTTAGCCAAAAATGCTGACTCAGAGCTCTGCATCTCTCACAACAAGAGCACAAGTGTCTCGCATGTGTTCTTTGATGTTGTGGATTAATTGTAAGACGTTGATCGATCTGCCCTAAAGGTACTTTTCAAATCCATGACAGCTATACAGAAATGGATGATTCCATTCTAGTTTTGTCCAGATCTTAGTTCTAACATCTATCCTATCTGGGATGGATATATAGCAGCATATATATTTTGTTCTTTAGGTCGAGAATTTGCATACATAAATATTAATGGATAGGCAGTGTATCAATATTTTCTTTTCTTTTGATTCTTGGATGCTAAATGAATCCTAGTACCTTACTGTTTTGAGACCATTATCCTTATAATTTAGGTGAGGCTCTGAAGTCTGAAGTTTGAACCATGGCACTTTATTATGAAGAATTCTATAATTTTCATTGAAAAAAAATATTTTAAGATTGGCGTTAAGTTGAATATTCAATTATTTGAATGTCAAAGAATTAGAGAAGTAGGACGAAAATGATTAAACATCCAGGTATGATAAGGTTGAAGAGTTTTTTTACGATTCAAGTTTACAATTAGGCATCTGCTAGTTGTAGAGTTTATGCAGATTATAAACTAGCAAGATTTTTTTTTAAAAAAATTTTAGATGACAAATGAATTCTAAGTAAGTAACTATTTGAGACCATTATCCTTTTAACTCGGGTGCAATTATGGTAAAAGTGTTGGAGTTTACATCGTGGAACTGTAAAATAAAGCCAAAATTAGTATTTTCGTGAAGAAAATGTCTCAAAGGGTAACACCAACTTTGAATTTTCTGTTCTTTCCTTTTTTTTTTTCAAAGATAGATTTTTGATTGCCATGAACGGAAAAGCATAGACTAGTCAAGTAACTACAAGGATAGTAACAGGATGATCAACCAGGATAAACCAAGATCACTACCAAAGGGGTGTGGGTAGGAGAAAGAACAAGATACCAACACAAGACTGAAGGGGAGTGAACAAGTTACACAAGCATAAACTCATCTACAAGTTTGAACGCAGAAGACATGATCTCAATAGTCCATATCCTCCAATGGTGAAAGCCTATTTTTAGTTTACAATTCCTTGATTCTAAGTTGTTTGAAATTTTCAATCATTTGAATGTTATCCAATTAGAGAACTACAATGAAAGTGACTTCAGAGTACTAAAGCTGCCATTCCTACAAAGTGTTATTTAGAAGAATTTGATATGGACATTGCAGATGAAGCTCTAAGTGACTCTATATATGGTTAAAAGGTTGAAGATTCTTTCATGATTAAAATTTCTAAACCATGTTTCTAAATTAGTTCTATTGCAGAAGTATGTTATTATTGACTTGCTGGACAATATTTTGTGGAGAGTATCTCAAGCAAAAATTAGTCTCACAATCATTTAATAAGAAGATATCTCGAAAGAGCAAAAAAAAGTATCCTGTTACCAAGTCTAAAGATAGGTGCTTTGAAGTTTCTCTCGCTGTGTGGTCCAGAAACAGGTTTAAATGTTCTATGCTAATGGTGATGTAGTCTAATTATCTTTTATTTGAATGTTATTGAATAAGTGTGTATTTAAATTAGAATTTGTAAATTTAATTTTGATTAGAAATAAATTTAAGTAAAATAATTTATATTTAGTAAAAAATTACGTTCAGCTCAAATGTAAAAAATATTTATTTTATATTAAATAAACTTTTAAAAACATAATTATGTTTGAAAAATACTGTAAATATGAAAACAAACATGATAAAAAAAGAATAAAAATTTCATTTAAATTTTCAAAAGTTAATTTAAGTAAGGCAAACGCTCGCTATATCCATATATGAAATTATAGAATCTTTTATGATTACTAAATTTAAATTGGCAGCTGTCTCCAAATTAATGCTATCAACAACTCTACTTTTTTTTTATTATAAACAATTAGTGGATCACAACAAGATCATTTATATTTCATCATTTTTTTAAATAATACATGTTGAAATGGTGAATGATACAACATGAAACATGTGTGCAAGCTTACGTGCTCGTGACGAGAGAGAGGATGGAGAAATGTGGGAAGAAAATTTTGCACAAAATCTGAAAACGTTGCAAAGATGGTCCTAACTCCCAAGCTGTGGTGGACTCTGAATGAAAGGAGTAGTGGAGAGTTCGTACTCTGTACTGATGCAATAATTTCAATATGACGTGGTGCAGCCGCAACAGTGATATCTGGATTCTGGAATATGTAGCAGCTGGTGTACGAGAAAGAAAGAAGCAAAAGTGGGGGAAGAAACGAGAGACGTGTATAGGCTTCCACTTCTCTGCTCCAACGACACAAAACACCTAATCAACACCAGGACCATCTTTCTAGTTCACTGTCATCCTAATTATCAATGTACTGTTCTCTGTGTTTCCCTTTTGCCATGGAGCTATTTTTCTAGTTATACTTTTCTCTGAAAACACAAAGAAAATCATACTCTTAGGTTCTCAATTATAGCCCCCTTAAAGTTGAATGACATGCATATTAATAGGACAAACATCTAACAATGTTTTGAGATATTGTCAATGATGGGAATTTAGGAAAGATTTACGGTGCATTTATGTTGCGACCATAGTTTTCAGATTCTCTCCTAAACCCTGCGAACCGCGTACTAATTCGTAGTACTTTAAGTGTAAAGAAGTTCTAAGTAAATATTGGCAAGAAGTGACGAACCACGTACCAAAGAATATTGGGAATCTGAAAATTATGGTAGTGACTCAAAACGGCTGCTCTACTTAGGACTGTCAATTTAACCTGCACCATCAACATAGCTACATCATGCCATGGCCACTGTCCAAAATCTTTCATCAACCGCAATTGCCATTCCCATAGGTGGGTCGGCTGTTTGGTAAGTGTCAGATCATCAACACATTTCCATGGTGGTCGATAATAGACATATGAGCAAAGCTACGAAGCACATCCACATCACTGCATTTTAAATGATAAATTAGGAACCCATCATATCATACACTCTGGCACCATCACAAAAGGCGACCAAATGTCAGTGTCACACAAGTAGAGGTTTACAAAGGCAATAGTCAAGCCACGGCTGGATAACAAAAGCTCCTTTGCTTTCCGCTGCATTTTTGAACCACAGAAAGTGTTGGAGCCCTGAGAATGACCCTATACGGGGGTACTCCTTTGCTCAGATTGCCTTGTGAATATTTGAATCTTGAGAAGCTTTGCAACATGGAAATGAACCGCCATCAATTTACAGGGGAGGATGTGCTAGACTCACCACTTTGGGCCCCGCAATTTAATGATCAGAGGAATGGAATACAAGGCCAGAAGACAAAAAAGAAAATGACCGGTACCTAAGGTTCTGTCTGGGCCAGCCTGGCCAGAACAACTTGGGGCCTAAGGTTTTGATGACCCGACCAAATTCACTTCACATGACCTTTTCTACTCTATACAAACATTTGCTTTTGTTTCTCAAGTTTTATGTGTAAAATGAAGTGACTTAAATTCACTAGCCTTGAGAACCCAAAAAAGAGAAAACAATATCACTAGCCTTTCAAGCGAGTTGCTTTGGTAACGTTTAAATGTGTATAGAGGTCAGGACATGGTGTAAGTTCCATTTTATTTATATTAGTATCATTAACGTAAGTTCTTTTTTTAATTATTATTATTACAAAAAATGTCTAGGACAGTGTGTGGAGAATGGACAATAAACTAAAGTGCATTCAAAGTGACTTGGAGAAATTCAACCTCAAAATAAAACAATACTAAAAAGATTTGGCGTGGCTTGAATTACAATTTTTAGACTAATCTAAATTCTTCTATCCTTAAGCACCACCATCCATCAACTCAATGCTTTGTAACTGCATCCAGTTGGTTAAGTTGACTTACTAATCATTTGTGTATGGAACCAACATTTTATAGAAACATATGAACTCATTAGAAAATAAATTATTTCAATTGTGTAAGACATGAATATTGATGTTCAAAACAAATTATAAGAATAATAATTTCAATTGATATATAAAAAAACTTGAGTGTTTGGAATATTTATTAAAGGCTAAAATATAAAAAACCTTTTTTAATTATAGGTCATCTTTTAAAAAAAAATTCTGTGCTTTCAAATTTAATAACACAATTCTCTTAGCTTATCAAAATATACATCTTAATATAAATTGAACTCCCTATGTATGTGTAAAGAAACCTAAGTAAGGAATTAATATGTATGATTCAAAGCATCGAAATTCTGAAATGACCTATAATTGAAAGAGATTTTTTGCATTTTACCCTTTATAAAATGCATAAAATTCAATCGATGTTATCAAATTGGCGGACCCGAAAAGTTATAGACCCAATTCAAATCAAATTCCATTCGAATCCTACCAAATCAAATGAGATGCGGAAATTGTCAAGTATAACACAAATGAATTATTTATGCATAGATAGCATAAACAATACTCAAAACATCGGCAGGATAGAGGTCGAGAAAGTGTCTGACTTGAAGGCAACAGGAGAAATGCAACACAGCCAATCATGGGCACTATTATGGCATTCCACAGTGGAATAGATGACCCTACCTTCATTATCACTGTAAAATCTTCACGAGTACAAATGTCATTCACGTCAAACTGATATTGACCGCAGTATCAAGCTTCTCATTGTTGGAAAACCATTATATGGACATAGAAAAATGCACAGATATAAAAAGAAAAGTAACAGGAAAAAAAAAAGTACAGCTATGGTCAGGTAACTCTATGAGCAGCAAGTCGCAAGGCAATCTATCCTCAAGCATCATGATTTAGAATTGTCTTTGTAAACAGATTAGCCAAGCAAGTCCCTGAACAAGTTGGGATTCTGACTTGAGGGGTTCACACCCATCTGCCTCACCAATGCATCCTTCTCCAAAGAATCTTTAGCATTTGGAACCCTTCACGGATTGAGACATGGGCATCATAATTGTCTCTCCAGTGGTAGCTCTGACAGCTGCATTCGACAACTCGGATAAAAGATTTACATTATCCCCTCTCACAGGGATAGAATAGCCACCACTGCCACTCTGATCGCTTGCAGTAGTTCCTTCATAGAGTGCCATAATATTAGGCATATTTGTAGCAGCACCTGCATTATTTGTTGTAGAACTAATGCCTGGGTCAAGAAGTCCTTCCAGTTGCTTGAAGGGGTCCACAGAGGGAGGGGCAGTAGTCACAGTTGGTTCACCCAAGTCAAGCAAATCTGGAGGAGGAGGTTGATGATTTGTTTTCTCGCCAGCTACTTCGTTGGGTACAACTGCAGCCTTTGCTTCCTGAGATTGGTCTGCAGCACTAGCACTAGCCTTTGGAACCTTATGAAGGGTGGATGGTCTTTTCTCAGGTTTAGTTGAACCACCAAACAATGAAGCAGCAAGCTTCTGCTTTTCTGGAGAAATTTCAACCTGTGTCTTTCTTGAATCATAACCATCACGTACTTTTGAATTCACAGCTGTTGCACCATCCACCTGAGTCAATCCATTGGCTGGTTTTTGGGAAGTAGAAGATGAGGTAGATGATACTGGAGACGAATAAGTTGGCCTACCCCACTTCTTCTGAACACCATCAAGCCGTAACTTAAGCTCTGATGATCCTGCCTCTGACGTTGATCCCACAGACGAGACCTGGTGGGTCTCCCTAGAATACAATGCCTCAGGTACTGGAACAAGGTCTGTTGAGGATGCAAATGAGACTGGAGCAACTTTTGATGGCATTGGAGGTTTTGGAAGTTCATATGCCTCAAATCTCAGGCCATGCTGTGAAGATTCATGCTGTTCTTGGCTCCTGAAGTTGCTCATATTCCCCATTCCAGTGCGCTCATCCTCAGGAATGTAGGGCTGAGCACCCCTTTTCTAGAGACTGCTGGACATAACCGTTGAGGAAAGAAAGGTTCTTATCAACCTGCATAGAAGATTCATTGTGTCAATAATCTTGGATCTGAAAAAGTATGTTCGTATGGTAATATGCATCGTTCCCAAGCACATTAAACAACTGAAAGCAAATCAGATTCTGTTCTAGAAACGAAGAAACTTGAGTGAAGAATGGGTAAACAGAATCCAAGTGTTGGGTGCGCTGAAGCCAACCTTAGTTTTAGTAAGGTTTCTAAAAATTTAAAATTATGTATAGAAACTTGTTTGGTTTTTCTTACAATGTTTGGGGAGGGAGGGTCCCAATCAATAGTTCAATACCATTAAGAACCAACTAGCCATTTTCAAGTCACATAGGCAGCTATAGCAGCCAACCATGGTCGAATCATTATAATAAATGATAGAATTTGTTGCAGTTACTGAAAACATTACTTTCTTCAAAACAAAAGATATTCTTATAAAAAACTATTGGATGCTGAAATATAGTTCATTAAACAGACTTTCCCCTGACCACATTTGTTTCATGCACTAAACATCAAAAAGTGCGCAAGGCATTATAGATAAATACATAAAATATTATAATCTTAAACTGATATTAGATTCTAGAATTAGCAATAACCTCAATGTCTTCACAACTTGCATCTCGTGGCATTATTGTTTCAACAGCTTGTGCATCCAAACCAATAAGGGCTTGCAATTCATAAGCACGTTGCTGCAAATCTGTAGAGTGGGACGCTAACAATTCTTCAATCAAAGATTGACACTGCAAGCAGACAAGAGAAAGTTACTCATCTTGCCATTAGTATCTCAGTCAAATTTCAGCATCAAGTTGCAGTAAAAGAAAACGGGATTTATTGTTGATTAACAGCCTAGCCACATGCAAAACAACATTAGAAACTAAAGTACCAATTAAAACAGTGCAAAAACATTTATGTTTAATCAGAGAGCAGTTAGTTGAGTGTCTTGTTGGCAATAATTTATCACTGAAAAACATGCTTGGAATTCATAAACATATATATATTTCGAGAAAAAAATTCCAATAAAATTATAGAAATATCAAATTTTAAGATCTAAGCTTCATTTTCCTCAGTGTCAACTCTATTTTGTTAAATTATCAACCAAAGAAAAATTTTAAAATTTTATGGACCAAAATAGATATGTAAATGGAAAACATCATTCACGCAATTGGCAACACCCTAGAAGGACTTCTAAACGAAAAAAATCATTGGGTGGGATTTTCATATGATGACAAATATGGGGGACCAGCATAACACACATTACAAGGGATAGTCAAGATTTAGATTGTGCTCAAAATTTAACCATTCACTTCCATCACAGAAAGCCTGGAAGATGGGAAAGATGCAGAATTTTAACCTCAAGTCTTTCAGTGTATACCTCAGGTAGCATATCCACTTTCCTCCCAGCAGCTACTTCAAATGCATAAATTTTCATCAATGCTGAAATTGCATATGCCTTCCCAACAAGAAATAAGTTAGTCCCAATTAAAATTGCGCAAGCAAAAAGATTGAATACAGTGGATGTATATTAGAGCAAGACATAGGGAAAGGATGAGTCTTGTAGAACTAACAAGATAAACATCAATAAATGATATAGCAAAATTAATGCAGAAAACATGTCATCATAAACAAATAAAACTAATTGTAGAAATCCATAATAAGGATACAATATTGCAAGGATTAGTCATAATAGATGCCCAGCTGAAAACACCAGTGCCAACACATCCCATCACACTCTTAATTCCAAATCAACAAATAAATATGGAATACCAATACAATCATTAGTTTCATGGCAAAAGCATTATAGCACTTGCACACACTTACATGGAAAAGTAGTGGAATCTTACCAACAAAATCAACATAACAGTGAAACAGCTATATAACTAGCTATATAAATATGCAATTAAGATAATTGTCATGTAAGTGAGCAATTCCGTGGAAAAACTTATTGCATGCTCACCCAACTCGATCAAGCAGGAATGTAATAAAAGATAACGCATGTCCAAGAATTTTTTTTTTTTCATGTTACATTATTATGCTAAACAACATGCTACTCATTAACTCATACCGTACAGTAGATTTGGACAAGTAAACATTTAAGCTATCAAAGAAGTAAACTGAAGTACTTGATTCTTGAAATATGAATTAGTTGTAGAGAGAAAGAGTGACGATCTAGGGTAGAAGTGAAGCAAAGAAAAGAGAAAAAGACTAACAATCCTAATGTTATTTCTCAATAAATCTAGGATGCAGCTTTTAAATAAAAAGGGCAGTTAGATTATGCTTAAAACATAAGGAGCCCTAGTATGCCTAATTTCAAATTGACAACATGTTACTTTGATATTGATGCCAATTTTAAGAGCAACCACAAAATAGAAAGAAACCATCCATTGATAATAAGATTCTCCCTAAATAAAAAGGCAATTTTGTAACAAAACAAAAGGCATTTTGACTGTTTCCCTCTTTCCTTTATAGTAAAGTTGGTCTCCAATAAATACCTTAACAGTTTCATCATTAGAATATGCCTCTGCCACGTCGCATATCTTCCCAATGATATAGGAAGCAGAATACTTTCCATCAGCTGTGCCATATTCCCCCAGAACCCAACAGATTACCTGTAATCAGCATTTAACATTATGCTAACAAACAGATCTAATTTCTTTGAAAAGTAAAACGGGTGGGGAAACAAAACCTAAGTGGGATAGAAAGTACTTGAAGAAACACAGATGGAAGCTTTGGCTCTCCAATAAGGCGCAAATATGACTCAACCTACATGAAACAGGATGCATTCAATAACATAAGTATGCATATGAGCATTTTGTGGTGGACATATTAAATAAACCGGTGCAGTTATCAAACTAACATACAGCGGATGATCTCAACTGACTATCTGCAGCATCATCATCCCCTCCAAATCCTTCTGCAATCAACCGCATTAAATTATGCGCCACCTTAATATTCACAAGATCTCCAGCGTGTTCAAAAACTTTATTCATGGTCTGCATAATCAAAGTACCAGATATTATTAGTTATCAATTAATGTATGTAAAAATAAAAAGTGCAAAACCAAGAACACAAAGGCAACAATTCCAATTACCTGTATAAACCAATGATTACTTGGTGCAAATTGCTCAGCAAGTTCCACACATCGAGATGCTATATAGGTTTTATAATGGTCATCACTTATGCTAATCATGTAATCAATCATACGGTCAACAATCACTTCCACATTGGAGGACTTAGTCATTTTGTATAGCAGTTCAAAAGTTTTTCGCTTCAGAGTATCATCAGGGTCCTGCATCACACACATCCAATTTTCATCAGAACTCCAAATTCGAGCATGATGCATAGATATAATATAACTAAGTGAACAACAGTGAGCACTGTGATTTTAAGTGAAGTGCATAATCAGGGTTGCTTGTGCACAACTGCAGAAAGAGTAATAATCCTCATGTCTATGCCAACGAAATCTTAAGCTTAACAAATTGAAATATTCTTCCAAAAGCTCACAAATATAAATCATTCCAAAGACCCATTGAAAATTTGAAGTTAATTATTGATTCTCAAAAACCAGCTCTAATTGCAAATTTTCATAAACTTGAGAAAACAAAATCTGGTTGGGTTCACATATAGATGAATCAAACATAATTTAGTTTTCCACTGTATTGGACCCATCTAACAGATTCATATGTGAAATACAATTACAGGAACCAGCCCTGAACTTACGAGAAAACCAACAGTTCTATACTGATGGAAGAAAAGATTTTGACCTGCTCAAAGAGGAAGTTTTAATTACAATTTAATTGCCAAACCATATTTTGAATGTCTATTATACATGTTACTGCATTTATAGCAACTGATGTAAGAGTCATAATTGGCTTTTGGTTTAATTGACATTTTCATAAGGAATTTCCAAGACAAGGCATTCATGGCCAATGGTCTTGAATACTAGTTAGCATAAATATTAAACCTTGATGTTCATGAAACAGATAGTGCATAATTTCAGGACAAGTAATTTATCACAAAAAATGTTATTCATCATCCTCATAATAAAGAAATATGGAAGAGATTCTAGAGTTTCTTTTCCACCTACATTAGGGAAAAAAAAGGGATAAAAAAAAAATCCTCCTCAACTATATTAAAATAAGATAAACTCAGCAACATCCAACATCATATGGTTTGCAGACTAAATATGAAATTATGAAAAGAGACAAACATACAATGATCTATAAGACAAAACCTGAATGATTCAACATCTTCTTGAATGCTCAAAATTCATTCATCATAACTCTTAAGGTTTTAAGAGGAATGTCCTCACCTCTAAGCAGTCAATCACAGCCAATTGGTGTTGTTCTGCAATATGTGGACTTAACTTTATCAGCCGACCAAGGGCATCAATGCCCATGTACTTGAGATTATGACTGTCACTCTGGCCACATAATAATAACACAAATGTAATAGATGACAGCCAAATCCAAAAACTTGCATGGTATAAACTTCAAGCAGAATTCACTAAAACAAACCTTCAAAAATCTTGCAATTACATCTGCAGCCGCTTCTAATAACTTAGGATTGGGATATATGGAAGAGACACAGCATATGCACTCATAAAGAACAGCATTCCCTATATTACTTGACGACTCACCCCTCCTGATTATATCACCAAGAACAGTATACATGTTTTCACTAGCTTGCTTGTCGCCATTTCCCAACAATGCCAGGATTTTCAGCAACTTAATCTGCATAATCAAAATATTTTTCTGCTGAAACTTAAATGACATCTAAGCTAAGGAATAACAGAAAAGTAATCAGAAGCAAGCGAAGTTAAACAATATACTGTATATGGAGAGCAAACTGCCACATTTTGAGGCTTACATGGCACTTGTATATGGAAACAATATACTCTAACCAGCAGATAGAATGAACCAATTATGGACCTGAATGAATGGAGCGGGCATCTGATGATAATCATAGCTCTTTGGCAATCTGCGTTCTGCCACTTGCTTAAGAATGCTAACAAAGCTGATGACGAGATCCTTATAAGAGTTAACATCAATCGTTATAAGATCAAAAAGAGGGCACAGCGTGGCACCCATTACCCCAGGATCATTATCACAGAGTCTCTTGCGGAAATTGGAGACCAAATGGGACACGGAAGACGGCGATTTCTCGTAGAAGCGATGAAGGGCCATGACAGCCTTCTTCCTGACGGCCTCCTTGGAGTGCCCCAACAGCTCGACCACCTGCGGCAGCACAGCGGGGGTGGTCTCCTCGTTGATCAACTTGCAAACGGCATTGAGGGCAGCGCACACCACCAAATAGTTATCGGACTTGAGGTCCTTCTGGATGGTGTTCACGATGAGGATGATGAGGTCGTGGTCCTCGTTCAGGAAAAGGGTCACGGCCAGGTACCCGGTCCGCTTGAGGAGGAGGCTGTCGTCGTGGGTCATCTTGACGGCGTGGATGTAGCCGAAGGAGGCGTCGTGGCCCAGCATCTCCACGTAAACGAGGCGAATGATGTACTCCTTCATCTTGCGCTTGGGAATGTCGGGCTCGATGATGCGGCGCTTGAGGGTTTCGATCTCGCGGAGGACGATTCGGTCCTCTTCGGCCTTGGATCGGGTTTCGCCGATGGACTTGACCAGATCGAGGAACTCCTTCGATTGGCCGAACCCGCCCTGGGAGCCCATGGCGAGCTCCCTGCCGATCGTCTTCAACTGCTCCAGCTTGGGTTCCGGTTATTTGAACCCTCGATGGGGAGCATCAAAATTGGCCTCCGAGAGGCCGAATTGAAGCTGAGACTGAGAGAGCACGGAAGTGAATGCGGGGAAGGAAGCTAGCCAGATCTGATGCACGCTCCCAGTGCGAGAAAGTGACGAGGAAAGAGAAAGGGAGAGAGGAAGGAGACAAGGTCAGAAAGAGTAGAAGAGAACAAAGGGTTTGAAAGAGAGAGTGAAGAGTGAAGAAAGCACACGGCGTTCTATAGGTGGCACCGGGTGTCGGAGAAGCAGAGAGGAACACCAAAACAGCGCCTGTTGCAGGTAAAAGCGAAATCAAATTAACTCATTATTTATTTATTTATTTATTATTATTATTATTATATATATATATATTTTTATTATCATCTAATTATATATTTTTATGTAGATAATAATATTTTAATTTTTTTAATAATTATTAATATAAATGATAATATAAAATAATTTAATTAATAATTACAATGTTTATATAAAAATTTATTACATTAATAGTTATGTACATATTGGTAAATTATTAAAATTACTTACAAATGGTTGATTACAGTAGTCTATGTACAACGATTTGAAAAGTGTGAATGGTCATCACTTGAGAGAGTGAAATTTTTTTTTATATTATTATTTTACAAAAAAAATAAATTTTTATTTTTAAATTATTTATCATTATAACTAAATTATTTTAATATTATAGTAATATATAATTAGATAATAATAGTAAACAGATTTAACAAAAAAATTTATTTTGATCCCTCACTAATATATTTATTCTCAATTCAGTCTTTTGTATATTGAATTTTATAAATTATAGTCTTACTAATTAATAGTGGTCTCAACTAAATTTTTATATGATTCAAATGTAAAATTCATCTCATATGAGATCAAATTTATGTAAATTTTGTCAATAAAAATTAACTCAGTTAGTATAATTGACTCATAATTTTAAAATAAATATATTAAATAATAACATGATCTAAATAAAATTATTATTTTTAAATTTTATTCATTTAAATCATTCTTAAAATAGATACAATATATATTAACACATTTCTGTTGAAATTATTTTTAGTTAAAAAATTAAAAATTACTTTATGATCCTCTAAATAATTTTTTATTTTTGACTAGAGTATTCCTATATACATTATTAAGAAATTAATCTCTCGGACATTAGATTGATAGAATAGGGAGAAACATCAATGGAAAAGCTTAGTGAAAAATCACAATTGTAAATTTGATGTCATATTTTAACTTAATCTTAAGCTTTACGTGTCTTTCTATTTATATGATCTTTAATTAATTTAATATTATCGTACGTGAGAATTATTTTACTTACACTTAAATTTGTAACAAAATTATTGCCTATTAATAATTCATATTATAATATGAAATGACAATATGATATTAGAGTGGAGAGTGTTGCTTGCAACTCGAACAAAATTTCCAAGATCCATTCATTCTGCATCCGAAAGAAATAAGAATATCTGTTTCTCTTGCAAAAGTACAGGACAATAATTCAGTTATGCTGGAATTTCATGATAAGCTGTACTATAGATATATAAGACGAGTAAACTCCTACATTTAATTTTTTAAAAATTATATCGATATTATTTTATTTATTTAAAAAATATTAATATCAATTTAATTCTTAAATTATAAAATATAACATCAAAATCGTTATTTGTATATGAATAAAAAATAAATTAATATAATTTTTTATAATTAATAAACTAAATTAATATTAATTTTATATAATTAAATAATTAAATTGATAATATTTTTTATAATTAAAGATAATGAATTAATGTTAATTATTATTAAAAAATTAAAATAATATCATATTTTATAATTTAATGATTAAATTAATATTTACATTATTTGAATGATCAAAATATTATTGACATAGTATTTGATTGATCAAATTAAAAATTTAGTTTATATAAAAAAAAAAAGTTCCACACGTTTCTCGTGGGAAACTAACAAATCAGCCAAATAGATAATAAAGGATTCGCACTTAACAACAACAACAACAACAACAACAACAACAACGACAACAATAACAATAATAATAATAATAATAATAATAATAATAATAATAATAATAATAATAATAATAATAATAATAGAATGACCACTTAAATGAAGTTATAGAAAAATAATAATTCTTTAGAGAATACTTAATTTCTAGGAGGATTAGAAACTATGAATTGCACATGAGTAATGCAATATATATATATATATATATATATATATATATATATATATATATATATATTGATCATTTTTAAATATTTACTAAAAAATATTAAATTTTAAAAATATAATATTTAATATATTAATAATTTAAAATGTATTTAATATTTTTATTATTTAATAATTAAAAATTTATTAGAATATTTTTGTTAAAGCTATTAAACTGATTTTTTAAGAGAATATCATATTTGCACTGAATGGATTGGACCGGATATATTGTACCTAAAAACCCAAAAAAAAAAAAGATTTGACCGGATATATATTGTTTTTGAAGTAGAGAAGTGTTTTTTACATACTTTTTTATACCATCTTTTTACACTTTTTAGTTTGGAAAAAAAAATAGAAAATGTGTTAGATTTTGTGTTTCTCATGTTTTATTATAAAAAAAATTAATATAAGAATAATGTAAAAGAAATAGTGTGTAAATAATATTATTGGAGTAGATAAATATTTCTTACACATCTTCTTTTACATCATCCTTTTACACCTTATATTTTGAGAAAAAGAATATATTAAAAAATATATTTCTTATATTTTATTAAAAAATTAATGTAAGAATAGCATGGAAAAAAATAGTATCCAAACAACATATATGTTTTAAGGATTCGATTCGACCAAGTTTATAACGACTCTAATGTCCGTACGCTACTGTGCGGGGGAAAAAATGTCCGTCCGCTACAGCCTCTAAACAACAACGTAAAAGCAAAGAATATAGAATATGGATTGAGGAGGAAGCCCGATTTTTCATTGGTTAGTTCTTTCGGCCTTACTTTTTCTCCGTTTTAGAGCAAAATGGCGATCCATACATATTACTTTAGAACAAAGAGAGAGAGAGAGGAGAACCCTAATGTTGGAACTTAGAACGTAAAATACTAACATCTGATTCCGGAACTTTTCCTTCACTTTCCTCCATTTTCCTTCCGTATTTTTTTTTCTCAGTGATTGTCATTTTTTTTTGACGTGGTAAGTGATTGTCATTTTTGAAACAACGCTTTCGCATCCTCCTTCGCTACATGGCGACTGTATCCGGCATGAAACCTCCTTCAACTCCGTTCTCGAATTCGGGGGAGTCCTACATTGGTTGCTTCATAAGCGTGATTTCCAAGTGCGAGATTCGTTACGAGGGTGTTCTGTATTTTCTTAACATCCAGGATTCCACCATTGGCTTGAAGAACGGTACGTAACGTACATTTTGTTAAACGCAAGCAGCGTATATTTCATTTGCTATTTTAAATTAATGCCTGGCGGTCGATGAGTTTATACATCTCTGTTTTGTACTTTGTTTCAGTAATTTGGACGATTGTGATATGATGAGAAATGTTCGATAGATTCTGGATGGTTTGATTAGAGTTAGTTAATGCCTGTTTGATGGTAACGTACTAACGAGATGTTATTTGGGTTGAAAAAAATAAATAAATGGTTAGAGCCAACGTGGCTCTTATGTTTGTTGAAAATTGAAATGTCAGAACATATCGATGATGATGATGATGGAATTACTACTGTTTGGAATTACTTAGAATAGGATCTGCGTAGGATATTACTGGCTGTGTGCCTAGAAGGTTGATGATGGATGGTGATTGAAGAATTAATAGGCTGACAATGACATGATTTTATACTTCTGTTCCATTTGGAATGGGAAAATTGACTTGTAGATATGGAAGAATCTGAAACTCTGGTCATTGGATCTCAGTGAACAACTATCCTTATATTAGGAGAGTGATGGAAAATATAATCATGTTAGAGTTCTACTTCTGCCTTTTGATCTCAGTTTGAATTCTATAGATTTTTAGACTGATGATATTCATTGATTTGTCAGAACCTTATTTTGTAGTGCACTAGTGCATGTATGCCAGATAAACTTATCTTTAGTCTTAGTCTCTACATTATGGAAAGCAGGGCTTCTTGTCCAGAAAAACTTTACTTAAACATTCATCCCTCTCCCCTCCATTCCTCTCTTTCCGTTTGTGTTGATTTCACCTTAGCAAGGAAAAAGAAAACCATATTCTAGATCATGATAACAGATGCATGTATCATGGCCTCATTAGCCTTTATATATACCATCAGCATGGTATCCTGCAATTGAAATAGATAGCATAGGAATAAGGTATTGATAGTATGTTTTCATAAAATAGGCATTAATGCAGGTATGTTATAATATCCTCTCCTGCATGAAATATTTCATTGCTTGAAATATATATAGCTAAGACTAATTTACACTTGAAATTCATGTTAGATATTCATCTAATTGGTTTGTAACTTTAGACGTGTTTATCATGTGGCAATCCTAGCCTTAGTTCCATTTGTTTGAAAGTTGTAGTTGTCTAATAAACTTTGCAAAAGTTTCTTTCTAACATGGTAATGCTTGTCTTACGAGGTTACAGTTTGCTCCTATGGAACAGAGGGGAGAAGAAAAGATGGTCCACAAGTTCCTCCAAGTGATAAGGTTTATGAATACATTCTTTTCCGAGGAAATGACATCAAGGTAATTATTGTATTATTTAATGATCTGCAATCCAGTACTATCAAGAGAAATAAGCATACAATGAAATATTACTGATTTATTGCTGTGAACTGTGAAGTATCTCATCCCACCTAGTGTGATAAGGCTTGGTTGTTGTATTGCTTTGAAGTATCTAAAATATTATTGTAGTAATTTTTTATTAAAGCTTTAATTTTTTTTTCCTTTGTCCTTTCATTCTTCAGCAAGTTTTTGTCAGTAATAATCTTTTACGTATTAAGATATTTCTGTTGATGTGCATTGTTTTCAATTGCAGTTTTGCTCAAAGTTCTTGGAGTGTAATTGATGCATTTTGGGTCCTTCAATTATAAGATCTTTCTTTTTACTTCTCCAATTCTCCTCTTTAGGTTGATCATTTTTTTTTTTTGTGGAAACTCAATCACGTGCCATATAAATTCCTCATCAACAAGATCGCTTTTATTTTCCTCTCAATGAATCTCGTTAAACATTCATCTCTCTTATGAGTTTTTCTAGACATAAATTTTATTAGAACAGATGAGGACTAAGTTCGATATGGACTCTGGAGTGGAGTTTTGAGAACTGAAGAACTACTAAACAAATCTGAACTAGAAGTCTAGAATAACAAAGACTAAAGCCAAATGGACTGCACTCCATGAAACAGTAGTCTGATAGTTCTCTAAAATTTCTGACTATTTCACCTCTAATGAATGTAATTGTAGGGTGGATGTGTATATGTGATTCCCAATCAATAGCAGTGAAGCAGTCATCAAGAACTTGTGCTGTGTGCATGCCAATTGCCAAATATGCGTATCTAAGCTGTGCACGTCCTTATGAATTTTACCATTTCAGAATTTGCAGGTCAAGTCCTCCTCCACATCTGTCAAAGCAGAAGAGCAGATATTTAGTGATCCAGCTATTATTGAGGTACAAATTTAGCTCTTTTAAAGTGAGGAATTCACTTTAGACAGAAGAGTGAAGAGTTATAAGCATTGATGAGAAAATCAAAGAAGTGTATTTTAACAACCTCATTGTTTGTTATACATGTGCATGTATTTTATCATGATTTCAACTGTTGATTTTTTCATCAACGGTTATAACTTCTCACTTTTTCCTTTAAATTGAACTCCTCACTTTAGAGGAGCCAAATCCTTGGGGTACTTATGTTTAAGGACAATGCAAAATATCATATTTTGGATACATATACTTGTCACTGAATTTATTATTTGTTTTGAATTGTTAATCTTTTTTCCTTCCCAGTCACAATATTCTGGGGTACTAAGTTCTCCGGTGGCCTCCGCTGGTTGGAGAAGTTTGGCAGAATCAATTCAAAGGCAAGATACTCCTGATATGACCAGTAAAGCCCTTCCTGTTGGGTTGCCTTCTCATCAATCTGTAAAACAGCTGGGCCCTTCAAATCAATCTGCTGCCACTCAAGTTGCAGGTCATCCATCTTTTTCTACACCAATGTATTGGCAAGGACACAGTGGATCATCAAGCAATAGCTCTGATTCTCTGCAGCAATCTGGTCCTCTTCAACCCCCATTAATGGCATCACCCCTAACTATGCAGAATCGGATGCAAACTCCAGAAACTCAGGCACCTACAAAAGTGGGATGGACAACTTTATCAGAGTGTGGAATACCTGTATCTTCTACTGCTGCTTCTTCTCTTGTAAATCTGACTCGTTCACCCTCTCCTACCTCTTTACAAATTTCTGATTCTCTTGATAACCCATCCCTTTTCTCTACAAAGACATCTCTGCCATATTCTGTATCCATGACTTCTAATAGATCGAACATGTCTTCATTTTCATCTCTTTTCGAAGACATAAACCCTATTGAAGGTCAAATTTCTGGGAAAATTTGTCCTGAACCGAGACCAATCTATCCTGGACATTCTGTCCATCATTCTGCTTCTCCATTTGTAGATTCTACTTCAGGTCCCTTGCTAACACCTCCATCTTTGTTAACTCCAGATCAATTTGCACAGCTTAGACAACATTTATTTTCTTTACCACAGAATTTGACCCCTAATCGGAATGATATGGGTTCTCTGACACCAGCATCCTCTAGTTCCTCTGTACTAGTGCCTTCTCCAGCTTCTCAAGCACCATTATTGCCACTACCAACTTCAGTGCAAAAGGTTAGAAAATTTCCTCATTTGTTCTTTTGGGGTGGGGCAGGAAATTAGAGTTCATTATATTATTGTGCAGCTTCTTATGATTAGTCTGTTTTTCAAGTTACAATTGCATGCAAATAGTTGTATACAATGAGTTTCTTAATCCTAACTGGAGTCTTTCAAAAATAGTTTGTAACTTTTTATCAGGAATGAATTGAATATCCATACAACAAAGGGGGGCTTGAAGAGATAAGGATATTCTTCACATTAAACCTGCATTTATAAGGGATGGAGAAAATGGAAATTTAATCAAGTGATTGTTAATAGATACTAAATTAACAGACTAACATGGCTTTGCCTGTTGTGTAGTGTTTCTGAAATTTAGAAACCTTTATCACTGGTCATATGTTAATGGAAAACCTACTCAAAAATACCAATTGCAGAATTTGTCACAAATAAAGTGTTAAAATTTAAGCATGAGTTTTATCAATTTCTGAAGAGTGCTTCCTAGACTGTACCCTTTGTAGGTCCGTCTGATTAGTACTATCATGATCGACATGTTATACCTACTTGTAGTTATATTTTTTTAAAAAAAAAATCCGAGACATAAAAATAGGTATGTTTGCTAAATTTTTGTGGTTTGCACGCATCTTAGTCTGCTGGGGTTTTGCACATGCTATTTACATATCAGAACAAAAAACACAGATAACTTTGGTGATTATTAGTTTATTACTACCAATTCCTTTTCACCTTTTTTGGACCTACATTTGTTTTATGTGTTGATGTATAATTAGAATCAAGGTTTAGAAAATTGAGGTTGTTATTTTAGCTATATGGATAAATTTCATTACATGGATAACTAATATATTTAAACATTATAATATCTATTATTATTAGATGGATGAATACTATTATAACTTCGTGTGTGTGTGTGTATAAATATTCTTATATTAGTTTATTGTTGATTTTTGCAGCCTCAATACTTGGCTTCACAGTTCTCTGAAGAGTTTGATGTTGTGGCCATGAATGAAAAGTTCAAAAAGGATGAAGTATGGGGTTCTCTTGCAAAAGCACCCAAGAAAATAGAGGGAGTGGAGGATAATGCTTCTCCTCACAGTTTGGGTGACAGAGAGTGTCATGGACTGATACCAAACCCTAAGGTAGAACTTGGAATGTCTCCATAGTTGATAAGAATTTCCTCCATTTAGTTTGTTAAATGGAAAAGACTTAAGTTGTGGAGCATGTGGTTTTTGGCAGTGTAAAGGAAGTTGTGTTTGAACTTGAATGAAACCATTTATTTTTGCTTTTCCTTGCAGCCAGCATATAAGAAAGATGACTTTTTTGACACAATTTCATGTAACTCCCTGACTCGTGGATTGAGGAATGGTCAAAATCGTTTATCTGAGAGAATGAAACTGGATACTGAGGTCAGCAAACACATTAAGAACTGAAATTGCTGAGGAGGAAATTATCCTTATTCTAAAAGGTGTAAATATTGATTTACTGTTTATTTGTTTCCTTTTCAGACATTTGGCAATTTCCAACAGAGGCCCAATGTTGGTTATGGTGGCTATGGCGCTGGACGGGGTGAGAATTTCAGGGGCTCATATAGTTGGGGAAGGGGTTATGGCTATGGTGGGAGAGGGCGTGGCCCAAACTTCCCTTTCTAGTGGTATCCAAATTTTCTACTTTCTAAAGATCAATTGATCTTCTGCCTGCCAAAGCTCCCCGCCAATTTCTCCTCTGACTTCTGTGTGATCTTTGGCTTAATGTGGAATGGTCAATGATGTTAACACGTGTTGAAACTTTCATGCATGGATGCTGGAATGTCAGACTTACAAATTACCGCCAGGTTCTTGTTTTTTTTTTTTTTTGGGCTCATGAGCTGGGTGTTTGACATCTACTGTCAATTATTTATTGTCTATATAGCAATCAGTAGCCAGAGGAACTCAATTGATCAGTTTTCTCCTCCCCGACCCAAAAGAAAAAAAAACCACAATATTGTTCTTTGTTCCAGGTTCAAATGTTTATCTATAAAGTTGGCGTACATATCGTCAGTAGTTCAAGCGGTTGTGGTAGAGGACAAGATTCATGTTATCTAGATTTATTCTAATGATTATAGCTTTTAAATGCTGACATTGCCCTTTCTTATTATCACAATTCAATGTACTTCCCATGGTGATGTTTCTGCATTAATACATTGGGAATCAAGTCAAGACGTTTTCTGAATTTACTTTTTATTTGCTTATTGTCTAGCGTTTTTGAGCAGGCCCATATTTTGTATTTTCCTTTTTTTTTTTCGATATCTTTGAAATTATTATTCTTTTGAGATGACATCGATTTTGTCACCCATTATATTCATAATGTTATTTTGTCTAATTTTACTGTATCTAGGTTTACTCTGATGATCGCCAGTGGTCAGATTTCCTTGTCCTAGTAAGTCAAACTGGCGTCTACTATGTTAGGGCCCAGAATTTCTATTGTTCTTTTCTTTTTGGTCTTTTTATTTTGGGGGTCAACTGGTCTATTTCTTTTGGGTCAACCTATTCGGTCTAAACACAGGAATGAACAAGGGGCAATAAAGAGCCCTTCATTGTCTGGAGTGATCTTCACTCTTCTTAATTGAAAACAGTATGGATCAGGTGGTGGCAGTGTTCACACAAAATCTGTCATTGACTCTTCGTATTTAACTTGACCTGAATCGAAAGTGTTTTTGTATTTTGCTATATAATCAATATTCTCTCCGATAGTATCTTCCATTTATGTGTTGCAAAATTGTACATATTTTATGTTTAAAATGAAGAAAGCAACAGCTTCCAAGGTGGATAATTTGGTCATTCTCTTTTTGCAAGCGAGAGCTGTAAGCCTACTGTAGAATGTGGAGTTGTTTTTCAAAGCTGGGTAGCTGTAAGAGCCATGATCGTTTGCTTCAACTTCTCGGGAGGGTGGTTGTTGAAAAAGAGCAAGTTTTGGATACACAATCGTATACAACATCCATATGACTCCATCTGAGTTTTAGTACTTAAAACTTTTTCAATTAAGCTCAGGTTGTGCATATGTCACTGCAATTTTTGTGAGACAATGCTCAGTTGCTAAGCCCTCTGTGCGGGCAAACTTTTTTGATTCATCTTGAAAGATGCCTGCAACTGTTTGTGTAACTTAGAAAAAAAAAAGTAGTTAAAATAATTGAGAATTGGATTTTGTTTTTGAAATGTTGACTAGGGCCCTGACAGCTTTCAGGAAAGAAATCTGATCTGAGCTATTTCTAGAATCCCGTCATTTTGTGGGTAAAATTAAAAAATTACGATTCCTTGCGTCGCTTGGCAACTAGTAGAATTGTTTAAAACGATTGATGCAACTACGCAGTTGGAAAATATAAATACAATTAAGTACTAAACAATTATTAATCTATGCAGGTGGATCCAAAATGGAGTTCCTATTTGAGGCAGTTACTACCCCGGAGAGAATGTGTACAGCTGAAGTATCTCTTTTGTGTAAGTTGAAAAAAAAAAGTTATTCCTTTGGACATTGGATAAGCAAGTTAGTAAGTTTTAGTTGGCTCTGGCATCTTCTTTTGCTATACAAACTATCGAAGAATAGTATTCCTTTTGAAGCCTCTGGTTGGACTGAGATTGTTGACCTTGGATTTTCCCCCCTGCAACTTGTTGGCTTCTAGCTCTAGTTGTAGTAGATAAATTCTTCCTCTTCCTCAATCCATATTTTATTGCTTATTGGTTTGCATCAAAAGACTGGCTCTGTTTGCCTCTAACTTTATCGTTTCCAAGTCATTTCTGTAATCGCAATTACCTCACCCCATTTGTGCGTGTATTTTACGACCCTCGTCTGCTTGACTGGTGTTTATTGTTAACAAAGCTGAACCAATTACAGAACCTACTGTAACCAGGACCAGAATGGCTGAACCGGCATAAGTCCCACCTTTTACTAGGTAGCACTCACCATCCAACCATCCTACCCCGTAGGGCTGCCTTCTGCTCATGCTTGTGGCTGCAATCAATAAAATAACTGCAATTCCAAAGCTAAGCCTGCCAAACATGACCAATAACACCAATTTGAGACTATATCTAGTATATTTCAAAGGGCAAAAGTATAATCTCAAGGTTTATGTTTTTCTTATAGAAAAGTTTCTGGGTGTTTGAAGGATAGACCAGTTCAAGAAATTGAGACAGATCAGCCGTCCCATGTTTTTTTTTTTTAAAAGAAATTTTCTAGCTATGTGGTCTCGCTCCTAAAAATGATTTAACTTGCCAACCTGTGGCCAATAATGGCAAGCCACATGGCACACAGTTTCACAAAATGATCTAGCCTTCTACTATAGTCATTGCCAAAAACCAACACAAAACAGAAAAAAGAAAATTCGATTTGACAACTAGATTGGATGGTGGGGTGTCCACTTTCCAGAACTTGATTGAGAAATGAACTTGGTTTTCAGAGCAAATATGTCAATTGTAACAGGTAAATGATGATCAAGTACGAGCCAATAATTAAGCAGTCTGTAATTGTTGGATGTGAAGTAACAACTAACAATAGATAATTAGATACGCAAAAGATGGATTACCTACCAGGAGATCAAAAACAGAACCCTTGCAAAGGCAGGTATCTTATACTGGGCGTTTCTTTTCCTTCCTGAACAAGAATTCTTGAATAATATAGAATTCCCAATGATCTGGGCAAAAAAGAAACTAACCAAAGCTGCAATTCCCAATCCAAATGCTTGGCTTGATGGCAAATAACACAGTTTTCCATTCCATTTGAGATCATCCTTCTGCAAAACAGACAAAGCATCATAACCCGTTTCAGAAAAAGCAAAAAACTCCTAACTGCAGGTGCAGGACTTATAAATTCAAATAAGTAACTTATTATGCACTACCTTGTTCCTCTTTATCTCGGCGGCTATACACAAGACGAAGGAAATTAAGCCAAGGGAGAGGGAGATGATGATGGAGAAGATCACTGTGAATTTGCATCTAGGAGAACTTTCCATGGCGGGGTGGTTATTTCTGTGAAGAGACCTGAGAAGTGAGAATAGGCAATAAGTTTTGGAAGCTACTTAGGGAACAGAAAGATGACTTAATGCCCTGAAGGTGTTGCCCATCCCCCTCTTCCTTGAGTTCCTTCCTTGGTGGTGGTTGAGACTTCCTTCCCAATAAGTCTATCATTGCTTTGAAGAAGATACCATTCCTAACTGTATCTAACCGAAAAATCTCGTTTGTGCTAAAACTTTTCTATATGAATTGAAACTGGTCAACTTCTGCAATGGTTAATATTATTGTCAGGATGGACATCCAAGAAAGAGCATCTCCCCAAAAAGAAGGAAAAACTAATATACATATATAAAGTAAACAAGAGTTATCTGTATTGAAGAAATGGTCAATTTTGTGTGATGATGATGCTAAGACAGAGGTTTCCCATCTTCTCTCCTTTATCTATATTATTAGCAACAAGCATATTTAATTAATCACTACCTTTATGGCTTGTTCTATCGGTTTATGCGGCGCAGTTTCTCTTTTATGCAACTTCTTATGACAAAAGAAAAGTCTATTTTCCCATTCCGAGTTAAAACCCAAAATGACAGATAGATAGAAGTCTTCTATCTCTTTGTGGAGTTGGGTGGGGCCATTGACACGAATTGGAAAACTAAAGACTGGGTGCAAAGGTGTGAACTTGGTAAATTGGGATTACCCCCTGATTTGCGGGGTGGCTTTGAGGTTCTTTCTCTGACGTTTCCTCATCGATTCACCCTTATAATTAACTCAGATTCGATTCCAGTGAAGGCATGTGGGCTTGGGAGAAAGCATCAATGGCATCTACAAATTCTCCATAAGTAAGTTCCATTTTAATCAAGCTATCCACTAACCTTCAATTGGGTTTTGACATGGATTTGTTTAATCGTTGAATGAACCCAATTCCCAACGCAAAATGCTTCTGGATTCGCAATAGATGTTTGATTAAATTACGTATCTTTCTTCGCTTTCTATATTTCACGGTTAAATATTCAACAAGCCTGCAAATGGGTCCTGGCAAGAATATTAATTTATAGCTTCTTTTCTTCCCTGTTCATCTGGTGTCTCGCTACGCTTTCCCCTACCTGCAGCACCTTCCCAGGAAGAAAACCAACACAAAATTTTTGTTTTTGATAACGATTGCACAAGAGCCATATCTAATTTCAATGACAATGCACCTTCACCAATCACCACTCACCACTCACCACTCACCCCTCTCCAGAAACAGATAGGGATACTTTTCTGTGAGTGCTCCCCAGTTAGGACCGCTAGCCTTATTTGTTTACCGTAATTTCAAGGGGAAAAAAGGGCCCCCCATTACAACTGATCGGTAAATAATGTCGTCTTTTTTGTTTGCAAAATTGTTGGCTTTGAACATTATAATTTGCATGTCAATAGGGGTCTTTATGAATTGCTGCAGTTCTTGGATATGGCTGTCCTAGTGAGCAGCTAATTTCCCTTCACATGAACATTTGTTTGGGAACTTTGTCTTGTTTGCTCTGGAGTGCTTTCAGTGGTACCAGTTCCTCTTTGTTGATGAGGTGTCTGTCTGATTTTATTGGGAATTGCAGCCCAAGGAATGATAGATTGCCATGAGAGACAATTAGAGAATCAGACTCAATGCAAACCAAAGGACAATATTATAATTTTTTTTCTGGGCTTCTGACTCTTAAAACTGGGGAGGAATATTGTCTATGCCTTCTTTGTTAATTGTTGAGGTAATTTTTCCTTTCTTTTGGTTTAATGCCCTCAACACCACAAAGGAGCAGTGATTCCATCATCTGGGAAAGGAGACGCAATTGTGAAGTATTGTTTCATTATGATGAGAGTTGTAAGTTGTAAGACTCAACTACCATGCCACTCTACTTTTTCTGACTGTTGTTGGTTTTGTGCTGCAACAATTCCGGGTTGCAGAAAATGGACAGGTTTTAGATCGGATATGAATGAATAATAAAGTCTTGATCTGAAGGACCTTCCTTGAGACTTGAAAACTGTAGAATAAATTTCAGAAAAACGAATTTATTACATATGCTGATGATTACAGCTCCTGCTGGTGTCTGCAGATTATGAGTAATTCTGCATACTTTAGAAGTATTGCTCCTTATAGTCCAATTTTATTTTGAAGTTAATCTGATGGCACAGATTTAATTTCTGTGCCACACGTTATCACTCTGAAAGCATGCAAGTATTTCTTGCAGATTACAGTGGGCAATCTTGGAAGAGTTTGCTTTTTCTGCATAGATGAAAAGTTGATTTCACATTCTTGACAAGCTTCAGACAAAAACATAAGGCTTCTCTATAAACGATATGATGGGTAGAGTTGTTATTAATGTCATGGAAAATTTCCCAAATACGATCCAGATGTTAAAAAATCTTTTCGCTTTTTGTGTATGCCATTGATGATTGTATTTATATCTTATATATAGGAGTAAAAAATATATCCAATGTCATGTGAGGACATGAAGGTTTTTTGGATCACCTTTCCATTCATTTGAATGCTGCTACTCTTTATGAAATATTGAACATCTCCCTTAAAATTACTGTAATTGTAAGTTTTTATGTTTTTTGGAGAATATCGTCTTACAAGGTTTTCTACCCAATGGTATGACTTATAAGTATTCAGTACCATTGAAGCTACAAAAGCAGCAAAAGATTATTTTTTTTTCTCATCTACTTCTCTTCCTTCTAAGAACTTCAAGAACAGATTGTGCTGCGCAATAAGCAATAGCTTGAACAGTGATCATTGGATTCACACCCAAAGCTGTGGGGAAGACACTTGCATCTGCCACATAAAGGCCCTCCACTTCCCATGTCTCTCCCACCTGATTAACTGCTGATTCCTTTGGATTAGTACCCATCCGACAGCTCCCCATCTGATGTGCCGAGCACAATGGTGATGAAAGGTCTGTTAATGGCCTTGAACTCTCCTCTTCTACAAATTTCTCAAATTCATGATAGCTCACCTGCTTCACATTTAAGGTCCTTCCCTTGCTATGATGGGTTCCAATTTCTTCAGCTCCAGCTGCTGCGAGAATTCTCAGTACCTTATCGATTCCTTTCTTTAAATTCTCTTCATCCACACTTTTCATCTGATAACTGATACTGCTTGGTGAATTCACAGTCCCTGATCCTTGATCCCTTGCCAATGCAAATACATGGGCTGTTCTAGAAAACTTTCGCATTCGATCTTTTATATCGATTCCTGAAACCCACGGCATTAGAATTGAGAACATACCAGGATGCAATGAAGGTGTTTGGATCACTGCACCATATCCAGATTTTTCAAACTCTGCAACAACAGGAGACATTGCCGTCATTATCCCTCCTTCATAGCTCTTTTTCTGCTCCTCTGGCCACACCTCAGATGAAGGTGCATCTGGGAAGTAGCCCCAAGCCATTGTCACTGGATGAAGATGCAAGTGTCTCCCTATGTTTTCATTCTTCAAGCCGCTTCTTTTAAGTAATTCTGGAGTACTGAGTGCTCCGCATGCTACAATTGTGACCTTGGACTCCACCACACAAATGTCTTTAATTCCCTTGTATTCAAATTCAAAAGCCACCCCACGTGCTATTTTTCTATCTCTTCCTTTCTTCTTTTTATGTAAGACTTTGATTGCCTCACAACCTGGAAGAATTGCTCCATTACCTGATTTCACCAAGTCCACCAGCCATGTTTCTGATGTGCCCTTCTTCTTTCCATCCTTACAGCCCATACAACACCAGCCACAGTAGTGATCCGGTGGAGAATTCCGAGGAATATTATTGACTGGATATCCCATTTCTTGACACCCTTTTCTCAGGACTGCATTATTGAATCCTTCCTCGTCAATCTCAGATTGGACTCCCATTTTCTCACAGACAACATCCATGGCTTCTTTGTATAATTTACTTTCAAATAGTTCTAGCTCAAGGCGATCACACCACTCCTTGCATACATGCTGAGGGGTTTTAATGCAGGCTGACCAGTTGATTGCAGACCCTCCACCAACGGTGGATCCTGCTAGTATGAATACACCCATATCTTGAGTTGCAATCAAACCACTGGAGAGGTACATTTGATCCATGGTTGGTCCTTCAAGAAGGGAAAGATTGTTCCTAGCAGAATAGTTTCCTTTCTCCAAGACCAGCACTTTGTAACCAGCTTTTGCCAGAACTCCAGCTACTACGCCACCTCCTGAGCCAGAACCAACTACCACTGCATCACATTGGATAACCAAAGAAGGAGATGACTGGTTAGCAGCTTTAGTCTTTCTACGAACAACAGAGACAGGGAGTCCAAATCGTCTCAGAACATCTGCAGTGATGTCTCGTGGGTAATTCAGGTGGACGAGACCTTTGTAGAGGGGTCCTATGACCTCTTCAGCATCCTCATCTTCTTTTTGCTCTTGCCCTCCCTTGGATGTTCCATGTAAAAAATGGTTCTTTAACTGCGCTTTGAATTCTGGATCAGGTCCGCTATATCCAATTGCTTTCCATGATGGGTTGTCTTCTGCTTCATCTAGCTGAAAATAAAGTGTCTAGGCATGATACGTACAAGGTTCCAAGCAACCAGAAAATCATATATATTTAATATGTAGAATGTTTTGTGTCTGCCTATGTGCTCTTCTAATTATGCTATAGTCGCAGCTTAATTTAGCAATGACAGAGGAACACATGTTTTTTGCCTGCAGCCAAAAAATATTCATTTATTTTGACATAATATACACTATACCATACATAATGCATCTCTGCCCACAGTAGTACAGATTCTTTGAGATGGATTGTATCTTTTGAGGGAGGAATGACTTGCGTCAGCAGCCCTAAAAAAGGAAGACCCATATTTGAATGTGAACCTTGGAACCTGTTTCATTTATTGGGTGGTGGTTTCATTTGATCAACGTCAGCTAGCCCAAGCAATCTCGCTTCCTTTCAGCATATAGCTGCTAGCGGTCATGGGCTGAAGGGTGTGGCTATTCTATCCTCAGCTGCATAATGGACAGTGGTGTAGGAAAACATTTGTGTAGGTTGGTATACACTCCGCATTTGGCGTTTGACTCTAACTGTATGTTTAGAACCATTAAAATAGAAATTGAATTGAATTGTTGAATTGGATTTAAAAATTAGGTCTCATATTTAGAACTCATTATAAAAATTATAATTTAAATGAATTTGAAAATTAATTTTTTATGTTTGACATACACTAAAATAAATTGAACTAATTTTATTATAATAAATTTACTTTTCTATCTTTACATATAATAATATGATATCTCTCTATCAAGGATAGAAAAATAAATTTAAATAATAGTCACTAAAATATACACATTCTCTTATTTTTAATGAAATTTCTAACCTAATTTAATTAAAATTTATCAAATTTCTATAAATTTTTAAATCATATTAATTTTTATTATAATTTTTTAAATAAAAAAATTTAACTTACAAATAAAATCAAATCCTAAAATTTGTCATTCTTTAGGGAGAATTTTAAGCGATTGGCTTTCAGTCGACCTCTAGACAGAGCAGCAGTCTTAGGCACATAGGAGCCCAGTTTCTTTCAGAGGCATGAGACCAAGGTCATGTTTGGGTAGGGTCAGTATACTTGTTGCCATTTACATCGTATTCTCAATTGTTTCACAGAGGAAGATGAAAATTTCATCACATTGGAAGCTAAGTGAATGAGTTTCCACTGCAATGGTCTTCCCACTCTTGGGGTACTATAATTTTCTAACTTTACAAATCCTACTTAAAACAATTTGTTTTAATTTAAAACCAGTGTACAACAACTGCACATGTGGGTCTATATGAATTTAACAAGGAAACATATTGGTACAACCTCTTAAATGGATCCAAAGGCTTTAATTGTGTCGAGCTATAAACGTAATAATTGTGCAAGTGGATGTGGTATTACTTATGGACAATGTTATTAAAACCAAACCAAATAGTAAATTGGCAAGAATGTGAAACTTTTGGTTTAGATTAAATCCGTTTAATAATTTAAACTAACTAGTCAAATTAAATAATGTTATAAAAAAATTTCACATACAATAATATATGAAATTTATAAAAATATTCATAAAATGTGAAAGAATATTAAATTTTTTGAAGAAAAAATAATAACCAGTAGTTGAACTACTGATTCAAGTAGTTTTAACTAATTTTGTTCAGTTTTGATTGGTTTAAAGTGATTTGCCAATAAATTTAATTATAAAATTAAACTATAAACAACTGAGTGTCTGACTTATAATTAAACTAGTCATACCGCTTGATTCAATCCAATTTTGACAACACTACTTTTAAAGGTTCACTTGTGAGTTATAAACCATGGACCCAAAAGCTTTGGGTCCAAATTCTAGTTAAAGTATTTTTTTTTGGGTCAAAAGTGCTTCAATTCAACGAGAACTAAGCCCCGCTTACAAAGGCCCTAAATCCTTAGTCCTAACGATATTGCTTTACACAACAAAATATTACATTAAAAACAGGTAAGCTTGTAAAGACACTAACATAAACACCATTTATCCTGGAGGAAGGTAGGCTTTGTTTTTTATTAGCAGCTCCTTAACCTTCAGCAGCAACCAAATAGTTCAACCAGTATGAAGGGAATCACCTAAGGCTAACTTGACTATTCTGTTAATTGCTTCATTGTCTTTTCTTCTAGTCCAAAGGAAACTGCAAGGAGCAAAGGATACTTGAATTTCCCAATTTTGGTCCAAACCCCTGCCAGCTCCACCTCCTTTATAGTCAAATTTTTTCTTGGACTCCTTTCGAGCTAGTACAGTTCAAAATAACAATAGGATAATTAAGCCCAATGTCTTTTTTACTGAGCTGCATGGGTTCAATCCTTTTGGGCCCTAAATTTAGTTGAAGTTGGCCCATTTCTAGGTTTATCGTGGTGGGAAAAAGCTGACTTTGACCTTGCATCTCTTCTATCCTTTTATCTCAGTTGGTTTTTCCTTTGAATCCATTGCCAGCTTTCTTTTTCCTTCATTCTTATGCCTTTTTATTTTCAATCGTACCTTCTAGGACTCCTGCTACAATCATGTCCTGGCTGTCTCTACTTTACACGTAATCTGACCATTGGGAGGCTTTCTACCTCCCTAGACCCCATATCTTATCTTTGAATCTCACCTTTTGTCCTATTTGAAGTCTCACTACTCATTCTTTCTTTCTCACGCGCCAATGCTTGATTATTTTCTTCACGCTCCACTCCATGGAAGTGAGTTCTCACTGGTATCTTTACCTTGTAATAATCGTCCACCATAAGGGATTTCGTTGAATGAGGGGTTGGAATTCCTAAGTGAGGTCCATACCTTGGCTTTCCAGCATTAAGGACAGACACTACCTTTTTATCCCTATAAACCTTTTGATCATGTCCAAGCTTCCCATAGTTAAAACAAAAATCCTGTGGATTCCGAACTTATAAATATAGCAGCCGCCCCATCACGTTCCAAGGAACTCACGAGTAGATTTTCTTGAGTGTTTGTTCATCCTTAAAGTTGAAAATGAATAAATTTGGCCATGCATAGGTTATTGTCAAGCTGTCTGGTTCACCCCACCCTTTGAAAATCATAGCTTTGATTGCATTTTGGTTCAACACCTTCTTTCCTATGATTTTGCCTATCAGCGTTTGCTTTACCCTTTGTAAAGCCGCATCTTCCTCTACTTCAAGACTTAATGTTTCTCCTTTTAACATAGTCTCGTAACTCTTAAACCAATGACAATAAAAAAGGAAGAAAGCCCTCCCAAATGGCTGAGATGAGTTTAGGGAGTACACTCACAAGAAGAGAAAATAACTCCTACAAAAAGAAAAACTGACCGGATACAAGCGGACCAGAAGCTCTTACCTTCTGCTATTTCTAGTTAAAGTCTTTCTTCTTATTATGATGAACCCCCACATGGGCCACGCTTGCAGTGAGTTTCTGAGATGCTGCTGCCTGCTTTGTGCTGCCTAACCTAATAACTTCATACTCAACTGCACTGACGCAATCACGTACACATGGGTCCTATTCCTGTACCCCCCCTTCCACCTCCATTGAAATTTCCGAAAAGTTTTATGTAAACATTTATATTTTAGTAATCCACTCAAATAGGACTATAATTTGAAAATTTCTTAAATGGACACAGTTATTAATTTACTTAAATATGGCAATAAATAACTCTTACTTCATCTACTATCTGTTAAGTTTGAAACTAATTGACCAATTTAATTTTCTCAATCAAGTTTTGATTAAAGAAAAAAAGAACCTGGATGATTATCACTTATTTATTAGCTTAATGACCGTACCAAATAAGTCATTGCTATAATTGCTTTTGAATTGAATTCTCTTATGCTCTTTATTTTTTTTTTCTACAAATGGATAAAACTTAAGCTCTTTATGTTGAGTCGGTGAGCATCTGTCTGGGCTTCTGGTGTAGGTGATTTGGTTACGATGCCTTTTTAAGAATTTTTTTTTAAAATTTATGCACGCACGTGGTTGCGTGTGTGTGCGAGTGTGGATGCACATCACATCTAGAATTTATTTGATTTCAGTTAGGTATAATTTTTTTATCAAAATGAAAAAATAAAAAAATATTACCTCTTTCATTATTTCTAAATTTTGCCAAGCAATTCTTTTAAAGATATAAAAAAAGCAAATACCGTATTTTTCATAAATGACATACATGAATTGAAATTTTAACTAACTTAAGGCTCATGATCAAATGAAATTTAGCAGAATTAAATGCATTTCAGTCCTATCTCTATGACTCTATCCCACCTCGTTAGAAAGAGTTATATTTTTGGATTTGAAATCAAATTTCATTACACTTTAACAATAATTATTAAACTAGGATTTAATTAATTGAAATAAGTAGTTTAACTATAAAAGAAAATCAGCTATTTTATTACAAAAATTTATAATAAAATTTTTAAAAATGATAAAAATTTTAGAAATTAAAAAAAATCACAATAATGTTTTAAAACAACAAAAAAAAAAAATGAAAATGTGAACATGCAATCAATTCTCCCTTAATTACTTTGGGTTCCTTGTTCCCCGAGGTGTAGGGCAGCATTGGCTTTATGAAGGTACGTAGGAGAGTCTTTGTGTTTTCATTAGTTATTTTGTATTTAAAATAACTTATAATTAAAATTTTATTGAAATTTTTTTGAAAAAAATATTTTTTTTAAAAATAAGTTATTTTTAAATATGTACTTAATAAAGATTCAAGAAATCTATTATAATATAGTTTATTATAAATTATTACTAATTAGTTTTAATTGTATTTATTTCTTAAAATAAATTTATTATAAATCGCACGGGTACAGAACTACTATACTATAAATAATCCGCACTAAGTAAAGACCCAAAAAGCAAACTATATAATCCGTTATCCGGTGGAAAATCTGTCACGTCTAAGTTGGTGCATGTGAGAGTGAGCACACTTTGACGAAACACAACGCTCCTCCAGTCCCCCTCACCAAACCCTTCTAGCTACACTTTAACAATATAACTTCCTACTGAGTTTTACTTGCGCCAAAGCAAACGCTATCATGTTTCAATATCTTCTAATTTTTAGGTTCGGCATAAAGTCAACCAAAATTTAATGTTAGCTCTTTATGTTAAGGTAAGTCACCAACATATATCCGCAACTCTCTCACAAAATATATGGTAAATCGCCAACACGCAACTCTCTCATATAATATCTCCAAGGGTTTGGCCAAAAAGAAAGCTGAAAATGGTGTAAGAGATAACTAGAACCACATTATATACGTGGCTATTTTTCATATAGTAAAAAATTACTACGACAAAGAAAGGAGCAGAAGACATTAAATGCGTTATAAATCTTAATGTACTATATGATATACTAATGTGCTGCTGTTGCAGCTAGAGTTTGAAATGAATGAGCTTATAATTAATTATTTACCTGAGTGAAGAAGACAAGGAGGGTGAGAAGTTTGACGGTCCTGAAGAACATCCTAAGGTGGCGAAAGTGGCTGAGAGACCAGGAGTGCATAATCTGTTGGCGTTTCTGCACAGGCAGGTCAGGATAGCTGTGGAAGAAGGGGAAACTGCGTCGAGAGGCTCGCCACCCCACACAGTATGAATGTGCCAAACCATGTAGACAGAAACCATAGCGTCAACTTCAACAACCCTGTGCATGGGTGTCTCAGCTTCTCACTTATTATCCCCCCTACCTACACATAACAAAGCAACCAAAACAAGAAGCATTCTATGGTTATATCTGCAGATGCAAACTATAGTTTGTATAATATATAAAAAGTGATTCAGAGAAAAAAGAAATGTCCGTAATTAATGAGTTTTACACTAAACAATTTATGAAAAATATACAAAATTATTACAAAATCTTGTCCCTTCCTACAGACACACATAAACACACGTTCCCTCCCCCCCCCTCCCCCACACACACACACACATAATATAAATTATTTTAATCTCTCCTTTATTTATTTATTTATTTATTTACAAAGTCTCTTTTATTTTTAAAATTTACACAAATTTATCTTTTTTGTACAAACTTTTTTTTATTTTTAAAACTTATACAAATTTTTTAAGTACTTATACAGATATCTTTTCTTAATAAATTTATGTGTAGCATATTTTTAAAATATAAAAAAAATTTAAGTAAATATTTAAAGAGATGTATGTATAAAGTTTTAAAAATAAAAATAATTTGTAAAAAATTAGATAAATAAAGAGAAAAGTTAAAATAATTTACTTCATTAAATAATATATAAAAAATGATTTAGAAAGAAAAGAAATGTCCCTAATTAATGAATTCTACATGAAACAATTTATAAAAATAAGATAAAAAAATAATGCAAAATTAATACAAAATATTGTCCCTCCTTTTATTTATATATATATATATATATATATATATATATATATATATCATGAACAGTTAATATATAAAAGCAAATTTATATATTACCAAAAGCAAAAGCAAAAGCAAATTAGGGCTTTATTACTGTACATTATATAAAAATTTCAAGTGAAAAAAATTAAAGAAAGAATGAAGTTAAGAGAAAACTCTGAAAGCTTCTAGCTAGGTAGCTAGCCCTACACGCTCATGTGTTCCGGCCATGGAAGCCGAAGTCCGGTAGAACTTGGCGACGGATTCGTCGGAGACGCCAACGAAGTCGTCGACGGAAGGTAAGACGGTGTCACAGAGAGCAGTGAGGGATTTCATCTGCCGGGGAGAGAGAGAGTTTGTGTGAGTTTGCTGTTTCTCTCTCTCCCCACCAGCTGCTAGAAGCAGCCTGTGTGTGTCAATGCTACCAAGCTCAATCGCTGTGTGATCTTTTGTCCCGTTCACTCCCAAACCCAACCTAAAGCTACCCTTTCTAGTGCTACCACTTCTGATATGGCTTCCCTCATTGTCCTCCATGCTTATTTTGTTTTCTCTCCAATATCAAAAGCTACACTAGATATATATCAGCTAGCTGGCTAGCTAGAGTGCAAAACCTTTGGAGTTTATATAATGCCAGTTTGAGGGATAATTATCTCTAAATTAAAAGGAAAAAACAACAAAGGAAAAAAGATATTGTAATTAATTGATGAGTACAATTGTTTTCATTAAAAAAAGAAGAAGAGAAAAACAGATTGAGAGAGAGAAAGTGACGGCTAAAAATATGTATTACAGTAGAATTAATTATTTTATTTTAGTGAGTATTCTTTTATAAAGTGTTTTTTAAGTTATTTAATATTGATATATTAAAATATAAATAAATAAAGTATAATATTACGTTTAAAAGTATATAATAATTTTTTTTAAGAAATATGAGAAATTCTTAGCTAAGCATGTTTTTATTTAATTAAGAAAATTTTTTATGTACTCTCAGAATTATATATTTATCTAATAAATACATAACACATGACAACAAATAACTATTAAGTCATTAGATTGAATTATAATTTTAAATAATAAAATTAAGATAAAATCTGAGCTCTTCAGTTCCTTTTGAGAGTATAATTCATAGAATACCTAAAAATTTCTAAGCTCACAAGAATATCTAAGAATTTTCTATCTACTTAGGCATTCTATTCAATAACTAATACGTGTAAAATTTGATGGAGTCATATTATAAATATATACTACTCTTTAAATAGTTAATAATAAATTTTAACTATTACATGAAGTACCAATATAGATATGTCTACCCTAAGAATTTTTTTTCAAAAAAATATATGAGTAAAATAAGGCAGTGAGAACATTTTTTTGGTGAAATTATAAATTATGTTGCAAAATATTCTTTTGGGAGATTTAAAGAGAATAGAGGGGAGTAACTAATAATGGAATGGAATAGAAATGTAAGAAATGAAATGGAAAAATACATATTACTCTATTATTTAGTTGTTTAATAAAGAAAGGAATGGGTGTACTCTTACTCTTGTTTGAATGTTATAATACAAGGGATAGAATGGAAAGACTTAATAAATTTTATTTTTTAATTTTATCCTAATATAAAAGGAGTAGTCATTTGAAAAAGGAGTAAACTAATTCTTTAACTGAATTTTAATGATAATTTTTTCCCTCCAAGCCCTTAATTTGGAGGAATAACAAATTTGAAGTTTTAAATATTAAGGAAGGATCTTGTAGTTAATTCCACTCTTTCTTTTAATTAATTGCCATTCCACTCTTTCTTTTAATTAATTCTTAAATACATATTTTATAATATTTGTCATATTATATTCCTTATCATTTCCTTAATTGTCATTCATCCTAAACCTTATTTATGCCTTTTATATTAGGGATAAAATTAAGAAATAAAATTCATGAATCCTTTTTAATTATAACTTTTAAATAAGATTGAGAGAATTTCGTTCTCTTTTTTTTATTAAATAATCAAACAATAAAAAAATGGCCTTACGGATTATTAATCAAACATTTCATTACTTATCTTTTATTTTATTTTATTATTAATCACTTCTTTCTATTTTCTTAAATCTCTCAAACATAATAAAACATGGCCTTACGGATTCGAGAGAGAGGAACACGTGTTGGTGACGACGAAGCAAATTCATAAATTTGAATGAAGAAAAAAATGAGGATGAAGGAAGGAAAAAGGAGAAAAAAAAGTTTTGAAATAAATGCAAGAAAAGAAAAAAAGTTTTGAAATAAATGCAACGAGTAACGGTGCCTGGCTCATCTGCCACCATTTAATTTGCGTGACAGATTTTGATTCAACATTTCTTTAAAAATATTAAATATTGCCAAATGCAGAAGTGAGAAGTTTCATTTCCAAATCCAGCGCTGGCCCAACGCGAAATTTATGCTTGGTCATAGAATAGTTGAAAATTAATTAATCAGTAAATTTTTAATTCAGTTCTTTAAATATTGTGTTCAAAATTATTTTAATTTTTTAAAAAAATATCAATATTAATTTAGTTGTTAAATTATGAAATATAAAATTAAAATTATCTTTTTGTGTATAGATAGAGACTAAATTAATATAATTTTTATGATTAAAGAGACTAAATTGACGTTCAATTTTATATAATTTAAAAAACTAAATTAATAATATTTTTCAGTAATTAAAATACTAAATTGATGTTAATTATTTTGAAAGATTAAAATAATATATCACCTTTTTCATAATTTAAGAATTAAATTAATGTTCAATATTCTTTAAAAAGAATAAAATAATATTAACATAATTTTTGAAAGGACTGAATTGTGAGTTTATTCTTAATTAAATAATTCGGGAAGAGGAGTTGGATTTATATAAACTACAAATTTGGAGGTTCTTTATAAATTATACCCCAGTTTATGTGCTTAACACATCAATCTATTTCGTCACAATATTAGACTTAATCACTTATTTGCTTGCATTATTCATGACCCAACCAATAAGTAACTAAATTGCGTAGGGGCGTAGACTCTTAATTGCGGGTGTCGTTAGTATTCTGAATTTTTTAGAGTATCAGTATTCTAAATGATTTATTAAATATTTATTAAATATTATTTTTAATGCTTAAAGTCTAAAAAATAAAAATTAATAATCAATAAATATTTTGATAAGTAATAAGAGTATTAGTACTAAAAAAATATGGGTATCCAAATAATCTTCAATAATTATTCAATTCGAAACTTTGCAATTTTTTTTTTGTTTCAAAGTGATTGGAAGGTTGGTGGATGAGTGATAGGTGAGACATGAGTGTTGTGTAGGTTAGAGTCCGATCATCTTAAGTCGATGATGGTGGAGACTTATAAAAGAGAAGAAGATAAGCTCGTTTGGATGTTGTTTTTTTTTTTTATTAATTTATTTTAAAAAGTATATTTTTGAAAATAGTATTTTTCAGATTTTTTAAAAAAACATTTTTTTTATTTTTTAAAATATTTGCCATGAGTTTTTTTTAAGAAAAACAACTGACGCACTAAAAAAAGCATAATAAAAACTAGATTTTTTGTGCTTTTAAAAAAAGATCTTTTTTATAATATAAAAAAATTGTTCAAACTTAAAAAAAAAATACTTTTCAAATATTATATTCAAACATAAAATATTTTTTACTTTTTTTAAAAGATTTTTTTAAAACAACTCATAAAAAAATCTTTTTTTAAAAGCTTATCCAAGATCACAAGTAATTAACTAACATCAATCAGCTCAAAGTATATATATATGTAAATGGAAAGTGGTAGGTTCAAAATCTATACTTGGGGTGATGTCCATATATATTTATTGGCGAGACAAGTCTTTCGCTATATATAAACAGTTATGTTCATTGTCTATAATGGTCTGCAATTCTCTTTTTTGCTGGTCATAAATATATTTGTGCTGTGAGCACTTCGGCGAGGTGTTCAAATTAACCAAATTGAGACTTGGCTTCAACGTGTAAAACCAAACATGAGCAATATCTTTCAAGATGATTGGAAGCAGTGAATTACACCTTACTTACTGCTAGCTCTGGAGTCATTTACTGCATATCCATTTGCAAATTAAAATTATGTACGTGGTTTTCAACAGGATTTGACGGCAAATGCCTTGTACTTTCCTTGAGAATTAGCATGGAATATGTTAATGTCATCACTAAACCGCCCCGTGCATGTTTTCCATGGCCTACTTGTCTTCTCCTTTCATATGGAAAATAGAGTTAATTTGTTTTTGCTTTGTTTCTCGAGTTTTAATTAACTTGTTTGGATGTTCTGGAGAGTTAAATTTTCATCAATTCAGTAATCTTGTCATAGAAAAATTTGTTTTCTACTAATCCAAAGACTACTTGTGGACATTAAGAGTTCTTTATATATATATACTGAAAAGCTGGTTAGTCGGTTCTTGTGAATCTAATTCATAGAAATTCCGTCCAGTAAAATGGACGAATTATAAATCTCTAAAATAATAGATAGAAATATCACAAATAGAGCCATTGCAACACCCATCAAAGGAGTAGTTCCCCACCCCGGAGCTACTTTACCATATTCTGAATTCAATGGTTTCAATAAATCCCCTACAACAGTTCGTCTTGGACCAGATCTAGAACTACCCTCAACGGTTTGTGTAGCCATAAATCCTATTTTTTATTCATTTAGATTTGTTGACTTTGTATACCATTCCGCTGTAAAGAAAGGATCTTATCCTAGATCCATTGTGGTCTTGAAATTTTATATATATATATATATGTATATGTATAGATATATATATATGTATGTATGTATGTATTTTGAGTATGACAAAAAGGTTCACTTCCATCTATTAGGCTACGATCCTTTGGTTGATTAATTTCCCTTCATATTGGCAGTTTGGATCACTAAGAAAGGAACTTAAATAAAGAGAAAAAACATGCATGTACATGAAATATTATGAAAAGAAATGGTTTACATATCCATCATAGTCACCATCAGGGAATACACACCATATAAATGTTGTTAATTAGGCTGAATTACATGCTGTACCATGCACGAAAAAGATCTAACAATCTTTTCTTTTCTAATTTGGGACCATATCACATTAATGAATGGTTACGCTGTTAAAAATTTAAACTGTTAAATTAAAATAAATGAATGATTTTATATTTCTAACACTATCTATCTTTATAGATGACTTATGAACTTAATTATAACACATCCAAAGTATGTAATAACCATAATAATAATAATCGGAAAATGGCATATGAAAGGTATAGCTAGACTACATATCACCGCATACGTGTACAGCAGCACAAAAACTTGACAACACAGCTCGATGGTGGCGCTTTATCGTAGAAGTTTGGGTTCTTTTAGACCACTAAATAGTGTACTTGAATAATAAAATAATTAAGTGATCAATGGCGAACTCATTTAATTAGTGATCTAATATGAAGGCTTAATTAGTATTACAAGCTTGAGCCTTTTAAAAGCTGCTACAAAAGGTTTTCTCTTTTTTTTTTCTAAAAAAAAAGTTACTTTTCTAAGCTATACGGAATTATCCTCCGAAATTAATATGTAAGAATTATTTTAATTAGAAGCAATTTACTATTTGATAAAAATTCTTCAAATCACTTTAGATTTTTGAAAATGCTATAATGTGCATGAAGTATAAAAATGTATATTATTAATGAAAAATACTAAGCTTAAAGGATTTTTTTTATATGTGTAATTAAATACAGAATGATATGTCATTTAAGATTCTCGTTACACTAATCAATCAAATTTTATATTTGAAACTTAACACTTGTTAGACGTACATATCTAAAGTTGTTATATTTAACTTTGAGCTTGTTTCTTTTGCATTTCCCTTGTCTAAATGAATGTTTGCAACGTGAAATTACACTTTCTAATGCACTTATTCTCTTAGCAACCTTTTTTTTTTCAATGAGTATTATCAACATGATTTGTTGAAAAAAAGATACATCATTTTATATTAAATCCTGTGTATAAACAGGAACGGAGCTACGTGGTCCCTAATGGAGGCCTTCATCCCTCTCAAAGTATTATTAAAAGTTTAATTTTATATTTAATTTTTTTAAAAATAAGATATTTTAAGTTTGACCTCATCTAAACATGTAACTTTATCTATTTGACACCCTAGTCAAATTTGGTTTGCTCTGCCTCTATGTATAAATAACATAATGCTTTGTTATTATCAGTCACAAAATAATCTGATATTACTATATAGTCAACATATATGAAGGAGTTTATATTTAGAGAAATTCTTTTGTGAATAAAAAAGTAAAGAAAAGTACGAGCAGCTTTCAAAATGAGCCCTTTAACTTATTTTTACAGCTAAGCTTGGACCATGTATCGAACCAGACTAATATAATTAGATAAAAAAAATTTATAAACTCCAGCAATTATGTTTTTACATAAATTTAGACAAATATTATAAAAAATAACAGCCAAAACTTATATAATTCCTTATAAAAATGCTTATAAAATCCCACCGAGAAAAAGAAACTGACGTGGGGAAGCAAAACACCTTAAAACCACCTAAAAAAAAATTAGATGCGCCAAAATTAGTTAGTAAAAAGCAGAGTACCAAACACCTAAAAAACTGTTTCTTCTAAAAAGGAGAGTAGTATTGTATTTAAAGCTATTATGCTATGGCTGCTATAAACAAGATACTATGAGAACATGATTTGAATATTGTTTTATAAAAAAAAATGTAATAAATTTGAAGCTAATGTAAATAGTAGATTACTTGATATAGTATGAACAATTAAAAGTGGTTAATCGTAATAAAAATAAATTGTAATTTTAGACGAACCTTACTTATAATAACAAGAATTTAAATTTGAGTCGTTATATTAGGAAAAACTTTATCTAACCATCACTCCTAACTCGAAATTACATAAGTTATGTCTCGCAAAATTCTATGTACTCATTAAAAGATTATTATAACTATATCAAAAACTTGATGTAGTATTTGCATGTTGCAATGAATTCTAGCCACAGAAGATTTTGTTTATAGTTTAAGTATATGTTTAGATTAACTTAATGTATGTTTAAAATAATTTATAATCAAAATCTGAAAAAACTTTTATAAAAGAAATTGATGATTTTTTAAAAATTAAACTTTATTAAACATGCATTTAAGTTGGTCTAATATTTTAGTTAAAATAGAATATACATGCAGATATATATAGAAAAAGTGTTCAAAATATTCCCGTTAAAAGTTCAGTAGTTATTAATTAGTACAATTTGTAGCCTAAACACATGTTAGATTTGTTATATGTTGATGTAGATATAGAGATTGTGGTGACTTTTTCATCAAGCTGTCTTCCATTTTGGATTTCAAATATCAACACGTCCATGTATAAGCTGGTACGTACATCCGACACCTTTCTCATCCCTGGTCCTTTCTCTCCCACTGTGTTTTAATTTGAGCTACTAACTACTTGCCACTGTATTATGGTACCCCATAATAAATTGTGCAGTGCTGAGAACCACTAAATTTGTAGGAGATTCTTGAAGCCAGCATGATCATCGCTTAAGTGCTTTTCGAGCTAAATGATCCACTAACATACTCGCACAAGCTGGTCCCAATCAAGCTTTTCTCTTTGTTGCTAAAGAAGTCGCCCCTAATCTTAATGGCATGGTCTTTATTACGATCGGGACACCCTTCTGTTAATGACATTGAAAGCGTCCTAGCACCCATATTCATTTTCCGTTCTTTGATGGGGGGGGGGGGGGGGGGGGGGGGTTTCACGGAATGATTTGAACGGACCAATTAAGATTCAATTCCTTGTTCCTATGTGGACCACGCTGAAAGCCTTCAGAGGGGATGAATGGGTACAAATCAAAGTCAAGTTTCAAAGAATCAACAAAAGTTTTTTTCTTTTAGCAGTGCGAAAAGTGTTTTTGTGGCTCATAGCTAATTGGGCTTTTTGTTTTGTGGCTAACTACGAGCCTGGCCAACTCATTTCAATATCTGGTCAGTGGCCCTTTTTGCATGCTCACGAATCTGTTTAATTAATTTAGTTTTCTCAAAACCCTATTAAAATAAGAAAATGCTTGCATATATGCAGAGTGTAAAAACTGGGTTCCAAGTTTTCTGCAGAATAAGTACTTTTTGGAATGATTTTCCCGTTAAAGCCTATATGTATTCATTTTATTGTTTCTTCCCAAAGGTTTCTTGTTATTTTAGTCGTCCTAGTAAAATTTAAAAATTATAAACCCTTATGTAAGGTTCTGTCGACAATTTATTGAATAAAAAGAAATTAATTATACAATTTAAAAAATACAAAGTTAATTATTATAATCAATTAATGGCATAAAAGTTTATATATATATTGAGTACGATTGATGGAAATTGTACATTTTGTCCTAATTATAAAGATGACACTAAGTTGTGGACCGGGGTGCATTTAATTTATTATAACCAAACAAAAAGTGAAATGTGATATTTGTATATTATCATTTTTTATTACTTTTACATCAATTTTATTTTAAGATAGAAATGATGAAAAAAAAAAAGTAATCTCGCATAAATATGCTTGCGTAGAAATTAATCCCCTGTATAGTGTAAAAAATAATGATGTAACATCAACATAATGTAAAACTACATCTGAAAAAAAAAAGTAATGTAAAAGTAACATTTCCCTAAAAAGACTTGTGTTCAAGACAGATCGTTTTAGAAAAATTATTTTTTTTAACCAAAAAAAGAAAGGCATAATTAAGAAGCTAACGAATACCTACTTGCATGTAAAGTTTAGTATTATAAAGGAATAGTCTGGCATCCATATTTCTTTAATATCCATATGAATGAAGCGTTAGATATTTTACTATACCAAATTACCAATGCAGTAGTTTTCATAAAGATTACAAAGGAGTAACGAGCTAGTTTGTCGGTACAAATTACTTTGTTTAAACGATGAGTGTTATTATTTATTTTAAAATTTAAACTTTAATCATTTTTACAAGAATGTAATTCATATATCATTACACTCAACTCTTACTCCAACCCCTTAGGATAAATTGATGCAATGGATATATATATATATATATATATATAGCAAATTTTATGAAAAGGCCAATGAGTAGGTTAATTGGTATTGATTTAATTTTTTAAGATTAAAGTGTACTGATATTAAAAATTAAATCTTCCTTCAAGTCATTTATCTTCTCCCTTATTTAGATACTTATACCTCTTAAATAGCCGAAAAGGCTGTTTTATGAAAAGGCTTTTAATGAAGTATTTATGGCGTAATATACTAACATCATAACGTGTATAGCGGGGTTAGCAGCATAGCCATTCATGATCCTGTTTCATTATCCACTTTATTTTGTTTCATTACATATAATAATAATAATAATAATAATAATAATATGATTAAATTTAATTTTAATATGCTATATTCGTTTGAAGAATTCAGAAACAATTATTGTTAGGTGTGTTGATATGGACACCGTATTTTAATTTGATATTTGATGTGACATTTATTTTTTTTTAAATCTATAATTTGAATAATAATTTTTACGATACAATAATCATAACAAAGGAATGATCACTTTGTTACGAAAAGTGTAGTTATTCTGTTAAGATTTTTATTACTCAAATTTTTTTAAAAAAATAATTTTTTTTCTTTGATTAAGATATTCTCATAAATATTGCGAGTTTTTCTTTTGAAAGTACAAATCACTTATTACTATACTAAACATTTGTTAATACAAAATAATTATATTTAACAATGTAATAACCATATTTTTTATTGAAATTATTCTCTAATAAAGAGTAATTATTTAAAAGACACTTAAAAAAAAAATACAACACCAAACTAGAGCATGGTCGAAAAGCGAAGTCAGAAAACACCAATCAATAATTCTCCGGAAAATTTAAAATAGTCACAAAACTTTTATATTGCCAAGCCTTGAATATAGATTATATAATTAATTATCTGCTCTTGCACGTGCTTTCTAAAGGTTTAGTGCAATGAAAATTCCATTTCAGTTTGTTCGAAATAAAGAAAAAAGTGTCTGCTTATAATTACTTTATTAAATAGTTAATGATTAGTCAAAACGTTTATCATTAGTTCTATCCAGAAGAGTTGCTTTAATTAAGCATGTTTAAATTTCAAGTAGATGATGCACACTAAATATGTTTAAGTAGCTGAAAAATTAGAGTAGAATTTGGGAAAAAAAAAAGAGAAACAGTGTCTGCTTATAATCACTTTATTAATATAATGATTAGTCAAAACCTTTATCATTAACTCTACCCAGAGGACTTGCTTTCTCAGCATCAGGAGAGGAAGCATGTTTAAACTTGCAAGTAAATGATAATAACTTGAAGTGTAATGCATGCCCACCAAATATGATTAAGTAGCTGGAAAATTAGATTGCAAGCAATGGCGATAGAAATTCTTATCAAATCAAAGCCATAATAAGTCTTGACCAGAAAAAAGAGTAGAAACATCAAGCCCTAATATATAACTCAATAACTTCTGCATTCAGTGGCCTGACTAAGATTTAAACCAGAGATTAAATAATCCCTAAAAGGTAGTTCACTTGAATTAAGACTTTTAGATTAATGTGAAATAAGCAACCTACTGAATTCTACTACCTTACAGGCGTTAGTTTCTAAATCTTATATATCTTGTTTCATGGTTTTAATTTGAAGTTGGAAACTAAATGAATAGTAATGATTTTCACGTTAGAGATTCACATAATTTATGATCTAATATCTCTTTTCCCCACTCCCTGACACCCTCTTGAGGTTATTGTATTCAAAAAAATAAAAAATTATGAATAAAATGCTGAGTATAAATATTTAAAAAAGCAAATATATATATATAATAATTTTTTTTCAGTATTAATCAAGTAATGTACATGTTGATGTTCATGCACTTTGACAAGATCACTTTATAATTTAGTATTCTCAAAGAATTTTCTTGTATCTAGTCTCAATAAATTGATAAATAATTTAATCTTAGTTTAATCACATTGATTTTAGGAACATGTACGATTTTCTTTTTCAGCTTGACCTAAAAAATTGACAAACTCACAATTCAAACATATGTAATAGTGTGCTTAACTAAATATTACATGCTACGCTAAGCAAACCTCTTGAAATTTTATAAGGCTCAAATTGATATTATAGGAACTTCTTCCTGAATTTTGTTTTTAATTTAGTCACAATTTGTAAAATTTTGCTTACGCTATAAGAGTATATTTACTCATTCATGTGTTTCTATTTAAAAAATTAATTAAACTTTTAATTATTAAAGTCTCTATAGCAAAGTGATTAAGAATTATTATTGCCTTCACTCTTTATAATTAATTTGAATTATAACAAAAGTAACACCATAGTTTGTGTTATTCTTGCTTCCAAGTTCGAAGCTCTTTACATGGGATGATGCATTAAAAATATAAACTATTCATATACCTCAACTCCATAGCTTAAATATTTTTATTTGAGTTGATTCTTTGACAATTTATTCAGCACCGCCAAACTCAATACTATTGTGGGGATAGATTTTTATTTAAAATAAAAAATCCAATTAAAAAATTAGACTCAAGTAAACAAAAATATCATTCGTGCTCTACTTTGGGACCACAAAAGACGGTTGGAAAACCTGTACCTTTTGTAAAATAACAAAAGGGAAATTGCAAAATCTTAACTCATACATACTGACTTGCAGATTTTATGTATATAATTTGGGAATGTATCTCTTAAAAAATATTCTTAATTGTATTAGAAATGATAAGCTTTTATAAATCTCACTATGTTAATTGAATAATAACTTTTAAGATAATTAATTTTGTATATATATTAAAGTCTCCATAAATTTATGATAAAAGAGTTTAAGCTTGTCAAAGAAATAGGTTCAGTTGGTAAAAATTGAAACATTTCGCTTATAAAGTTTAAGGTCAATTCTTGTTTTTAGAAGTTAAAATGAGGTAGTTTTTTTTTTCCTTAAACTTTTATTCACACAACAAAAAGTTTTAACTTTGCATTGCTCATTCTTATAAATCATAATTAAAAAAAAGTAGAATATAATTTATACTTTTAAAATTTATCTTTGTATTTAATTATTCTTGAATTTTTTTTAGTTTCACTAAACCCTTATGAAATTTAGTTTAATTTAAAAACGTTAATTTTGTTATTAAATAAAATAAAGGTCATCATGCATACACACCATATGGCCATTCAGTTAAAAAAATTTATAGAGTAAAATATAATTTATGTCTTTAAAATTTATTCTTGTATCAAATTAACTTTTTAAAAATTTTTGTTATCTTAATAAACCTCTTGAAATTTGGTCTGATTTAAAAAAATCTCCATTTCATTTAACATTAAAATTAATTAATATTTTTAAGTTTGACCAAAATTTAAAGAGTTTAATAAAATAAAAAAACTTTAAAGGTAATTTGATATATCGGTAAACTTTAATAGTATAAATTATATTTTAACTTAAAAAAATAGAGTATAAGACAATGTATAGTGAATATGAATATATATTCAGTTTTTAATCACATCAAGTTTACGTAAGAAATTATTGCTAATTAAGAGATTTTTCTTTTAAATTGTCAGCACATTTAAATATTGATAGAATAGAATTGGTAACACGAAAAAAAGTAGACAATTTTTGATATGCAGTAGAAGATGGCTAATCCTTTGTATAGGGGAAAAAAGCATTCTACTTGAAACGGTTTGGTAGGTATAAGGGATTGAAGCAAGGGTCAATTTTGTTTTATCAATGCAACTCCACAATTGACTTGACTTAGTCGTCTGATTGTTGGATTGAATTTAAATTACTTTCATAAAAATATTAAGTAATTAAAACTCATTGTACATATAAATAAATTTTAAAATTTTTTTTATTGAGCTCAAATCCAGTCCAACTATTACATTCAACCCATGAAATGCAACACAGGTCTTGTATCATAGAGTTGCCTCCTAGATGAATGTTTTTAAGCTATAACAAGTTGTTTATAATCAAGTGCCGTCCTGAACTAGAAGGTACAAAGATGCACATAACTGCACTCTCATAAAAAAATAGGTATAAAAATATAAATAAAAAAGAGAATACAGATTTTTTAAATTTTAGATAATTTATAAATACATTTTAAATTTTAAAATTATATTTATTAATAATTAAATTATAACAATAACATAAATTAACTTTTTTATTAATTTTTTATTTATTTTAAATTAAATAAAAGCATTTAAAGTGAATAAAAAATAAATATAAAAATTAATTTATGTAATTATTATAATTTTAAAATTAATTTAAATAATTTTAAAATTTATTTATAAATAATTCAAAATTTAAAAATTTTCTGTACTCTTCCTAAAATAGTAATAAAAGATTCTTCTGAAACTCACCGACACAGCAAGCGGGTTAGGTGATTGTTGTTGGGAGTTATACATACACACTGCACAGCACAATAAATGTTTAATTATAACTTTTCGAGTGGAACAAATCTCTTAAAATTTTGTGTCCACCAAAATTCATCCACGTTTTTCCGAATTTAAGATATAACTCCTCTCCCTTCATCACCACATATTCTATTGCAACATATCTTAACTCTGCATCTATTGAACCCACAAACCGTAACTGATATGCCATGTAAACCCTATTTATTAGTAAAGATCTTATAGTTGGATGGTTTTCTTCTGTATAATATATGCTACGCTCACATAAAAAACTTTCTTTTCTGTTTTATAATTTACCTTCTTACATGCATACACGTATCCATGTATGGATATTTGTATATTTTCTTGTATTTTTTTTAAATATATCTAGGCTTATTGTGAATGCCATGATCTTCGCAAAAAATCTTGTCAACATTTCTGTTGATGCCAAGTTATTTGCCAACCACTACTGCAGACTCTTTACTTGTATGTCAGGATGAGCCATATCTGCATGTCTCCCCTCTTGTTGGATATAGCTACGGTATATTTTATTTTCAGAGAGTTTTGTTTTATAATTTTATTTTTAATAGGTGAGAGATGATAGGAGACAAAAAAAATTACCTATTCAATTATTTATATACTTTCAGAGAAAAATGTTTGAAATTAAAATAGATTTGGTGACTGATCAGTGTATACTTGGTCATTTACAGCTGGTTTACATACTTAATTTTATTTTTTATTATAAACAAAGGTTTAAAACGTGTGATGAAGAATAATAAAGAAGAAGATTATGCTAAAGCTAAGATAAATAGGCATAAGTAGGATTCGATTTTAGAATCAATGTTCTTCCAAAAAAAAAAAACAATGTAAATTTAAGTTATAGTTCTTGAATGCATAATCAATTTTGGTATTGGACAATACTTTCTTTTCTGTTTTGCTTAACAATAAAATTAGAATAAGATTAGTTAGTTCCATAGACTTGGAAATAGAGGCACGTCTCCTATCCTTCTGTACTTGAAATATATTGCCCAACGTTCCAACTTAATTATGGCCCAAAAAAAATTCCAACTTAATGTGTAAATAAAATCAGTTTGTATATTTCATCTTTCGAAAAACTCAATATGTATATATGTCCCGTAAATGATGTATATATAATTTATTGCTGAAGTTACACATGTATATACCGAATGTCTATTTTTTTCTTTTAAAAAAAGCAAATAGACATATATACTTATATTATAAAGAGGAAATGATTAGGACGAATCTACCACAAATATTGTAGGATTTGATACTAATTTTTGTTCAATTTCAATTGGTTAAATATAAGTGAAATAAAAAAGGGGACGGAAATCACGGAATAAGCGACTTATAAGGCAAACATAAGCAATAAAATAAAGTCTGATAAGATAAGTTATATATTAAAATTAGTAAATGATAAAGAAATTAAAGAGGTGCTGTATAGAATTGAACACATTTTCCTTTTTTTTTTCTTTTACTAAAGTTAAATAATCAAGTTTCAAATTAAAAGAATTTGAATTTATTGGCTTTTGACCCTTTTTAATACACAAAAAAATAAAAGAACTTTTTTTTTGGGGGTATTGCATGATGTATTAAATTTATGCATAGAGTTAATAGAGATATACGGTTAATTTGAAAAAAATAATTTGGTGGGATCCAAATCTAAAGATTAATGCCAAAACAATATTTACTTTACATTAATCTAATATAAAAATTATTTCATTTTCAATGATAAAATACATCTGCAGGTTCCTCATCCCTACTCTATATCTAGAATTTTAAATGGCATATATCAAAAGGTCACCCCCATAAACCATCATATTAATTAATTTTTAATCAATCTGATTGCTCATTTAGGTACTCTTCATCTTAAGTCGTACATATCTACCATTCATTTTCTGATTATCCTTTGTATCCGTCAAAGCATACTGTATGTGTATAATTTGGCCATATCAAGAAGTCTTCGGTGTTGATTAATAATTTGGTGAGATTATTTGTCTCATTGGATCGTTATAATTTAAATTCTGAATTAATTAAGGTCACAACTCACAAGGTCTCCTAGCTAACAGCAAATAAATATGCAAATTGGAGGATGCATGAAATCAAACCTAATATTAATCTCATCACAATGACAAGGTTTCAAGCAGTGTGTGTGTGTGTGTGTCTCTATATACACACACACAGAGAGATCTAGAGATAGATTCTTCAACACCCTTTGTTCATTGATTGAATATTGATTCATTTGTCTATCGGCCGTAAGAGAAAAATCTTTCAGATTTTATATTTTAATCATGAGTTAAAGGGTCAGCATCTTCTCAAAGAACCATGCAATTAATCTTATCAACAGCTAACCACCTTGTTGTTGATGAGTTGGCTTCGATGATCTTTTCCTCTGTTTGTCATGAATTGTATCTGGCTATATTTATAGTTAGCAAAACGTCGTGGTTATTTTTTTTTGTATATATATGTACCAAAAAAGAGAGATATATATATATATATATATATGCGCGCATATATTGTGGTCAATATATGTATAATTGTATAGTATTTTATTTTTTCTTTTCATGAATATTATACATAAAAATTTAATCATAAGTACCTCAATTAATCATATACATGTTAATTATGATATCACATAATTTTTTTATCTATGATATAGGCTACACAATATATAATATATAATCCTCTCATCATTTCTCTAAAATCATCCCCTCAAGTAAAGATGAAATTCAAACCCATATTGTAGGTAAAGGACTTCATCAAAATAAGTGACACCTTCTCTAAAACTTTCTCAATCATGACCAAAGTTCAAAATCCTATATCTGTTAATTGTGGGGCTACTGTATCTATTTATCTATATATTTATTCTAAATTAACCTAACACACAACAACAATGGGTAACACCAACTAAGAGTTATCTAAAATTTTCTCATATACAAATTTATGGTTTATAACTGTATATAATATGAGAGTTATTAAACGAATCAGCATATAATAGTATTTATGTAATTATTAAGAATTAAATAATAACATAATTTTTTATGTGAATAGGAGTATCCTTTAATGGAGATTGCAGCTTTAATTTATGCCGCGAGTACTTGCTATCTATCACCTAAACAAGAGTGCCACAGTGCCTCTTTTTGTCCTAATTAATGACAGAGCATCATCATATAAACAAATTAGTATGTTGTGTTTGGATGGGACATGGGTCACTTCAGAATTTCAGGAAAGGACTTGAATTGATGTATCAGGCTCAGCAGTTCTTGACCACAATGTGTATCTTTCTCTGCATGCAGGCCAGGCTCCTCGATCTTGACGCACTCGAACTTGCGCTTTTGCTATTAGCTAGGCCGAAGAATGGCTGCAAAACCCTAATTAAATTCACAAAGAATTAATTAATATGCCTGCGAGGCCCTCTTCCCCGTTCTGTCAAATTTAATAGAGTACTGATTTTTTTTCACATCACACATATCATCAACAAATTAAATGGTTATTAATTATTTTATTACTCTGGTTTCTGAGTATAATAAATTTCTTGAATCTATTCGTAAAATTAAATTCAGTAAGTCACTTCTTGATTTGCGACCATAATTCACCTCTTGTATGGCACAAGAAAGCTGAGTGCTATTACTCTACAAGGTCATCGGCAAAAAGCCACTCTTATGTATGTGTCAAATCGAAACTCAATATACGGTTATCTAACAGTTGGGAATAAGAAATGTGTTGGGTGTTTATGCACTCAACTAACACAAGAAAAAGGAGGCGGATCCGATCCGAATATTAATTAGGTTATAAGTCATCCACTCAAACAAAACAATAAAAAGTAGATGTATTCGAAGTAGGTCATAAACACTCTTGTTACTTTAGTTTCCTACTTCACTGTTGTAGCTAGAAATTATTGAGCAACCTAATCAATGACAATAAATACATGGAAGGAAATAAACATTTTTAGGTGAGAGTTTTATATAATAAAATTTTGAAGTAGAGGACGGGTTAATTAACTTTTTATCTTATGGAGATATATGATTATTCAAAGTATTATGTATATTAAAGATAGAGAATTTTTTGACTTTAGGACACTACCGCGCCCCCATTTACACCTAAGTTCGTCCCTGAATAAATATATGATCATGACTCTTTTTTCATTTAAAAAGATGAAGGATATATATAGTAACTTATTTAATTGTACGTACATAAAATTTTATTGGTCTGTCCCCTTTTGGAAAGTAAAATTGCTTTGGCTGATTTCCTAGAGCATATCCTCTCAAATTAACAAATGTTATCTTGTATTTCACCTTGAAATTAAGTTGTAATTTAACATATCTACAAAAATTTCTCACCGGCCACAGAAAAAAATGCCACACAAGAATTCTCTGTAAGATCATGAAGATTAAAAAAGAACTTTCAGTAGCCTCATCATCACTTGAACTTAATTATATGTGCAATTGGGAAACAAATAGTTTTATAAATAATAATACTCGTCTAAAAACACCATCATACTTAAGGATGATCATTCATGTAACATTTAACAATATAATTCAATTAACCTGGAGTTGCAGATATATCTATAGCTATCCAAATTTATGCACGAAATGTGAGGAGTGGGAGGAAGATTTTCTTGGGCGTTTTCCTAATGTGCATGCATGGGGGATTGTTTGAGACTTGACGGTATTCTTGTGAGTTCGATCGCACGTGTGACTTGGTGTGAGAATCCTTCCTTCTAGGAATCTAATAAGGTGTGATTCTTCATATTAATTGTGCATGAATGATGTAGCAATTTAGCATCTCTCAAGTAATTAATATTTAAGAGTAAACTTAAACCGGAGTTAATTAAGTTGCATATTCTCTCCCCCAACTAAACCAGAACTTGATTTTGTATGGCATTTTTTTGGGTTCTTTCATTGACACCTTGACTTGATCATACACATGCAGATCACCATCTCACCTCAAATTAACTTTTCCTTAGAATGGGACTTACGAGGAAAAATTGACTTTCCTGTCCCTATATATTAGTCACATAATTAATTCAATCAGCTCAAGTCCCTTGAAAGTGTTCATAATTAAGCCAGTTCTCTGGGTACATGGATTCTCTATATTCATAGTCGAGATTTCGGTGTCTAGCTAAATAGTCATAGTGTGGGGTGTCTATATAGTGTGCTAGCCCAAAAAAATAAACAAAAAAGGAATTCAAGGAGCTCCATTTGCAACAAACATCGCAATTGGGCCACTGGTTATATATCTAATATGTATAACTCATTATACTAAATCGTTTTTTTTTCTTTTTACTAATTGTATAAATTGTTCAATTCATATATATTAATAATTAAAATAAATAATTAGTCTATATAATTTCAGTCAATTTAGTTTTTGATTCTTATAATTTTTTTTATATCAATCTCTATAGTTTTATTCATTTAGATTTTGATTTTTTAAAGATCAACACTTTAATAATTAAAAATTATAAGGACCAATCTTTTATGAAAAATAGGAATCAATACATTAATGATAGTAACTATAAAAACTAAAACACAAATGAATAAAAAATATAATGAACGATATCTTAATGATATGGACCAAAATTCAAATGAATAAAATTATAAAGATCAATATAAAAAAATATACCAACTAAAATCTAAATTAGGTAAAATTATAGGAACTAATTGTTTATTTTAATCTATATTAATATACATTAACTTAAGTTTACAAATCTAGATAAATGTGTATTTATCCCACGTAAAAATCCATTATGCCAATATAAATCTTTTTCTTGTTAGCTGGTAGATATACATCAGGGAACAAGTTTGAAATATTATATATGTTCGTAGTAATCGATTCAGTTTTGAAAAAATAATTCTTATTTAATAATTATCAAGTCAAAAATTGTTTAAAAAATAAATTCTTATTAAGTTTTGAATCAAATTTTTTCTATCCCAAATATAAAGAAAAATGTTTCTAATTTTTATTTTTCTTTATCTCATTATACGTTGTTAAAAAAATTTAAAATTATTCACCCAGAACAATATTTGAAATTAAATTAGTTTATCATTATCCCAATAAGTGTCATACACAACATAACTACAATTTCATATGTACTTATCAGTTATCACCTTAGTCCTACCTTGTAACGCAGCCTCAAAGGATTCCACACCCACATGCATGTGTAGATATACACACATATACCTGCATAACAGAACACACACCCACCTTCTCCTAGATTGCTTTTTCTCTTCCATTTTCCCACCATCCAAACACACATAACGTTATTCTTTTACAAAGTCTCCATGGACAAAACTGCAGTAGTTTCTTCCGACGAGGTGGTGGACAAAATTATCCCGGCAACCATGCAACTCCCAGGCGAGCAGGACATTAAGGAGGACAACGACGGTTACAAGACTCCCACATCAGAGGAGAGCAAGATTCCGCCGGTCACAAAATGCCCGCCGGCACCACGAAGACCTAGAAGGATTCTCACGTATTCACGTAGAAGGTATAAATTACGAGGTGTTGGTATAGCTACACATGAGAACTGTCATTCAATTTTAAAGAGTAGCATTTTATGTGGAGGATTATATCATTATCATTCTCGACCTAAGGAGATTAAGCCTATAGACATATTCAAATAAGTTGAATTTTAGAAGAATACTTCTAGTTCACACTAAAAAATATTATAAAAAGGATTACTATACCTGAAGAAGAACTTGAAGCCCTTTTTTCTCCATATGTTCCTTCTGGAAAGAAGCTTCCTAGTAAATAAATTTTATGGATGAAGTTTGTTTTTACTGAATGCTTTTACTTTGAGTGGACTTATTATTATCATCAAGTATTGATTATTTTGTTGCATATTGTATCCTATTTCATATCTATGTATTCATGTTTCTTAAGTTCTGTTAATGTTTAATAATTTTCTATGTATTCATATTTATTTTCTTTTTCTTTTTTTATAATTTTGAAGGTGTTAAGGATCGTCTCTCAATCAAGAGGGTCATCCGTATGATATCCGATTTGAATTCTTTCCTTTTTTTTTTTTTTTGTCTAAAGACTTCTTATGATTAATTAAGAAAAACACAAATTACCCATGAGTTTGGCAAAGCAAATTTTATTGGGATACTTTTAGTTCATACCCAAAAAAAAAAAAAGAAAACACAAATTAATTTTGAATAAATTTATATCTATGTCTCTTATAACTATCCAAATTCTTTACTATTCTTGAAAAACAAAAATTGAGAGGATCAACCTAAATTCTTTAATCTCTATAATGAAATCTCTTCATATATATTGCTAATATATCTAATATCTAAAAAAATTATGTGAAAATGTTTTAAAGATCCTAAAATTGCACGGGTGAGTAAAATCGTTCACTGATTAGTTTCTAATAAGTAATCCATATATAATCTTTACCAAAAATTTATTACAAAAGAATATTATAACATGATATAGGAGGAGAAATTCTTAGATAAATATTATTTAGGTAGGCATTACGTGGATATAAACTCACATTGGCACTCCCATTTTTATTTGCATCTTTAACTTCTAATTATCAAACTATTCTTAGTTAAAATTTTTAATCGTTTTATAATTTCTTCTCATTCAATTTTAAATTGTTTAATTTAATGAGCAGTAATTTTCGTTTTTGAAGGACACTACCATAGCCTAGTTTAGTTTTTTCTTTTGCTGTTCAACGAACACTACCAAAGCTTATGGGCTGCAACACGGGCTTTTGGTGATCCAGCCCTGGCAGTTCTATTGCAATTGCCGAATGCACTTGCTCCAGGCCCAGGAACAAAACTACCACCAACAGTAGATAAAGCATGTGAACCATGACCAGAATGACAGAAACGCGGATTCTCTCGTATTTTTTAATATGTATAGAGAAATGTTACGAGACAGAAAGACACGAAATTGCTGTCTTTCTATAGGAAAATGAGAAAATCCAAATCAACTCAGACTACTCAAGCTCATTATTACTGACATATGGTCAAGTCAAAGTCACAATGCAAAAGGAAACACTGTGTTTGCTTATTTTCAATATTATATGGAGTATGATTGTTTGAGATACATGAATGACATAGTAAAAAAAATCTCTACCAAACAAAAAGCACTCATCAGATCAAATTCTGTAAAGCATATCCAACAGTATATATATAGAAAATTCTTCTTTCTTCAAGGAAATGATAGGAATAGGACATCAGATTCTAAGGATAGCTGAGTTATCAGTAAGTTTCCAATAATGGTATATTCGCCAAAACCTTGCCTTCTCCTATGTGTCATTGAGGTCTTTGAAAGTGGGTTGTGTGACTGAAAGTTTTCACCCCTTGTTCAAGAAAGCCAATAACATTCATAGCTTCTATACCAATAAAAATGCAAGTTAGGAAATTTAAGTAACTATATATGGATATGAGTTGCAATACTGATTGACTCTTATCCAGCGGGGTAGCACTACTCTTTCTCATAATGTCTATAGTATGAATCTTTTAAAACAGGGGAAACGGAAGAAAAATTTAAGAGAAGCCCATGAAAATGAATGCCATACTTGCAACCTCCGCTACTTCTTCTTCATCAAGCACTGCAACAAAGCCATTGAAGTGTCTATTATACAAGATCATACCTTTGGCTTTCTCAGTGCTGTGAAAGAAAATATATATATATATATCCCATCAGTAGTCCATAATAGTTCTGTACAAGAGAAAGTCAAGGATTTGGCTCAAGACCAAGACCCTCCAATGTGTGCACACAGTAAATCATAGTAAGAGTTAGTGACAGATTTACCATCAACTGCTAAAGGATTTGGTCCCATGAGAATGTGATCCTAGGTATACAGTGTAGGACTGCAACAGACAGACACCCGGTTGAACAATAGATTATATAGTAACCAGTGAGTTGCACCAGAATAACAAAATCATTAACCATTTTCAGTATTAGAAACCAGAAAACTAGTGACAGATGAAGCAGGAAACGAGAACAGAGGCTTGCATGTTTGATTGCCTGGATGGGGTCCTGATCCTGCAACAAAATGCTAAGGATAAGTGTTAATATCACATCAACAATGGAAAACGCATGGTTTTAGTTTTCGAAGCAGATTTTCAGAAAGGGTGTGCAGAGGATCTCTGCTTTCCCCTCCTTATGTAACCATCTCTACTGGTTTTCGAAGCAAATCAACCTCCTCCTGCTAGTGGAGAAGTTTCTGTGTAATCCAAGAGTACCACATTCAGTTCATTCAAATTGTAACATCTGAATAGTATTAGATTAAATATAAAATATTAAATAATAAATTTTAACTTAAATCTTAACCATTCAGTATAGTACACTGAAAGTACTTTAATATTTTTCTTGCTAGTGTTATATATTAATAACGATTAGTTGTTCTAAGCATAGCAAAATTACAGTGGAAAAACTTTTAAAATGATTCAATCAACATTTTGCAAGGCGCAGTTTATGCCAAAATATTGGCCACACATAAAAGAAGGATTTGAAAGTGATGCACATTCAATTCATTGGAGGTTGAATTGAGTTATTCATGAGTAAAATCAATTTTCTTTTCACGGAAAAAAAAATTAGGGAGGCAAAGTTTTAATTTTTTTTTTATATAAAAATGAAGTCTTTTTTTTAATAAATAAAATATAAATTGAAGGGAGGCTTGCCCAATTTAGGAGAATGAAGGGTAATTGCTGGAATTGGCCAACAAATTAAGCCAACTCCCATTGACTTATAAAAATGAAATCTACGTGGCGTAAGCCTGTAAGAAAGAGAAAGTAGTGGAAGTGAGATGCAAATTTTGGATCAACTTATGTTTCCAAAGAGAGATGACATTTAAAATCAAGGTCTTGGACGTAAATTTTCAATTTGAATAAGCAAATAAAAGACATTGGAAATCAAATGTGGACTTGACACTGACCAGAAAAAATTAGGGGCCACCAATTAATAAGAATTAAACAATGAGATGTGTAATGTACCTCTTATGCCTTCAAATTCAATTCCAGCAGAAGGCTCATTTGTAGCGTTTATATAAGAATTCAAGTAAAATTGATTCATCAAAAGCCTACATAATTGACCTTTTTTTCCTCCCTTTCATAGACACCTTATCACAAAATTGACTTCCCTGTCTGCATAAGTTCTTTGTCCATGCTATGAGTCGGTTCCCTAGGTACCTGGATCCTCCATGGAAATATTGCAGAGAAATTGTGTCATTTTACGAAACCTAAGGGATGGAACGACAATTAACCCTTGAGGCTATAGTGGGACTTTTGAAAGGATGGAGAATGGTGTGGTTTGGAGTAAAAAAATAAAAGAATACCGTTTTATTGTTTGAAAGTTTTAATGAGAAAATAGAAGAGAACTCTTCTAATTTAGAAGTCGCAATAACAATTAATAGATTAGATGAATTACAAATTTAACTTCTTACATTACTCTTTTATTTCTTATTGCCCACCCCATTGTTACTCAACATTTTATTTTAAGAAAATCTTTCTTTATACTTGAATGAATCTCAATATATATGTAAAAGGTTTATTTTTGCATATTATATTTTTTTAACGCATTCAATTAACTTCAGCAATTTAATCTACTAGGAAAAAAAAACCGAAGAGAAAATTATATGAAAAAGGATAAGAGTGTGGAAGCTTAAAATCATAAATGACCATTTAAGAAATAAAATAAGGAAGTGTTCCATTTCAAACTCATGAAGGATACTGTGACGTTACTCATAAGATTCTTTCCAGATCCCACAAATTTAATACTAAAAGAAACTATCGTTTTCGATCGAGTCTGATGATTCGGTAAGCAAAAATTCTTGCTAGTAAAGAAATGCACAGAAGCACTGCAGGGACTGATATGAAGTACTGATGTCATCTCCGAGTTAGGAGACCAGATCTAGATGTGAGCATTTGACCACAAAACCATAAGATATTAACGTACGTAATCTTTTGGTAGGGTTGCAAATAAAAAGTGGGTCATCTCTAAGCCATATTTTTTTAGTTATTTAGGCTTGCCACTTAGGAATAAAGTACGAATTTAGATGACCTAGGAATGGATTCTGATTATCAAGATCATATTTTGGACAAAGAAGCTAACTATATCTACTAACTTAAAAAGTAATGTCATAGAAGTAACAGACTCAAAGTGGTCCCCTACTCCTTGATAACAATCACATATGTTTTAATAAATGGCTCTAAATTAAGTTTTGAGCGTTTATCTTTTGAATTTTAGCTAGTTTTCATTATTTTGTAAGTAGAAAATGTCTATCCAAAATCATCATTGGTGTCGGACACATATTTATATCGAATACTTCTCAGTCATTTTAAGATACTTCTCATGCAATCATTTTTTCATTTTATCTTTTTAATTTGTACGAATATAAGTGTAATATTATAAAGAATTAAGTAAATTATAGTATGACTAACGCTATTTTTTTTTTATTTTATTTTATTTATAAGATTTGTATTAAAAATGGACTATATTATAATGCTTATATTTTAAATACAAATATTTGTGTTAGAATTTATATTTTATCTTATAAATATCTTTAATATTTCTACCTTTATGTTAATCTTAATTGTATCAATTTATATTTTGTATTTTTTAACCGTGTCATGTTTTATAATATTTAAAAATTTATCATATTCACATATCTATGTCCCGTGTGGTATCCGTACTTCCTATATCAACTATCTCTAAATAAGTTAAGATTATCAATAATCACCTGTTTTATAATCAAGCACTTTACTGCATCAAAGCGCTCTCTAGTATACAACTATATATGATAGACAAAAGGATAAACTGCCTAACAGTGTACGTTAAGAGAAACATAGAAGCTGCTCATCATTTTATTAAAGGATTATTTGACTTTACTGCAACAAGCTCACCATAAGATTTTCGCTCTCTTTTTTTAGGGCCATATATGAGTTTATAGTCGCTTTTGACACAGAGCTAGTTGACCCAAAAAAAAAAAAAAAAGACAGAGAACCAAAACATCATGTCAAGCTAATAAAGATCATTAACCTTCAGATGTCTGACAGAAACAAAGTAAAATTATTCAGAAAGAATAGGAAGAAAAGGACGACCAACTCAATTTATGCATATTACAAAAACACTCATCATGCATTGAACTCCTCTCACATTGAAGCCTTGCAAGCAGCCTGCTTGCAATATACAACAAAACTAATCTATGAAAACATGAAACATCACGACGAGATATTCATTTCATTTCCCAAAACACACCAAGCTATCATAACGACTTGAATTCGAACTACTAACTCTCATTCAGCACCAATTTTTTTTTGTTTTTTTTTTCTTAAAAAAAGGAAAGGAAAGGAAAGGAAAACGGAACCAAATTCAATCCTGAAACATTTGGTATCTTCAAGCCCAAAATCCGTAGGTCATGGACGTTCTGGTGGTGATAGATGTCCTACACCGGGGCTATGACCAGGAGATGTTGGGCGGTAGGCATCCCCCTCAGCACCCTTATTATCGTTTATGGTATTCCAATCAAGGGAAGGGGGTTGTGGGCTCCTCAACAAGACTCTAGGGATAGCTGGTGGTGGGTGAATGTTCAACTCCCTTGAAGCTGCCACTAAACCAAAGTTGTGCTGCAGAATAAGGAAGAGAATACAGGTCAACAAGATGGTTTTTTTCTCTGCCATGAAGCTCGCCAGCTAGGGCAAAACTAATGGGGTTTCGCTAAAGGAAGAAAAAAGCAGGGTTCTTGAATCAAACACTATAGTTCACCAGCTAGCTGCTTCAAGCGCCACTACATGAATGCCTGTGACCAGCTGAGACTTCTATTTAACATGACTGCTATGGCCCCACGTGCGGTCATAATCCTAAGCCTTCAACAGGTACATAAAATAAGGGTTTCGAAGTACATGGTGATGTCTCTTAAAATATTAATGAAATTGTATAAAGAGAAAGAACTAGGGATTGGAATATTTTCCAAATGAAGTAAGTCCAGCATTTCTCCTTGAATTTCCTCAAAACATTCATTAGAAATTTAGAATGCTAAGTGATTTTAAATTAAAGGGCATTGGTCGTGATTAGACAACACTAAGAACAACTGGCTTATAAATAGCTATTTTTTGTTCTGTTAAATTATTAGTTTATAAAGTCACGAGGTATTGGTATAGTATAAGTGAGTTACGTTTTTAGATATGAGAACTGCGGTTCAATTTCTGAGAGTCGCATATCATAAGAAAGACTATACTATTATCCTTTCCGACTCGGAAAGATTAAGCTTATAGAATGATTTAAATGGACTGAACCCTATGAGAATATTTCTGATTCATACAAAAAAAAATTATTAATCTAGAGAGATTTCTGCAAATTGATTCAAGTTACTATGTTTTATAAAGAAAATGCTTCTTCCACTAAGTAAATCGGCTAGTTGACAGACATCCTCTTCCCCACGCCATTTTTGGTTATCATTCTCAAAAATGAGTGTGACATGAAAATTTGAAGAGTTGTTGTGCGCATTAATGATTCTTCATTGTCACTTTGCTTGAAGTGCAAGACCACTCCATCTGGGTTCAATTTGGAGAGGATCAGAATGGCCAAATATAAACTCTTCGAACTCTTGATGAGAGGCAGATCTATAGAATTTATTATCATAGTATTTTATGTACACTTGTATTCAAGACAAGCAGAAGTGGCTAATTACCAGACACGAGCTCTGCCTTTCTATAGATGTATTGCTTTTGTGCTGAAGAAACACAATAATGGCACTGACAACATCAGTATACTATACACAGCAGAATCCTAATTATTTTTTCCTTTAAGTTTCTTCTTTTTATTTTTAACATTAGGTTACGCTCACACCTCATTAAGTAAGAAAATATTAGGTTGAACTTGAGCTAAGTCTATTTGTGATACGTAAACCACTACCTTCCTCTAACATTAGGTCCAGTAGTTTTTTTTACCTCAATACAAGATAAAAGTGAGCAGGCGTTTTGTTTACACTTCATGTATTAAGATCCATTATATAATGTTAGGGGAGATGATTTGTTTACAAAAGAACAAGAAAATAGTGGCTGAACAACGGATTGAATCACCAAGACAATAGCTGCACAAATTCTGCAGAAAAAACACATGCAGGAGGCAGGGGCTTCCTTTCTCTAGAACTATTTCTCTTCAATCTAATTTCACTCTCAAGTTACATGAGTCATAGTCATGTATCACAAATACATCCAATCATTTAAAGACAAGTACCACATAAATTTAACATTAGTTACAAATTAGTTGGACTAACTAAACTATGGTAACAAGTTAACAACGTTACATTAATTAACTCTTAACATGTATGCACCATCATGAGATGTAAGAAAGTTATAGAAGTCAATATCTCTTCATCCTAGAGTTCCTTGTTCTAGCTATTGGCCAATAATAAATCATTCAGCAGCGCCAAATCTGTTGGCCCCTGACCGTGGCTCCAAACTTCTCCTACCTAAACTTTCAAAGAGAGAGATATTCCATTACCTTACTTTCACGCACTTATGTCTGCTATTAAAAAAAAGAATCAAGCCACTGTTTCTCATGCTATTGCACATTTAAAAATTGACGACTTTGTCTGCTATGGGTAGGCTGATATCCTACGCCAACCCACGTCATTGGGAAGGAAACCTTTTCTACTTTCTTGGCTTAACCAATCCCATGCCTTGAAGCAACGCACATTCAGAACCATGTGATCCTATATAAAGATTATGTTTTTCTTTAGCTTGTCGGCATTATTCTATTCTCACACCATCTTATACACATTAATTTTATATACTTACATGGCAGGATTTAGCTTCATAATGAACCTACCTATGGAAAAGATTAATTTTCTGCACAACCACCAGGTAAGTGGTGTGAAAAAATCATGTCTCATTATATTTATATAATAGTTGCAACACTCTGGTGTCCCTTAAATTAAAGGAAACCAGCACCCACTAGGATCTGTACCTAGTACTAAACCTAGGTTTCCCGAACATTGCTTTTCGGATTCTTCCAATTTGTAATCAAGTTGTAAATATATATTATAAAGTGCTGGGTGACTTTACATACGGTTAGCTAGATTGACACTTGGGGTATGTTTCCATTCGAACTAAGAAAGTGAGCAAGCAAAAGAAGAAAACCACGAAACCTAGCTTAGAAACATTTGGTTAATTAGTAGAATATAAATGAAATTTAATTTGGCTAATAATAGTGGCATTCATATATATATATATATATATATATATATATATATATATATAATATGATCTTGGGACTTCCTAGAGTTCATTGCAAATAGAGTCCCCTTAACGAAATCATGATATATTTGTGAGAAGCAAAACCAAGTTAGGTTGTTTAAAGCAAAATATGATTTTCGCTGATTGTGTGATTGTCTGAATAACATGACTACGTACTAGTTGTTTTGCCATTTTTCTTTTCACACTCATCACTCATTACTTGTGTATTTGACATCAAAAAAGAAAAAAAAGGGATAGTCCCTTTTTTTTTTTTTCAGTAGATATGTATAAGCTGAATTTTTCAACTGAGATTGGACAGGGGATTTGAACTTGTGTTTGGTGGAAGAGTTCAAGACCAGGTGGACTATCACACCACGGAGCCATGGTCTCTCTCATTTTCAAGTTTCTCTATATGGTCTCTATAATTAAAAGAATATCTATAACGTCCAAGATTTAAAAAGGCTATAAATAAATGATAATTCAATAAAATATTAATAATTTTAATAATATAAAGTTATTTATTTTCACTTAGTTTCTATGAACAATTTTTTTTAACAAAAAAGAAGTCTAAGAATAGAAAGAAATTAACTTATGGAATAAGGATTCAGTTCTTTTATCAACCTATTGTTTCTTCTGTTTTGTTTTTTCCCTCTCTTTTGCCGAACTATCACCAACTAATTACATTTATCCTTTTTTATAGGTTTTCCTCTCATTTTCTTTCATTAAGCTTGTTGCAGTTTTCAAATTTGTTATTTCTTTTGTTTTATTTCTGATTTTATTCTTTTATAGCTGTTATTCTTCTCTATTTTGGAGAACAACCTTCAAATGTCTAAATCTATCATTTTAAATCTATCATTTTCCATCTTCCATTAAATTTCCAGCAACTTAAATTTGATCTTTATTTTGGCTTTTATTAAGTTTTTAGCTTGTTGGCTTTGATTTTTTCTCTGCTCAAACTCATACTAAATCATTTTTCATAATCTTTCAAGCTTTACTTTTGTTTGTTGAATAGTATCTACTTTTGAAATTTATTATTCAATTTACATAAATAAATTATGGTTTACTAGTATCTATTTTTTTTGCTTTATAAAGATTCTTCATTTAATATCTCCATTTGATATATTTTAAGTTCTCATACTCCCGCAAAGGCTATGCCAGTATTTTTTTTCACAAAAAAAAGGATTCTCTGCAAAAACTTTTCATTTCATATAGAATTGATCATCCTCTGATTCCTAAATGCAGTGGCCTGTGTGTTCTCATGTAAATCAAATAGAATAATAGGATCACCATCGTCCAAAAGAAATGTTCATTTAATTTGTTCTATCACCTTATTTTTCTTGCTCTAACAAAACTCATCAACCATTATTAAAAATATAAAATCATTCATATTCATAACATGATACCAAATTTTATCTATATGACATGGTATCAGTCTCTATGATTAAATAATTAAGAATTCGATCCTTCTCATCCTTATTCTTTCTTAATTATGAATTTTAGCACAAGCTATATGAACTTGTGTGTTATTTATATATGCTTTAAGCTCAAAGTGCTTTTACACAAGGAGGGGTGTCAAAAATATAAAATTATTTGTGTATCTCTATCTAATAGCTTAAATTTTTAAGATAGTTGATATTTGACAATTGATCATCGCTTTCTCTTTCCTCGTCTCTCTTCGGAACAATTATCACCACCGAGATATGGCAGTTGACATCTCTGTTCACTCTACAAGGGAGAGCTATAGCTTGCCGGACTTTGAGGCAAAAGTTTTGCATTTATACTCTAGGAACTGATTAGACACAAAATGTTTGTGCGTATTTTGTAGAAACTAATCAAAGACGGGTAGACAACAGAAAATGAGATATAATCTAAAATGATGCAAACACAATGAAGTCCCACGATGAATTTGTCCCCATTTAGAGACTGACAGCATGAAAAGCACAAAACTTTTCTCTAATGAACAGAGCGAAAGCAAATCTGAAGATACCCTTTTGAAAATTTTCAACTAAGTGACATGTATATGATTGCAGGTAGCTATTGGTAGTGGGTGGCGGGCCACCGCTGCAGAGACATATGCAGATGGACAGACGGAAGAACTCACTGCAGCAGCCGTAATTTGTTGGTATCTTAAACAAATAAATTTGGGGTCCAAGTAGGCATCTGATTTATAGCGAACCCCCAACTTGTCTATATAGAAGAAAAAGAAATGTTCAAAAATCATGAGCATTTTGAAGGTGGGTGCAAGGATAATGATTGTGATGCCATGGTTGAAGAACGCAGAAAAGAGAGTGGAGAAAGAAGTGAAAATGATTCCAAACTGAGAAAGTTGCTTGGGAACTCAAACATGAGAACTGTATCTTAACCATCTATACCATTGGCTGATAGATTTTTCGTGTTTGGTTTGAAACAAAGGATCCAACGAATCTGAGGTAAAAGGATAATGTTGTATGTCAAATTGATTTTGGTACATTTTTCTGCACAGTATAATGGCAACTAGGGTTTGTGGTTAGGACTTTAGGAGTGTGCATGAATTGAATTAGGGATCACTCGGCTACTTATATATTTTTTTCTCAACTAGCGATACCCCTACTACTTGGTCCAAATCTAACCTCATTAGTGGCATTAATAGCCTTGTTTGGAGCCCTAGTTTTTGTGGAATTTTCTTTCTTAGTTTTATTTTTTTCCTGTTTCGAAAAAGTTAATCTCATATTAGTCTCATATAATATTATTATACTAAAGCATGTACCCACAAGAGTGTGACTGTATAATAAGCAAGTTAGAGTTCAGATGAAAAAAGCTTTACCTTATAATATCTAAGGTTTAACTATCTTAAAAAACATTTTGTATAAAAAGACAGATTCAGTAATTTAAGTAAAAATTAATCTCACGACTAAATAGTGTAAGAATTAACGCCTCGTAAGAACCAAAAAGAAATTATACTAATAGATGTTATTAATTATAATAAGTAAATATGTAGTTATCAATTGCATGTCAAATCCAGCAACTTACTTTTTTGGTGATACTTTAAATGAGATATTATTGAGCAGGCTTGTCCTTATTGCCAATACGATCAAAGTCACTAACTTTGGATCACTTTGATCAAGATTAACACCCAGTTATACTTGGACAGTTTTGGGTCTCGTATCTTAGTCGATTAGTGGTCTCTAATCTGAGATTGCTTGTTCCTTAAAAACCTGTTGGATATCCCGGTATTATGCATCCTCTCTCTCTCTCTCTCTCTTCTCTCTCTGCATTTTCGATGTCGTCTTCATTCTTTTTGTACTGAGTATCATAAATTTTCGAGTAGGAGCGCCTGTGGGCATGACGGTGAAATTTCTTTCAGCCTCTTATGTTTGTTGCTTGACATTATCTTTTTGGATTATGGTATTTATATTGGCCTAATCGCTCACAGATAACCTATTGGTGCACAGAATATGCACTCCGTATTGTTTCCCTGAATCTCCTCTAGTTTTATCTCAATCAGGAGCTGAGACAGATTCTCTTGATTTTTAATTCTACATATTATTTGTACACCATAAATATAGCCAGTAACTTGATTGTAATTTGCTATTTTATATTGATAAATCTACACATTGATGATAACTTTAAACTAATAAACATATCTCAAAAGTTATGGACAAAAACTAGCAAGTTATTAACATGCAAAGCACAAATTACGGGCAGCTACAAAGTAGTGTACAATTTACACGACTTTTATTGTGTCTACGTGACATCTCTGTTTGGAATTAAGTGTGATTAAATGCATGTTTAGTTTTGATTAATTTTAAAAAAAAAATTATTTTTTTCAAAAAATCTCTTACTAAAATTTTAATTATAAGCCATTTCAAGCATAAACTAAGCTAATTTAAAAATACAATAAGTGTCTTCCTCCAATAAAAGATTGCAACTTGCAAGGTTTAGACCTTTTACTTACTACCCTTCTATATTTCTTAAAGCTCCTTTCTCCCTAAAAAAGGTGAAATTCAATCAACATTCTCAGCAAAAGACTCAATTATAGGTAATTAATTATAAAAGAAAATTATTCATTTGTTTTTTTCAATTTTAAAATCCAAGCTTACAGCATTTATAGGTCTTAATTTATTCATCTCCTATGGCTGCTGTTTATCGTTTTAATGAATGTTCTTCAGCCCAGTGAAGGAAGGATGAGCAATTTCGAAGCCTCCAAATAAGGCGATTGGTAAGAGATACAAATGCACAACAAAGAAAAGAAACAAAGCCAACTGAAGACATATATTAAACATTACACATGTTAATATATACAGAATAATAGTAAATACTAGGACATCTACTTTTCTATGCGTGCATATTACTTCCTATCCTTACTTTCTTCAAGTGTTGATATTTAAACATGTATGTAAACAACTAAACATCACTTAGCGCCGTTCAGCTTAGACAGCAAAAAGAGGCAACTGGAAGAAAGAAAGACGGAAGCACAGAAGCATAGCAAATCCACAGGGGAGTGTATAGCAGCCTTCTTACTTTTGTCAAACAACCCAATCAGAAGTAGCATCACTATGACGTGACCAAGCTTGGTTTTCAGTTCATTTACGGTTTTTATATCCAGCCATTTTGGCCGCTCCTGGAAAGGAAAAGTAACATAAAGTAACAACCATGAAAGGACAGTTTACAAGTAAAAAGAAGACTCTGAGCCAGTGATGGGTGGACAGGTAAACAGGAGTATATTAAGAAGGCCATGAGGCTGCAATCTCTGGCACATGGATAGGAATTTCCTGTGTTTTGGAACACAAGCTACTAGGACTGAAGTTGGAACCAATAAATACCCAATTTCTGTAGCTATGGAATATTCAATTGAACCATGTTCTCCATTAGTATCTATTTAATATTCTACAGCAATTGAACATAATCTGTTCACATAATTATCTACCTACAATAATTTAATCACAGTAGTAATGTTAAAACCTTTTAAAGTTGCCTTAGTAAGCAACTAGTGCTTTCCACTGGAAGAAAGCTCCAAATACCCTGTCAATAATATCCTATAAAAGTGGATGGCCAAAAAAAAAAAAATCCACCCTGGCGGATTTCAACTAACAGTAACTGTCTTTTCAGAACACGACAAACCACTGGGCTCTGAATAACATGGATCAATTGAATCATGACTGAAAACATTACTGAATCTTTTAATTACCATCTATCTATTTATTTTTTAAATTTTTAATAAAATAATTTTACATCCTGCACATCTCTCCATGCAAAGACACTTTAATAAAAAAATGTAAGCAAATAATTGCATGAAAGTGCTTATAGTTGAAGTCGTCTATCTTCATTTAGCTCAATTCAGCATTTTTTATTTTTCTTGTTTCTTTTGAATGGCCTAAATGCAGAAGAGATGCAGTAGGAATACATATAACATAAAAATCCTAATGACTTAGATAAGGGTGGCCAAGAAAGAGAATGTGCGAAAGCTAACCTTTAGAGTGAATAAACCAAAGAGATTTGATCTTTCAGAAGGCTTTTGATCTGGCAGAGAGCTTGCACTACCAAGATTACTGACAAAGAGCTCATATAGACCCATTCCGAAGACTAGCATCACTGTTCCTAAAAGATAGACATCTAGATGAACAACAAAGTATAAGTTAGAAAGTTCATCAAAGACTATTAGGTGATTCTATATTGGAGGTCCACAGGTTATTTAGTAATACTAGCAACAAACTCTAATATAAGTAGGTGATTCATATCTACTTCCAAGTCATGACTTGATAAGTAATCGATGTTCCAAGTTGAGTTCACTGTCACTAGGAAAACAATCAATGTCGTGCCCTAACAGCCAGTTAGTCTTTTAAGGTCATAAAGTATGCAAAAAGTATAGAAAGCCAAGTTTACCATCTTGCTCTGCTTACCACTTCTTAACTGTCATAATGAATTCAAAGCTATGAAGTTATAAAATTAATTATATTAGACATGACTTTGATTAGAAATAAATATTCATATTCATATCCAAAAGTTGGGGTCATATTATGTTATAAAATTGACTAAGTCCTCATCTAACGTAATGCCAAAATGCCCTTCTGGGGAATTCTACCAATTTAATTTCATTGATAACAAGGAGTTATGTTATTTATCACCAAGGACAATGATAATGAAGAATAATGCGTTATATAGTTAAAATATAGGACAAGAAGAAGCCAACTGCACAAAAACCTTGAAGGAGTTTAACCTTAGAGACACTCACCAATAGCCTCTACCAGCAATTGGATTACTTTACTGCGATTTACGAAGCATACCCAGAAAGACTCTGTAACAAATGTGCAACCCTGCATGATAAGGGGTCAATAAAACAGAATTATGCATTGAAATGAGATTCATCAGGCATAACACAATATTTGTAATATTGATTAATTATTGAAAACTTATTCAATCTACTCAACCGATTTAGGCAATTAAATTTCCTTTCTGATCATACAGTTTTTTAAATATAAAAATTTCAAATATACACAGTTTCCTTTATTCTTCCCAACCTCCCATTCCCCCTTCCTCCTCCACCCATTTCATTTTTCCACAGGCACCTTTATCTCCTCAAAAGGGTTTGAATGGAACAAGGGAAGCACATATATGTACGGGGCATGCTGTTTGTATACATTTCTATATTTAAAAAGAAGTTTTAGGAAATCAACAATATCTCCCTGCTGGAATCACCCCCTCAAGACATATAAAATGCATGTAGGGAAAACAGCAGCGACCAAGCATTATCTTTATCTGTCTTTAATGATGCCAAACTTTGAGGGGTCCGATAAACAATTATTTAGCTGACATGAAGTTGAACCAATGAACTAGGTGAGCAGCTAGTCTCATTTTAGTTTTACTCTAAATCAAGGATCAAGGCTAACATGTAGGTCTGGATTGGCTGAGATACATGCTTTAGTAGGAAAAACTGAGTTGTTTCTAAATGAACTGGTTGATATCGTTATATAGTAAATGGTCACTGAAGGAAAACAACAAGAATCAAATAGCATCTAAACCTATAAAAGCCTAAAATGACACTTAATATTTCGTTTTTAAACAGATGAGATGGACGGTGGCATGTCAAATTAAGACCTAAAATTCATAATATATGATCAAGGATGATTAAATTGAACTAATCTTTATTAGCATAGAGCCATTTTATCTGAAGAATTTGCATGTATCTATAGTTCACATGGACGTAAGAATACAAAATTGTGGTTACTATTGCGGACCTGAACCTTAGTAACCATTTTCTGCCAAATGGGCTTGTGACCAGCCCTCCATTTCGAGGCTTCCCTTGAATATGGTCCATCATTCACAAACATTACTGCCTAAGGTATACATAACAAGATTTTGGTAGCCTTCTCGGAATGTTTATTGATGTTAACTAATATCCCATTAAAGCGTACAATAATTTCAGCGGTACATTTGGTCAGGTACAAATGACAACCATTACTATGACAAAGTAAATGATGATCACAGTATAAAAATCATACCTTGATAAAACATAGAATTGATCCAATTAAAGACCCAAAAACTCCCAGAATAGCCATAAACCGGCATCTATAAATGGCCTACAAAATCCATCGATCAGATCACAACAAGTTTCAGACAAAGATGTACCCATATTTAAAGATATTCAAAGGTGCAGTATTCACTATTCATTAAGCATGACCGAGAATAATCCATGATTCCAAAAGCTTGCAACAAAGAAGGTAAACCAGCAAGCATAGTAAACTCTTACCCTCTCAATGGCCTCCTCCATACCTTCCAATTTCCCTGGCAACTTCCGAGCTACAACAGAATCATAACAAGAATCCGAAGCAACAACCGGTGATGAAGAATTCGCTGCAGACAAAGAAACGGTGGGCCCCGAGTTGCTGCAAACGCAATTTGGAAATCGGACGCTGTGGAACCCCAACTCTGAGACCCTTTTCCCATTCGAGTTCAAAATCGAATTTTGGCTGCTGAGCGACGCTGGCGATGCTATCCTGAAGGGTCTGCGCAGCAATGTCTGCGATAGCTTCATTGTGGCTCGAAAGAGAAGCGGTGAGGCTCGAAATAGAAAGAGGAAGAAACCAAGTAACAAGGCGAGTCACGTAGGGACAGTGAGGTATGAGGCAGAGGCAGAGGCAGAGGCAGAGGCAGAGTTGGGGTTTGAAAAGATATTGAAAATCTATAGATGTTGAGTGGGTTCATGTGCGTTTGAAGTATCAGCGTCGGCTACAAAACATGATGGGGTTCTACAGCGAAGAATGTCTCTGTCTGCGCTGCTCTACTGTGCTGCCACTTATGCAGGAGGAGAGTGGGAACTTCGATGGATTCACGGAACCGAGCCTATCTGGTCCATCTGGAACCCGTGGCGGATAGGAATCGTTCTTTGCTAAAAGTGATCATAAAAATCTTCTACCCCCCACACTGTGGAAACAGAGTACCCAGATCATAAAAATCTTCTCGTTGGTTTTTCGGTGCAAAACTACAAACTCGGAATTTTTCTGGATTGTTTGGGCGACACGTATGTAGTCTAATTTTGGTGACAGACACCACACTGGTTCAAGAATTTGGTCAGATCATTCCCCAATCATGAGACAATATGTGCTATGATGATAGTCACAAACTCAAGTATATTGATCCAATTTTTATTGGATGCCCTTGAAGAGAAATATAATAAAAGATTAAGATACTTTTCAAGTGTACAGTGAATTTGAAATGCAATATTTAAGATTTGATAGTATACGAATAAATGAATAGTAAATTGTGAATTTATTAGAATTTTTTATTCTAATTTTTTTTTTCAATATTTACGCATTTACACTTTACTTTTAAAATACACCTTACACATTATATGATCTAAATTCTAATATAAAAATATAGTTCCGGTTGGTTCATTTTAGGAACGTGATTTTCTATGGGAAAAAATTACTATTTTGCATTATTTTTGGATAAATAAACTTTAAAATTAAATTAATTTAGTTCTTAAACAAATTACTTGTTGAAAATTAAATGTATATTTATATATTTTATATAAAATAAATCAAAATAAAAAACATTTATAATAACTGAATGTATTCGTTTAGTTTGTTTGAGCTTGGACTCAGCTCAAATTTTGCGTTTAACTTTTTCCACTCAATTGTTTCTTTTCTTTTTTTTTTTCAAACTTCAGTTTAATTTGATTGGTTTATACTCATATATATAAGGTATTAGGTGCCGAACTGATAGTAGATTGACCAGATGAGTAAAACTACCTTAAGGAATGTTTAAGAGGAGAAGATATTATTTTATTGTAAGGTTAAGACATGTCATAATTCTTAATACATTTATTTAAATTTTTGAATGCTTAATTATATATTAAATTTTATTACTTACATTTTCATCTATTTACAGTACTTTAGTTAACAGAAATCTATTATAGGGTTAAGTTAGAGTTTTTTTATTTTATTTTTTACGAGGTATTTCCATGTTATTTGGTATAAGATGAATTCTCATTAAGATATTAAGTCTCTCCTTTTTTTATAAAGTGTTCTCCACGATTTTAAATTACAAATATTTAAAATATTTACACTTTTTAATTAAAAAAAATTAAACCTTAAGAACCAAAATGTCAATTTTTTTAATACAAAATGTCAAATTTTTCTATGAAGTACGTCCTTGTCATTTTATTCGGCCTGCAACTAATTTGGGCCGGACCATGACGTCCGAACGAAGGAAGCCCATTTATGACTCTCTTCGTTCTCTCAGCAGGAGGGAGGTTTTTTGGATGGTCACGTGACATACTTGTCTTTAATTATTTTTTTAAATAAAATACTATTAATTAGAAAAAAAAATTATAACTTTTTTTTTGTTTGAATTATTCTTAATTAATAATATTTTATTAGATGAATAAAATTTAGAAAGAAGATTTGATTCCAATCCGATTTTGGATTTAATGAAGCCGTGAGGAGCTTTGTGTGATGTACACACATGGGATTCAGCAAGTGAAAGTGTACAAACTGACAAATTGCCATCCAACTTCGTGATTAAAGCTTTAAAGGTAGGATAAAGAAAAGAGTTTGTAATGTACTACTTAGCAATGCAAGTTTGGTATTTCACTTTTTTTATTTTTATTTTTACGAGTAAAATAGCAGGCAAGATTCCTAGTTGGAGAGAGGAGTCTACTATATAAGAAAACAGACGCAAAAATGAGCACAAGAAGAGGAACAGGAACAAATGCTTTGAAGGTAGGAAAGGAAGATACCAAAACCTTCCCACCAATTTTTCAATTCCCAACCTGGGTTAGCTTGCGAAGGCCAACCCAAGACCCACAACATAAAATTGCCGAGAGCGCACATGGCGTGATTCTGTCCATCAATCTTCATGCCGTCGCACGGTGGGGAGCAGCAGCAGCAGCACCACCAGCAGCAGCAGCAGCACCACCGTCCCCATGGGACTGCACCTCGTTATGGGAACAGCAGAAAACTGGTAACCGGTCAGCGTCGCCGCACCCACCCCTTGATCTGGCTCGCAGCCATTCTCTGCACCGTCATAGCCGTGGCCGTGGTGGTTGCAGGCATCGCAGTGTTCGTGAGTTACTTGGTCATCCACCCCAGGGTGCCCGTCATCAGCGTCCCCAATGCCCATCTAGACCTCCTGAGAAACGATTATGCCGGTCTGCTCCAGACCCAGCTCACCATTTCTGTCGTGGCGGAGAACGGGAATGCCAAGGCTCACGCCACCTTTTCTGACATGAGCTTCAACCTTAGCTACCTGGGCCAGTACATTGCGGTGCTGGTTGCAGACCCGTTTGAGGTGCCCAAGAACAGTTCGAAACATCTCAACTATGTCGTTCAATCGTCCTCTATTCCGTTGACTCCTGACCAGATGGATCGAGTGGACGATTCCTGGAAACGAAACAGGATTGGTTTCGATTTCAAGGGAACCGCGAGGACCCAGTGGAGGGTAGGGCCTCTGGGTTCCCTGAAGTTCTGGTGCCATCTCAGTTGTGAACTCCAATTCCACCCCTTGAATGGGAGTTACATTCCCTCGCGGTGCACCTCCAAATCAAAGTGATTCTTTCTTCCGTTTTGTTTGGTTGTTGTCTACCCAAAATGGACAAAAGTCTCGGTACATATTTTCACCTTAATTACTCTTCCTCCCTCTGTCGTTCATGTTCAACTTCCATATTATTTTTTTTTCCCCTTTCTTCCCGACATAGATTTTCAGGTAATAAAAATTAAGTATTTTTTAGATTCTTTGCTTATGCAGGAGATATTTCAATCCTGCCAGATATCCTCTGCATTAATGTATTCCAAAGGAACTCTTTTTAGGAAGCTTATACCTTTGATGGTAGTGAATAATATTCTCCGTGTATGGTGGAGCAAGTTTATGAGTTAGTTTGTTTGCTACAACCCCTAATTCTTCCGTTAGTGATTTTATTTATTGGCACTTTGTAGCTACCCTCAAAGAGAAAGAGGATAGAATTTCAAAGAAATCAAGTTTAAAGACAGAAAATTTTAGTCTCTTTCGTTTCTTGCTGGACAAATGATGGGAAAGCAGATAAAAATTGCAGAAACTGCAGTTTAGGCATATTGTTGTTCTACCATTTGTTTTGGATCATAGGACGTCATTTCCTCCAGAGCTAAGCAAACCCGGAAAGAAAGAAAATCTTATGAAATTCAAAATTACCACTAACAGAGATAGTGATGGAACCATGTGGAAGAGCATAGAAAAAACCAATCATATACCTACAACATAGAAAAGGATGTCAAAGATTACGCCTTTGCTTCTTTTGACACCTTTCTACTGTCTTTTTTCTCTCGAGCCTTGTGAGTATTAGGCGTTTGGCACTGCCTTTGCTGTCAAGTTTTATATGCGTAAGGGTAACACCTTTTTTCTTTGGCTACGATATGTGCAGAACATATTAACTATGTTCATCAGGGTCACATCCAAGGAAAAAAATGCTGCATGGAGTATCAGTTGGAAGCTACCTGAATGTCCAAAAGGTCAAAAAGAGAGAAAAAAAAAAAAAAGTAATGGATGCTTTCATTTCCGTAGATGTCTCCATGTACCTTAATTGAATATAATAATTTGTTGTCTCAAGCTAGTCCTAGCTCCTAATATGCTTCAGCTCCTATTGAAAATACAAAGTTATTTTCTTCTGAGAAAAGGGGTAAAAGTATTAATGCATTCATTTAAACGAGTTGGCACGAAGAAGAGATTAATCGCAGCTTCAATTTGTAGGGAAAAAATGATGGGAAAATAAAACAAACCGTGAAAAGAGAACGTTAGTTGTGGACAAAGATTCTCATTTCAAGTGCAAGTTCATAACAGTGAGAGTAAAAAGCAGAATTTGGAAATTGGAAGTAACAGAGCATGTGGTCTCCAGGACAAAGATTTGGTCTTCAGAGCTCCTGATGTGAGAAATATAAAATTATTTATATATTTTCACAAAAATTTAAGTTTAATAATAAATCTCATTAGGCGTCACAGAACCAAAAAATTTATCTTTTTTTTTTGTGTTTACTAAGCCAAAATTTTTTGTCTTAACGAACAATGACTAATGTTAATATCAATGTACCTTTGTCTTTATTAGCATATTTCGTTACATTTTAACCTGCATTTTTCTTCTTCACATTAGTTCTTAGATCTCTTTTACTATCGTAATAAAAGAAAAAATCATAATATCTCATGGGAAGACGTCCTCAGTTTATTTCTTTTTTGGGAGGGAGAGAACAAAAACCCGACCCATTCCATAAGCTCTGTCGGGTGGGTTCTAAAAGTTACTTCAGGCCTACTTCCTCCAAGCCTGAATATGGGGCTAGACCAGAACCCGGGCCTTAGTCTTTACAGTACTAGGAGAAATTTTATATCAATCCATCTTATAATAATAAAGACGAAATTAATGATATTAAAATAATTATGTCTAAATTAATATCTAATATATAATATAGATTTGCTACACACACAAACTGAACTAACCAATTTTTATAAAATAAAAAGCAAACAAAACTAAGTTTATTCTTTTTTTTTCGGTATAAAAAATAAGTTTGATTCGATTATGAAAATATTTAACATGATTTTTTTATATTTTTAGAAAAAGGGGGAATTTAAATTATTTATTAATTTATTGTATTTAATGACTTTGCATTCTGATGTCTAAATTTGGGAACTCGAAACAAAAACATTTAATGCTAGATAACCAACCAATTTATTACTTTGTGTTACACAGTCATATATCTCCACCTTCTTTTTTACATAGTATAAAATTTGATAGTATAAGTTTATATTATATAATTTATTTTTATTATATATTTAATATAATATTTGATATAATAAAGTTATTTAATTTATTAATTTTTATTTAATAATTATAAAATAAATTAATTAAATTTCAGATAATTTAATAAAATTTAATATAATTATTTTATATTAAATTAAATAAAAATATAATATTTCAATATCAAATTAATTACTAACCCTTATCATGATATTCTTCTTTTATAATCAAGTTTTAAATTATTTTATATTATATTATGAAAACCTTATATTATCATATCTTGTAATATCCAACCTTATTTTGTACGATGTAACTGGAAAGCCCAGCAGAACTTTGTTGACTAGGGAAGTTCGCACTTGGCAGTGTTGAATCCCACCCATGCTTGCCCGTTTCTCTCACGGTTGTTTCTCATTTTCGGCCACCAAATACCAAACTCACTCGTGCCTGGGAAAGAGGTGACACCCCCCACAACAGTTTAGCCTTATCTCAATTTCTGCAACGAGACAAAGCAAGAGTTAATGTCACGCAGAGAAGACCCCGAACAGGGACACTCATGAGAGCTCGAACGAGACACCTGGCCCCAACATCAGAAGTAAACGTCGACAAGTACAACCCCCCCAATCCTCTTTTTTCCCTTGTTCCATTAATCTCATCTTTATTACTCTTATTATAAAACTGTTTTTATTCCAACATATATCTTCGCGCTTCACGTGGCAGCTTGGAGACGCTTTCATTGCCACCTATGCAGTTGCCGTTCCTTCCTGCTCCCATTTGCGTCTTTGCAGGCTCGTCCTCGTTTCTGTCTTTCACTTTCTCCCTCAGCTTTTGCCTCTGCTCTTCTCTGCTCCACTGTTTCTCTCCCTTTCGATTTGCTTGCAGTGTAAGTGTTAGTTACTCCCCTTTTGCCAGTGGATTTGTTTGGTGCGACCTTTTTGCTTCGATTGTGTTGTCTGTTCTGGGTTTTGCATGTTCCGCTCGGAATTAGACGCCAAAGGTTCAATCTTCTCTTTTCTTTTATGAGGGTATGGGTTGTTGTTGCGTGTGGGTTGCTCGGATTTGCCTTGTTAGTTCAAACCCAACTTTTCTCATACGTTCTGATTATCCGGGTATTGTTCATTTTAGTAAAAGTGCATTCTTTTCATTAAATCATGGTCATGGAGGACGATAATTCAAGTTATGCATTACCACTTAGCCTAAGGTTTCTGATTCTATCAATTCTTGTTTGTGGAGGTGTGCTATTTATGCAGCTGTTTGGTGCATAACATTTGGTTAAAGCCTAATTCTCATATAATTGGAGAAGTTTCTTTCTTTGCCCTTGCTATGAGATACGATTATCTATTTTGGCGTTCTGCTTATGGGTAATTTCAGGGGACGTGCGGAGGGATTAGAAGGTTTTATTATGTTTTCTGCTTATTCTCTCGCTGTCCTGACTAGATACTTAGGCGTTGTCACCACTGTTGGATTTCTAGGATATTACTCTTGACTTCTGGTATTATTTTGATTGCTATTTTTCATGCTGTGGCCTCTAGGCTTTAGCTTTCAATAATTTTCTGATTCTGGATTTGGGTTCATTCTTTTACTAATTCATGCATCCAATGAGCTTATATAGTAAAAAAAGAGGATTCTGTGGTAGCCCTTGCCCAGATGGCAGTATTATTGACCATTGGATTCTGAATCCAGATTTATCATACATTGAATAATTCTGCCAATCGTGCAGGGGAATCAAGATAAAGACTTTTGAGGGAAAATAATGAAACATTGGTTTGACAATATGGTGCATCAAAATAAGTATTACTAATATATTATTTGCATCTAAAGCAGATAGAGTGACCTTTCAATTTTTTTTTTTTTTATAAAAAAAAAAGGCATTTGTTTGGTAAGCATGGGATTCAGTATTCTGCTAATCTGCTTATGTGAAAATAAATAATTAAATCAACTGTAGGAATAGTTTGTGTGACTCATTCATCTTACAAAGATTTTATTTAAATACTATCAGTGTGCAGGGGTTTCCAGTGTTCTATTGAAGGTTGATTTTAATGGTTATCAAGTTAAAAAAACCAAACAAATCTCAATTTAGATATTCTATATTCATTTTTTAATTCAAGTGTCAGTAAGAACATTAGTTATGTTTTTAGGGGGAGGGGGGGAGGCTTGACATGTCTGTGGCTGTAACTTCCATGGAAGAGTGTAAGGTTATGAACTTTGTTATATTTGGTGGTCTTAGTTGTTTGTAGATAGTTTATATTACTGTTAATAACTGAAATGAATGTCAGTTGCTAGAACTAGACCTGAACTTTTGAATTTGACTTCTTGGAATTTTCAGTATATTTCATCTAGTTTTCTACTAAAAAGCTATTTAGTCGTAGTGTGAGATGGATTTCCTATTTTTAATATGAAGTCTTATAGATGCCTCATAAGGCATGTACGTCTAATTAGTCTAGTCATATAGCTACCTGCTTTTCTACTTATTTATTTTCACCCGAGTAGTCTGGTCCTCAATCATTTTTTCATATGGATTTATTGATTTTGCAGGATGTCATGAACTGTATCAGTGCAACATTATAGAGCTTTTCAACATGTAATAATTAAGGAGGAAGAGCACTCATTTTAGTGATTAATGGCATTGATTTCTGAGCTATTGGCTAACCTAATACTCTTGGTGACAAGGCCTTTTTCTCTTCTTAAGTTGGCATGCTTGTTTGGTATCAAAACTGCATTAATTGTCATTTATACTTGGACAGAGTTGGTCAGGACTATAATTAGCTTCCATGTAAACATAATATGGGGAATTATAACAAGGATAACTGGGCTTATCTCCCTACCTGCACGAGTTGTGAATGCCTTGCAAAGAGAGAGGCAGGTTAGTTTCCATTCTATAGCGGTATTCATTATAATTTATGACACGTGTTGCCGTTGCAGCTTTGAAAATTTTGAAATTTCTGATCAGTCTACATAATGGGCATGTTGTCACTGTATATTGGGTTTACCTGATTATGAAATGCAAACTTCTTGTGCTTAAATTCATTGGTTTTGCTCTGGATCTTTTCCTCTTATCTACTATCCCTCCCAGAAAACGATTATAGAATGTAAATAGAGTCTATCAATCTAAGACGATTGATTTGCAATTATAGATTTTGGTATCTGCATAATGCAATTAATTTTGCTCTAAATTATAGGAAAAGAAAATTGTATTCTAATCCCTTTCTTAATGCTGAAGGATGGATTAGCTCTGTAGCTAGAACTGGAGCTTGGTTTAGGTGCTGATCTCAAAGAAACATACATCGAAGATTTAGCACCAGTATAGTTTAAAGATTACATTAAAGCAAGAAGATAAATTCAGGTTCAAGGCTGTCAAATAAAGTAGAAAAATGAGTCTGCTTTAGGTTTCTAAAGAGATGGGAAAAGGAAAGCATAGAAAAAAAGAAGCTGGGGGGAGGGGGTGAAACACTTTAGGTGACAATACCTTTAATAAGCTAAAGTACATGTAAACTTTGTTTCATTAGGTTAGCAATATGCACTGGCTGAAGATTTTTAACATCTACTGTGAGCATATGTTCTTTGCTTGTTACAAGTTGCGTCTATCATGATCTGGACATATGAGTGTCTTCCCCCTCTCCCCATTTCCCCATACCCTGTTAACTTGATTTGTAAGCCACAACCGTACATCTGCTTGATACTAACCCATGATCTGAGCCTTTGCTAGTTATTAAGAAAGGGGATGGGGGGAGGTTGGTGCTGTTAGACCTAGAGGTAATTTCCCCTCTATTGTCTACGGTCTCCTCCTTTTATTCTTCTCCCTAAGCACAAAGTTTATCTTCATGTTTTTATATCCAAGGGTGGTTATGTTGTTATGCAGCTGGAACAACAACTGCGTCAAACGCAGAATGAGCTGGAGAATCTAGTGTGGGATCAGAAGGAACTTGAAGACCATTTCCAATTGGCCGTCAAAGAACGCAAAATGATGGAGTTGGTATTAGCAGAGCTTGAAGAGGAGCATGATATGGCCATTGCAAAAATTGAAAAATTAGAGGGAAAGGTAAAATATTTATATCCATGTGCCTGCCTTGTACTTCATGCTTACATATATATTCAACTGTAAAGATGACCTGAAGTTGGAATTTATCACTTTCTTCATGGTGCCTGTTGAAAATCTTCTTTATTGTTGAGTTTATGATATTTGTCTGCAGGCATTAGGAGAACTTGGTAAATTCTTACAATTAAGTGCTTAAGAAAATATTCTTTTTTTGGATTTTTTGTCAATAAACAACTAAATGTTACACTTTGTATTTAAAGTCTAAGAGATTAACAGACACAGAGGCTTCTGTTTTTAATTTTATATCATAGTCTATAATTTGTTATTTCTAGATAACTATGATTGAAGTTTTCACTTTCTGGAATTTTTTTAACTTTACATTTAGAATGCATTTTAAAAGAGGCTGATTCAACTTTATACTGGAATGTTTGTATATTGATTGTTGTTCAGCCTAGGATCATTCCCTTTTCTATATCAACAAGATGCTACAGCTACAGATGTGGGTTAAAAATTATGATTTTGAAAAATTTCAGATTGATTGACTGTCTGATTTCTTTTACTGTTAAAAATTATGCACCATGTCAGATGTATAGACTTAAATTCTGGTCGACACCAAATAATGAGTAATGTGTTAATATCTGCAATGGTTCAGAAATTAAAATCAGTGTTATTCTTACCTGAGTGTGCACATCAGTTCTTCATCTGATACTTTTTTAAATAAGAAGTCTCAGCTTCTTTAAGTTTCAATATGTAAGTATTTAGTGAGTGTAATAAGGAGAAAGTCAAGAGTGACCTATCTTTAGCAAAAGCAGAGATAAGTTTTTACCAGAAAATGTCACCCATATTTCTCTTCTTTAAGATTGTCTGAAGTTGGCATAAGTTCCATTTGATTACAAAATTGTCCTGAAACTTGGTTCAGTTGCTATGAGTTCAAGATATGACAGAAGAGCTAAAATTAGTGAGTTCAGTAACATTTAGTGGCTTGAACATGCTAAAATTATTTGTTATTTTAGGTTTTCAACTGATTCTGCCCTTTACTTATTGCCTTTTCCAATTTTCAGCTTGCTCTGTCAAGTGAGAATTAAGTTTCTGTAACTGTTTCGATTACAGATATCTTTTCCTGATTTGGTGCTTTGATACTATGTCTTGTTTACAGTTGCGGGATGTGACAAATGAAAATCTTCGGCTCAAAGAAATTCAGGGAAAGGGATACTGGAGCACCAAAGATAAAAATAACACTGACAATGGCCAAAACATTGGTGACAGCAACTACAGCATTCCCCATTCTGTCCTGTCATGGAAATCCAGTTATAATGGGAGTGGCATTGCCCTACAAGATCTGCTGATGCGCAAAGACATCTGGGAAGATGAGAGCAAAAGTAGAACTGAGTTGCTTAAACTCTTGAAAACCGGACCAAAATCTGGTCGTGTTCCCCCAGTTAAACCTGAAGTGATCTCAAAAGATGTAGAAATGAGTGAAGTACTCGATCATCGCCGGGACGTCGCTCTTTCACAATCACTTTTCAGTGCCATTTTGTCACTTGTAGTTGGAATAATTGTATGGGAAGCTGAAGACCCCTGCATGCCTCTTGTTGTAGCTCTCTTCACCGTAGTTGGCATGTCCTTGAAGAGTGTGGTGCAGTTTTTCTCCACCATTAAGAACAAACCTGCATCTGACGCAGTTGCTCTATTAAGCTTCAATTGGTTTATTCTTGGTACTCTAACGTACCCCACCCTACCATGGGTTGCTCGTATGCTGACTCCACTACTGTTAAGTCTTGCGGACCAAACCATGATCCGGTTTGGTTTCCTTTCTATAGCTTGACATTGCTTTTCTTTTCGGTTATGTTCTATTTTGTGAAGTATAATCTGAATTAGGAGTTTCTTTACTGTGGTGTACGCTTCTTACAGCTTGTACAGTATGGGGAATCTCTGTAATTTGGTTTTGTTGATAATTTCTGTTTCTCAGTTTTCAGAACCCAAACATGGAAGGGAGGGGGGGTTTAGTAAATCAGTTTTTGCCCCTTTTCAGATATCAGAAGAGCCTTTGTTATTTTATAAATTATGATCAATGTTTTCACTGGGATTATTTTATTTGGTGGTACTCAATGAACATCTGTTTATGGCTTTTAAGAAGATGAGGCGCTAAAAGAAATGCCAATGCCTCACTTGAACTCCACTGAAAATGTCAACATCCTAGAGTTGGGATTGATTGGCTTGTACTTTCCAAACCGTAAAGTTCATGGTTCTATACAAAATTTTGCAAGATAGATTTTCAGCCGACAAGATCATTGTTGATCAGTTGAGGAAGGGCTCCATTCTATCTTGTGTTTTTTTGACATTTCCATCAAGTAATGACACATTGACACCCGTTAGGCTGGGATTTGACTATTAGATTTCAAGTTGAGATTGGGGGTCCCAAACCCATGCAGGATACTCTTTCCTTGATTGTTCTATAATGTAGTAATTGCCCCTTTAAGGCTCTTTATGGTAGGCCTAGAAAAAGCAGCATGAGAATGTGGCAGAAGATTTACCTTGTGTTGGAAGCATATATATCTCCTGCTACATCATTCCATCCCACATTGCCACTCCTGTCACCATCTTTCCAATATTGAATTAGGAAGTGGATGGTGCTGGCGGGACCAATATCTTTTGGATTGATTTGTCCTGACAACGACCTATTTGGGTAGGGGCTGAGGAAAGCACGCATAAGTTGGTGTTAGCTTTTCCCCAAGCATATGCCTTAGACTCCAATTGAAGCTTGTGCTCTGTTTTGGGACAAATTTCCATGAAAGGAGAGGATGCAGGAATTTGTATGATCATATAATATTGAGGTATGTACCTCTTTGCAAATAACCCTTGTGCTATTAGTATAACATGAAGGCCTTCAAGGCCTTCCAGTTGTGTACAACCTACTCTCTACTTTTTGCATATATTCTATATGTGCTCTATTGGCTCTGAATCGGAAAGCACTGTCTAGTGGGGACTCATGGGGGCTGAACATAGTAAACACTAGCTTTACCACCATTTCAGCAACAATAAATAAGTAGAAAGGGGAGGCTCGCTTTTCCTTCTCTCGTCTCAGTGACAGACACTGACATGTACTTCTGCATGTCTACATACGCATTGTGTGCTGCTGCTGTGAAACTGAGTGTGACATTCAACAATTTTTCGGAACAATACGAAGAAGTAGGGAATGCTAGTTTTGTATGATAGAAAGAAAATGAATAGAATTGAATAAATATTATAAAATTTCTAAAATTAAAATATAAAAAAATTTATCGTTCTCATTTCATTATTTTATCTTCAATGGAGTAGCGTTTCCCTCATTGACTACAATTGTGTCTGGATCCAAACATGCCAAAATCGCTGTGTGATATGCATCAACTACACATGGCTCTACAATTTAACACATCAGAGTCGTATCTTTGCTTAATTATACCCGTTTTTTAGTTGAATAGTTTCAGTAAAACCCCCGTTTTATTAGATGGGTGTATGGAGATTGATAGAAAATCAACGGATGTGTCAGGTGGCCCAACATCCATTTGGAGGGCACTGATTAGTGGTTTTCTTTTTCAAATACAAATATATACCTCGATGAATATCTGATTTCATGTATTTCAATTGAAGATTTATGTCTGATATGGGAATCTTGAATTAAGGTCCATTGAAGTTGGATGAGGTGGGAATAGTCAAAAAAGTAAAAGAAATGTCTCGTTCATAAATAAGGCAAGTGCAGAGACCCAGGACATTGAGAGAATATGCACCAGGCCACTAGTGAGCTTTGGCCATTAACTTGTTTCAAAGTTTAGAAAGGAAAAATAGGAAAAGAGTAAGAGATGAAAGATATTATAGAAGAGAGACGATAAAAGGAATGGAGATATTTTTGTGTAAACTTACACAAGTTGTAGAGACTAAATAAAAAATAAACACATCATTTTAAATGTTGAAGAGTTGCCTGGCATAAAAATTTGTGCAAATTTATGAAAGTATTTAATATAAAATGATATTATTTTTTTATTAATTTAGTTTATACAAGTTGTGTAAACTAATTTTTACACAAGGATATCTCCGAAAGATGACTTTCCATTGTTTTCTGTTTGGATGATTAAGATTACATGTTTATTTATCAGTAAATAAAAACCTGTCAAATTTGGGGAATTTGAAAAATAGAGGTTGATTATAATGAAACCTTCCCTTCCTTCTCTTTTCTCCCATTTCCCTTCATCTAAATAAATAATAAAATGTTTGGAGGAAAATAGGCCAAGGCACAAGTGAATTTTGGTAATTAAGGTTTATTTTTTAAAGTCAAAAGCGAGAGCAATGAAAATAGGAATATTAAAAATAAAATATATGTACATATCATTGTAAGCTACAAAACTCAAGAGACAGAGAACCTCCAATTAAGTTATGTGGTAAATTACAATATTAATGTTAAGAGTTCAACAAAATAAATACATATTATAGTTTAACTTTTATACCTTGCCTAAAAAAAGTGATGTCAATATAAATAATACGACAATCAATTTTATCTATAAAGGTGTGGTTCAGTAATAAATAAATTATAATTTTAATAGGATAAATTTTATTTGTAATATTAAAAGTTTAAATTTTATTAAAAAATATTTTATGAGAATGAATAGTCTTAATATTCTAAATGATAAGACTAAAAAAAAAACTTTTAAATTAAGGAGCAAAGTACAATTGAATGAATAAAATAAAATAAAAAAGTATAATAATTGACTCACAAAAAGATGTTAATGTAGCCCTGAAAGATTTATAAGGATATTCTACCAATGAAAGAGTAAAGAGAATAAGTTTTTGTGAATGTAGTAGCATTCTTGTAACTCGGATTGAAAACTTACCTATTTCTTTCCACTTTTTTGTTAAACTTTCGCTTCGACCTTTTGTTTTACATGGGCGTACTTTGCATCTAAAGCTTGATACATATAAACAAGTTTGCCACGTACTTTTTTGATAGTTAGATTCTATATAAATTTATTTATAATTTTTTAATTAAAAAAATATAGTCATAACATCTCTGAGAATGTATAACTGACACTTTAATTTTAAATATTAAATTATATAAAATATTAATATAACCTCAAAAAAATTAAATTAATATATTCTTTTTGTTTATTTTTATTTAGTACTTTAAAAAATTTATTTTTTTCTTAAATTATCTATTATTTAAAAAAATTAAAGAAGTATTAGTTAATTTTTTTAATTTTAATTTTAATATTTTTATTAAATCCAATGACTGTATATTAAAAAAATTGTAAAATTAAAAAATTAAATAAAAAATATATATATATATATATAATTAAATAAAAATAATAATTTAATTATATTGTCAATATTTTTTATAATTAAAGTTATTTAATTGAACCGCAGGTAAAATGATACCCGTACAATAATATACAAAGAAAGAGTGAGAGAAGGGTTTACAGATAACAAGGGTGCGTGGCCTTTAGATCCTGAAGACATAATAATTATGCTGATAAAGTTATAGACAGCAGTTGCTGTAATTATTGTTATTTGTTCCTAAGATGCTGGGTGCAGATAGAGGCTCCCCAGACATATAACCAAAGAAGAGAGCATGCCAATGATGGTGTGGTAGAAAGACATTACAATTCAGGCATGGTTGGGTTTCTTTCAAGTAGAATATTAGTGCATCATCCTCCCCAAAATAGCCAACGGCCACTGTTCCCCCCAGTTGTAGCTGCTAGCTAGCTAGCCTTTCAAGCTTCAAGTCCCGAATAGCCAGTGACAGTACCCTTTTATTGTGCAGAGCTTGTCATTTGACTGCCATTTTAGGGCACATTGATGATGATTCCTTGCCTTCAAGAAACAAAAGAGGAGCACGCAGGTGATAATTTTTAAATGTTATAAATAACATCATATTAATGCTTCATTTCTAAGTAATATCACAATAACTTTTAAATAACAAATTTAAGCATCAAAATTATTTACAACTGAGGATTAATATGATGCTAATAGCAATCTATTAAACTATTTTGATGAATAAAATTATTGTTTAAGAACTCTTTTAGTGTACATATATAAATAGAAAATCGATGTGATACCCTTTCAATAATCAAAGTATATGTTTACTCATTTCTTGTACATTTTTTGAACTCAAATAAACTACTTACATAATTTTTCAGAAAGTAAAAATAGTATTGTTTGATATTAAATGTGCATGATTCTTGCTTTAAAAGAAGTAAATGTTTATGGAGAGTCAATTCAAGTAAAATTTAAAGTTTTAATTAAATTCAAATAATGCTATAATGTGTGTAAAACATGATTATATATATATATATATATATATATATATATATATATATATAAATTAATGTGCAAAATGTAAAATTATAAATGAAAGAATTGTGTAACAATCATTAATTAAAGAAAAAGACAGCAAAGAAATGGGTATATATGCAGAACGTAACGTGAATTGAGTCTTAATTAGGTTTAATTAAGGCCAAAATAAGAAATATCTAGACAGGAGAGAGAAAGGCCCCTATAGCAATTAATGGTGGCAATAATGAGAAAAGAAAAAGAGATGACAAAAGAAACTCCCTTGGGAATCTGATTATATTCTCATATCATCACCTTCAATTCATGTATAGAAAGCAACACATATTTAATCTTTCACTTTCCGACTTATAAGCTTTTGGAAACATAAATTATTAGTTGATTAAAAGAATATCCGTCCACGCCTTTCTCGTAAAGTGGATTCAAATCAACGTCTTTTTTGTTTATGTGTCCAAAATGTCAAAAGTTGATCAAACGATTAGGCAATGAAAAGTATTATTGTAAAATAAAAGTGACTTTTACCTCGTGAAGTTGTGCTGCTTTTGGCATAAATTTTAATGCAAGTAATTATTATTCCACTTAGACAACCAAAGTGATTTCATCATGTATTATTGCAGATATAATATTCAATAATAATATCTTCTTATGACAATATGATCCTTCTTCAAAATGTTAGAATGAATTTCACACGCATAAAATAAAAATTTAATTTTGATTTAATATTAATTTTTTTTATATTATTATCTAATTACATATTTTAAAATTATTAAAAAAATTTAAATTTTTAAATAATTATTATTTTAATTAACTTTTTTTAATAATTTAATAAAATATGATTAAATAATAGTATAATCTACACTGATAATAAATTAAAATTAAAATTAAACTCTAAAAATAATTTTTTAATATGGTGCTTTAAAAAAAACTTCATATATATATATATATATAATCTAGAGACAAAGGAAGCGTTGGTTATATAAATTTTGAATATAATTAAGAAATTTGGGTATAAGAATGTTTATGTATATAGTACTTCCATGTTTGGTAATAACTAATAACACCTCAACATCATGCATATCTTCCTTTATGTCCACGCGTTTCTTTAGATAAAATGTGCTCATAAGTCATATAATGTGCTTCGCATTCCAATTCCATGCATGCATATGCTTTTTTGCTTCTACTTATAATTTTGTTTTCGTGATTTATGCTATCTTAGCTTGTAGATATTTTATTATTTGGAAAAAGGTCACCCTATCCCACTGAGAAGCTCATTATAAGGGATTTGCCTCCATTATAAGTGGCATGCAAAAAATAATGCATCTTATGCAATTAAAGTAATTGTGATAGCGAAAGAACAGCTAGCTTGTCACAAAGTTATGGGTTAAATTGACCAATTAACTTATTTCAAATGGTCGAAAAGAACATTGTATAAGAAATAATGTATGATTAGACTATAATAGGAAAATATGATATGTCCCAAAGACTTCTATTGGAAGTTGGTTATCCTTCTTTGAAAAGCAAAGTTATGATTAATTATGTAAGTGGCAACACATAAACTTTCACGTAATTTTGTCATTTGATAGGAAAAAAAAAAGATAGAAAGAGAAAGAGAAAGACCACAATACAAGATAAAACACTCTCACTAACCCAATGTATAATTGGGTTCAGTGCACTTTGACAATTAAACAGTATTTTTTTTTCTTCATTTGTTGTGATTCCATTCAAAAATAGGTTGGTTTCAAAACATCGCACGCCATTCAGTTAAGAAAATCTGGGGAAATTCAAGCATAACCTCAAGTAACATGTAGCATTCCACTTACAGGAATAGGATATGCACGCATATATATCACTTTCACATCTTTAAATTCTCTAAACTACATCTCTTACTTTACTTACTCAAAATATTTTCTCTACACTTTCTATATATATCCATAATATCACCATTTTTTATTTAAGTTTTTTAAAAAATTTTAAGTACACTTAATGTGTATTTAGATTAATTAAAAAAAAATTATTTTAATAATTAATTATATATATAATATATATAATTTTTTTTTAAAATTAATTATGATAAAATCAGTTTCACGTTTGAATATGTTAACTAAAAAATAATTTTAAAATAATATATTTTACCTTGATTATATAAAAAAATAACTTTTATATAGTAAATTATTAAAAAGGATATAAAATATTTTATTTAAATTAAATATGATAAAATTATATTAGATGACTTGATAAATTTGTACTCAACACCAAAATAATCAAAATTATATTATAATTATAATGTTCAAAATTCAACTTAAAATTATAAAAACTTAATACCAAACATGTTATAAAAAGTAAAAAAAGCTTGTTTCATTAAAAAAAGCTGTTTTTTCCCTAAAAAAAAATCATCCTCAAACAACATCTTAATGTAAGAATTTTTTTTTACAATGTTTCATTAAACACACGATACATTAAGATAATGAATGTTAATGTCCGGATGGCATAAGATAATATTCGCCTATAAAACTGACGTGTCATGTGACAGTGAAACAAATAATGTCTCTAATTTTTTATTATAGACCAAACCGTATACAAGTGCAGCCCATAATAGCCCAAACCTCGGGTTAATTGCAAATCCAGCACCAGCAGGAGTTTCACTTTCAGGTACACGTTGCAGTGGCAGCACACGCGCACGTGAATCCACATAATTTGGCAATGGCATTAGCTTGTAATTTCCTTCAAATCCATGACCAAATTCTCTGTCTCTCTCCGCCCCACTTGCTGGTTTCGCCGCTTCCGTTGGCTGTGCATCACAGCATAAAGAGCGTGTACCGCCACGTGTCAATATCACCTTCGTCTGTTGTCTTTATAAATAAACCCTCGCTAACTCAATCTCGTAGGGTTGGGTTAGCTCTGTGAGTCTCTGTGTCTCGTGGATGGGGGGAGAGAGAACGGTGCTTGGTGTTTGGGGGAAGATGATACGATGAAGAAGAACATGATTATGATGATTCTCTCACCGCGCGGTCTCTAATTCGCTTGGTGCAGGTCGGGAACCGGTGCTTGCTGCTGTTGTAGCGCCGGGTGGCGCGTAATGGGGTGGTTGCCGGCGGCGAATTGGATCCCGCCTTGCATCAACTGAATCGGAGACCGCGGTGAAGCTTTGCATGGTTTTCCGGCGGGTCTTGCTCAGATCTCTGCTCGGAGTTTCTTCAATCAGTAATTTTTTTGTGGTTTTTCTTTTTAAAATCCCGTTAATCAGATCCGAAATGTTTTAGATTTGGTAGCTTATCGGCTATATCTGGAAACCGTAATTAATGCTACTCTGATGTTATAGATCCTGAAGCGTAGCTCTCGCTTTTCGTATCTAAATCTAAGAAAACATTGTTAGTTTCCGACAGGCTTTCCTTATTTAGATTTAATTTTCATCTGACGTGCTTCCTTTTATTCATTAGAATTTGAGCCGAAAATTATTGAAACTAAAATCATGGATTTATTGTTGTAATAAGTAGTATAATTGTATTGTCGTTTGAGACTAAGCATATATCTATTGCAATTTGCAATCTACTTAAGACATATGTTTAAGGTTTTATGACACGGTTTGGCTCTGAACATAATTAAACTGCATGCGTCGTCCACAAGTGTCTAATGCGACTTATTCCATTGGGTTGCTGGTGCTTAAGCTAGTTCTTGCTACTTTCAAATTGTTTGATGTTGCTTTAAGAGCAGAAGGCTTACATTTATGAAACAATTTTAGGTGAATTGTGTAGGATATTGAACATAAATAAAAGGTCTTCTTGAGGAGTAATTTAAGTGTATCAGTCTAACTAGTTTTTAAAACTAGCAAACTGAAGTCGAGGGTGCTTTCATACTAGCTGAGTCGAACCTACTGATCTTGATTGTTTCTGTTTGCTTTGAGATTGCTTTGAAGATTTAATGCATAAAGCAATAGGACTTTAAATACCAAATTGCATCAAGCCAATATTGAAAGTACCATTTAATTTTTAAATAATGTGCAGTGACATTTGACTGCTGTAGCTTAAGAAGAATATACAAATAGTTTGCATTAAAAAATCAGTCATTTGTTTCAAATTCTGATAGTCCCATGGAGATAGTATTATACTCTGTTGAGCTAAAAGGTTCTTGGCTTCTAGCATTTTATCTATTATGGATCTGATCTTCAGATTTAATCTGTGGTCAAAATAGAAAGGGTTCTATGTTTTACTGTTGTATAATAAGGATTTTGAGGAACCCTTTTTCCTAATTGAAAACTGTTATGATTTCTCTAATTGGGGTTTTTGGGGGCAGGGGCTTCAAGGATGCCTATAACTTATCACATGAGAATGTGACCTGAAAATCTTGGGTTCCTTTTAGTTTATGTTTCTTCACAGTTATGGTGCATTAGTTGGTTGTTTCTTTTTTCAATGATCATTTTCTGACATAAACGTGCTGCAAACTTTATAAATGTATTACTTTGGGTCTAGTAACTTAGCAGTATATATAGATGCCAAATGAGATACGAATATCAGATGTTCTGCTATATGATGGTTTGCTGATTCACATTGGAGTTCAGACTAATCGTAAAATGATTGATGTCTTTATTTGGTATCATATGAATGCTTTGTATCATAATTATGTTTCAGATTGAAACTGGAAAGTGCTTCGAAATATATGAATTTCCAAAGAATGGCGTGTTTCCTTTTGTGTATAAGCCCATAAGGTGCCCTTTCTTTGTAATGGTACCTTTTTTTTTTTTCCATATTACATTAAGCAAATGTGTTCATTGGTCTGCAGCAGGCCTGAATATCTCTACGCAAAAATTTTGTTTTACTTTACCTGATTGCATATAAGATGCTTGTTGTCTTGTGGAAACAATAAATTACCTTCTATAGTTCTACATAGTAAATATGATTTTCTCCCCCAGTTTTGTTGGTGCATGCAGAGAAATGTGATTCCTTCCCCCAAACACTTGTCTTTCAAAGTAAGTGATTTTCTTTCTGGATTTCTTCAGTAAGATAAGCTATGAGCTATTAAAGTTATTTACTTACATGATTAGTGCATTTCTTTTTAATATATGCATTTACATAAATTTGAAACAGGCAAACAGCTAAACAATTGCTTATTTTAACAGCATATCAAATGAGTTTTTTCAATTAATTTTCTTTTTGCTTACGATATAAGTAAGTGTGTGGGACAACTTATTTGGGTCCAATAAGCTGCTTTTCTATGAAGTGATTTTTTCATGGGGCAAAACCCTGAGTTGCATGACAAGTCGAGTCTTGATATCTGCTCTCAGTGTTTGGTTTGTTTGTTCTGTTTCTGTCTAATGTGGTTTAATTATACAGACTCTATTTGCCAATAATTCAACTGGAAAAAAATTATGCCTGGAGAACATATTTGGTAGTAAGAAATTTGATTACTAGGGCCAATCTTGAAAGAATAATGTTTCTGTCCTCAGTCCCTCTCTCCTCATGATTGCGGCTCAATTGTGGTAGTAAGCGAGTATCTGATTCAGGGTTACCTGAAAAGTGAAATACTTTTTAAATTTCAAATATTATTCATGCCTTGACTGGTTAAAAATATCTGCTGCAAACCGATTTTTCATCTTGTGTTTCCCACACATCCCGAGGATTTTGATTTTTATGGTGAATTTTCATATCACTGTTTTGTTCTCTTGGGTTTATTCAGACCTTTTAACGTAGTTTGAGTGCACAATTAAACTTTCTGATCTAGTGTGGCCTGAGTTCTGTATCTTGCATGCTAAGATAAGAATGCTTAACCAGGCTTATTAGGGTTTGAATATTGATAATGTCTAATCTTGGATTCAGACATGTAGGTTAATAGTTTTATGCCAGAGCCCGTCTTTATTATGCAATCACTAGTGACATGACTTAATAAGCATGTCCTTAATTTTCTGATGAAATTACTAATGTCGTGGAATTATCTTGTAAAATGCACGAAGGCAATTAAAGGTGGGCTGGGAAGGGAATCTTACATTTAAGCTGAAGGTTGAACACTTTCTTGCGTTATGGGATCATATGTCTCTGTCAAACCTTGTCACCACAGTGGTCCCTCGCCAGGGGATGATATATTCTATTGTTGCTGAGTTCCTGCTGCACTCTGCAAGAGATGGTTTTAGCTTTGATTTTGTATAGAATGTCTGTGGAGAAAAGGTAACGGCAGCCTTGTAATGATAGCAAAATAGCATCAGGGAATTAGTTTTAGACAAGTTCAAGAAGCCTGCGTTGCACCTCTCCACAGGTTGAATGATGTTGTGTCAATCAGTTAATGGAATATTTATGAATGTGTCGAAGTTTGGTATATCTTGGTATTTTGGATGGGTTTACTTCTGATTCATTGTTAAATGTAAAACTTTTTTACATTTACATATAATTATGTATTATCATCGTATTAAAAGTGTAAAAAAAGTTTTAAAATTCATAATTAAATTAATTTTAAAATAAAGTTTAATTTTAATTTATTGTTAATATAAAAAAATTTAATTATCATTTATTAATAAATTTTTATATTACTAGAAGTGTTGAGACTTCTTAATTAATAGTAATTATAGTTAAGTATTTTTGATAATGTAGCATATAATAATTGAATATGATAATATAAAATTTTTTATAAGTACATTAAAATTAAAAAATTAAATCTTTTGAAATGCGGTGTAAGCTCAGGTTTGCTTTTGACGTAAAAATGGACTATGTCAGGTTTTGGGCCTAGGAGTGTGCCTTGATGTCAGGCTTTTTGGTTATGATCTCTGATTCCATTGCCTAAAAAGTAATAAACCGTCCATCTCTCGTGTTTCTTTCCGGTATACAGTTGATATGATTTAAAAGGTTGAAAATATTTCCTTTTTAGCTGAAAGATGCTTCAAAGTGTTGAAAATATATACCCATGTCAAAAAAAAAAAAAAAGAAGTGTCGAAAATATATTACCATATCTTCCTTTTCTGGTTCCTATTATTAGTTCCTGCAGCATCTAATCTACAGAAAGGATGGAAAGTGATTGTAAAGTTATGCGATAAACGCGGGAAGAGTTCTATAATAATTACTTTTTCTTTTCATGATTATACGGTCTTAATATTCTAAATGAATTTTTGTTTTTTTTACTTAAAATATTTTTTTATTTAAAAAGTAAAAGAGTAATTTTTTAGCATTTATTCTTTGTAAAGAGTAGATTTATCAACCGTATATACTTTATTAACATTTAGTAAAAATTAAACTCTTAATATAATGTTTAAAAAATTTAAATCACTTTTACTTAAATCAAATCATATTAATTTCTTATTTTTTAAAATAATGTGATGAAGAATTTGTACATCATATATTAACAAAAAAAAATTTTGTATGTCAGCTGTCTTTATTTCAAAAGTAAAATGTAAAATTGGTACATACCCCAAAAAAAAAAAAATTGATGTTTGCCAACATTATATGTGAACAGTCCTTTCCTCAGCTCGAAGTAGTTTTTTTATTTTCTCGTCAATGCAAACGATGTGTATTAATCCTCTTGTATAAAAATGTTCTTTGTTAACCAAGGTAAATCATTAAATATAGGGTAATCTTACATAGACGATACTCTTTATTTATAACAAAATATTACATGTTCGTATTACCAAAAAAATATTACATGTTCGTTAAATTTTGAATTAAAGCAGTGTCATATCAAATTTTTTCAGTATAAAATCATATGTCATTTAATGATATTTTTCATATAACATTAACAACAATCAAGCTATCTCACTAGGGGAAACAATTTAAAACTACTCTTACTCTCTTAGTATAAAATTAAAAAATAAAAATAAATTAAAATAGGAGCTTGTATAGCTCAGTTTCATCCAGAAATAAAAAAGTTTTTATAAAATAATTTTCATTTTTTTAAAAAAATTCACGGAATGGAGATCTAAATTCTTCCAAGCATCAGATAATAAATGTTATATTTGAATCAATGATCATCAAATACGGCTCCTTAATCTTTTTTCTTGCATAGGTTGTCAGATTATGTGAGAAACATTTCTAGATGTGAGACTTGAATGTCAATCTGGGTCTGATAGGATCTGAGAGTTGTCTAGGAAGTAGGACTGTGGAATATGTTGCCCCTAGCATGATGAATTATTAGTACTTGCATAATGTGAAAATGTTCAAAGAAAACTTTTTGACTCCCGAGTGCCGTCAATCGCCATAATTTTCCATGGGTGGTTGTTTTTCCTGCCTTGGACTGTAAGTTCCTTCATAGTAAGTCAACTAAATGTTGTCTATTTCCTTGGTCGGCATAAAGGCGATGTGATGTTGATTAATTAGAAGCTTTCAAATCACTTTGACCATCTTTGATTCTTTGTCAAACTTTTGCTATCATGAAGACACAATTCCCTAACACCACGTTCTTGCTCATTCTCCCAATCGTTACGTCGGTAACGGATCAAATGTGAAGATAATTAATGGAAGATACTTATTGCTGCCTTTGTGCATGCATGTATTAATTACAACAAAAGACATAAACAAAGCAAAGGAAAATAGCTTTTATTTTTTATTTTCTTTTCCAGTTCACAGGATATTCAAACTCATTTTATGAAAGAACACATTTGTTCCTTATTATGTAGTTTGAAAGTATTACTCTTAACCGTTTAAATTTTATTATATGATAAATTATAAAATTTAATTTAGTGATACATCATTACGTCTCATGTTAAGCAAGATGAGGCTCTCTCTTTTGATAAAGTTTTTTTAACTCTTTAATCATTGGATGAGCTCTCTTCATAACTTGACCCGCAATATACATATTCATTTTTTAATACCATATATTATAATTTTTCTGGTTTTGGTTTAGTCTTTACTTCAAAATTTCTCGTGCTTCAGCCTTCGGAGAAGTTGAAAAGGGGTCAATCATATCAGTCAGAGAAGGGATGTCGGCAAAATATGGACCTTAACTTTTCAACCATTTCTTTTTCTCTGACATTTTTAAACTTGTGAACCTTATTTTTTTCGTGGTTAATTAAATTTGTGAAACTTGATGGTCCTTGTTTCGCATTATGCACATGGGGGATCTTTTTTTTTTTTTTTTTTATATATATATACTCTCATGTGATATACTACGTTGTCGCTTCACCTGCCACAATGTGCTTCATATCATTGATCTGCACAGTAACTGATATTTATAATATGGTCCCCTCTATATGTCCCTTCTCCATCTTCCTATCTTTTGCCGAATTGAAGACAATGTTTATGACTTGTGAGTCTTTAATATCCTCAAACTAACACCACCTTATCCACAGTTCGGTTCCATATTTGTGGTAGCAAAAAAGAACCTAATTGATTGCCTAATCACCACAAACATCGACAAGTCCTTAGTAAAGAAGTGAATAACTCAAGGGATTGAATTGTGCTGTGTATAATTATAAATTCGCCTACACTCAGATTCAAAGCTTAAGTATACAAAGTTGGTAATAACAGAGGAAATAATATGCAGAATATGCTAAAGTATGAACAAGAAAGTATGAATGTGGTTCTGAAAGAAAGCTTGCAGCTCTCTGCCCTCACACCCCAATTGATTTCTAAATGTGTAATGCAATTAATGAAGGAAATGTTCCCTCAAACTTAATGCAAAACTACAGCACACAACTACCAGAAGCTCTATTAGAAAGCAATTAAACCAAGAATGATTCGAACACAAACTAGATTTGAACCAGAGGGCCTAGCAAAATAGAGCACATGCAAAAGCTTTGGTTTTTAGCAACTTGGAGCATTAATTACACTCTGAAGCAGACTTGCGCAAACATAAACTAGCTAAAATGAAGATATGAGATGCAAATTAAGATGCTAGTACGGAAACAGAAGTAAATAGATAAAGGTACGAAGAGCTCGAACTACTGGTTTGGCCTAACATATAGTCTTTAGGTCAAAACCTGAGATTTTTGTAAATCTCAAGTTCTTCTTTATTCAACTCCAATCTCTCCAAATTATATACAAGTAGTATATCTTCAATCCTCTTGACACCAAGTTAGAATAAGTAACATTTCTTCCAAGATAATCTCTTCAAAATAAATTGAGTAGTATTTCTTTAACCATAATCTTCCTAAGTTAGAAAAGCAAGAGTATGATTCCAATGAAAGCTCACAATTTTATCTCACACAAAGTAACACGATTTTTTTTTCTCAAATAATCTCAACATATAAATTTCTTGTGTATTAAGACCATATTGATATCTTTTTGGTACAGACCATATTGATATCGAATGCAATAAAACAGTTTTTCTTTTTCTTCCCAAACCTTAGCCCTTTAACTCTTGACCTCATTGAGGACAGACTGGTAAGTGTATATATATATATTAAAAAAAATCAATAAACATAATAATCTCAATGCCCCTGTATCATTCAATGTTGCCCGTGCCCTTTAGTCATCATCCGCAGTTTAGCATATTGAAATGTGATTTTAATTTTATTCAAAACCAAATTAGAACTATGAAAAACTCAAGATCAAAATAGTTATGACTTTTTTTGGAAAAAGAAATAAGGAGAGAAAAAGGGAATAACTAGTGTCGCTATTTTGTAAGGTAAAATTAGGTTGATTTAACCAAATACGCACATTAGACCTTAACTTTCAACCCGCTTTTTCTTTAATTTTTTTTTTCTAACTGTGAAACTCGGTGGCTCTTGTTCCAGTTCAATGACAAACTTCAAATGTAACAAGGTAGGGCTATCCTAAGAGAAATATCATCTTGAATGTAACCATTAACATTTGTTGCTCGTTCCTCTTCTCTTTTGTGCATGTGACGCACATGAGGCTATGTGTTTTGGTTTGGGACGAGCGTGAAACATAAGCGTCTTATTTTTAGGGACCACAGCTTCTTGTGATACACTTAGCCTGATCACGTGTCAAATAGAACATTGTCCGAAGCTTGAAAGACCCAGCTTTGTGCGATCTAATATAAACCATGTATTTTAACAACTCATCATCTTCCTAGTTTTCAACAATAAAGAGCAGCGGCGAGCACAGAAGGGCCTTTAGCTCTTGCTTTCATTTTGTGATTTACCCTCAAATTCATATGAAACCAGGTGGAGTTTACATGGCACCAACGACAAGTTCTTGCTTTGTGCACAGGCACAGCGAGCCTAAACTGGTGGTACCTGCAGAACCAACCCCGCGTGAATTCAAGAAGCTCTCTGACATAGATGACCAGGAAGGCCTTCGTTTTCAGCTTCCTCTAATAATGTTCTACGAAAACAGTCCAGTTATGGAAGGAAAAGACCCTGCTGTGGTTATAAAAAATGCTTTAGGTCAAGCACTGGTACACTACTACCCAATTGCTGGTAGGCTCAGGGAAGGGCCTAACAGAAAACTGATGGTGGATTGCAGTGGTGAGGGCGTATTGTTCGTTGAAGCTGATGCTGATGTCACTCTCCGGCAGCTAGGGGATGCGATTCTGCCGCCGTGTCCCTACATGAAGGACCTCCTCTTCGACGTGCCTGCATCTGAAGGCATTCTCGGATGCCCTCTCTTGTTGGTTCAGGTAAGCGCAACACCTATTACAACATCAAATATACCTTTGTTAAGAATTATTACTAAAATTTTAAATTATAATTACGGTTGTATTATTGCAGTCACAACCGCATACATATGTAATTTAATACAGGCCACAAATTTAGCGTGTTGTGATTGCCACAACTTAGATATTGCGGTCCATTTATAATTTAAAACCTTGATTATTACTATTTATTAGTCCCATTCAATAAGTTGTTAAGAAATAAAACGTTGGTAATATATATAATTTTAATTAAACAACCTTTTTCTTGCAAAACGTACACAATCACTTGAACTCAAGCATGACCGCTTAACCATCACCATGTGCGTATAAAAGCACCAATTAAAGTCTCACCTCTTATGATTAAGTTTTTATGAGACATTAGCCAAATACAGTAATTTTGGTTACTGGACACCATAACAAAACTTTTGAACTCGTGTTTTGAGAGGGCCTTGTTCCCCCAATTTTTTTTGAAAAAATTGTATTTTACTTATACTTTTTTTTTTCATAAAAATTATTTGAACTTAGCTCCTTCAACAGTGGTGTTCTCTCTCTTTGACCTCTTAAATAAAATGGTCGCCTCCCTTGTACATTCCGGGTAGTAGCCAGGTATCACCATACAATAGAAGCATGAAGTTTTTTGTTTTTTGGTGCACCATGGAAGCATAAAGTGAGAAGGCATATATGGTCATTGAATTTGTAGTACCGTTAGCTGTGTGCTAAGAATGTGCACATTGAGCAGGTAACCCGTCTCGCATGTGGAGGATTTGTCTTCGCCGTACGCATGAACCACACCATCTGCGACTCACTTGGGTTGGTCCAGTTCCTCGTCATGGTGGGTGAAATTGCAAGAGGCGCTCTTCCATCACAGGCCCCCGTGTGGCAAAGAGAATTATTCAGTGCACGAGACCGCCCGAGAATCACTTGTGTACACCATGAATTCGAGGATGAAACTGAGCACTGCAACAGAAAAGAAGCCACAAAGGACAGCGAAATGGCCCACGAGTCATTTTTGTTTGGCCCAAAAGAGATTGTGGCCCTTCGGAATCATCTTCCATGCCACCTTAGAAAATGCTCCACTTTTGAGATACTATCCGCGTGCTTGTGGAAATGCCGCACTATAGCACTCGAGCTGAACCCCAATGAAATTGTGGGCATATCACCCTTTGTCACTGCTCGCGGTAAGCCAGGCCTAGACGTGCCTAGTGGGTACTACGGCAATGCCTTTGCCTACCCAATTGCGCTCTCAAAGGCTGGACTTTTGTGCCAAAACCCACTGGGGTATGCATTGGACCTAATCAGAAAGGCAAAGGCTCAAATGAACAGAGAGTACTTGAGCTCCGCGGCTGATTTTATGGTACTCAAGGGTCGTCCCAAGTATAGGACCATTGGGAACTACCTTGTTGCTGACTCTACTCGTGTGGGGTTCTATAATGTGGATTTTGGGTGGGGGAGGCCAATCTATGGAGGTCCTGCTGGGGCCATACCATTTGTTAGCTTCTATGCACGGTTCAGAAACAGTAAAGGTGAGGACGGAGTTGTGGTGCCAACATTGCTGCCACGCCCTGCCATGAATAGGTTTATTTCTGAGCTGGTGAAGATCACAACTGAGAAGCCTGTGTTGCATTCTTATTTATGACACAATGGCCACGGGAAATAAGTTCATGTTGTAACCCTGCTGCCATAGGAAATAGACTATTTTTTTTTTTTTTGGTAAACAGAAAAAGGGATTTTGCTTTGGGGGAATACAGTGATGATGGAGCATGGGCCTTGAGTGAAAGACAAGGGTGAGATGGGTAACCATTGGGTTAGGTTCAGCGATCAAAATTGTGCTTTTTAGCTTGTGATCTAACAATAGGCCGAGAATAAAAATTTATAAGATGAACACTTCGATGGAAGAACCTATCAGGGTGCTATATATCCTTTTTGGTGTTAAGTTGCTTTCTATATCCTTTTTGCTCTTTTGCAATACATGTTGTGTTAATGTTTTCTTTCCCATTATTTTATAAGATGAACACATTGATGGAAGCTTTTAACCACACCTGTTGCTTGGGGCAAAAGTTCAGAACTTGTGTGTGCCATATTTGGGCAGGAAAAATGGAACAAGAAATTTAATATGCAATTACTCTACCGATTACTTGGTTTGGAGGTGGACCCATATTTATTGCTTTCTAATTTATTGGATGGATTGTTTTGAGTTTTGACTCTCAATCTCGCATCTACTATAACTGGCAATGGCGGGCAGTGACATTTGAAACTACAAAGTCGTAAATAAGCTTTGATCTGTATTTTATTCGATGCCACTCATTTGTAGGGAAGATGGAATGGAAACCTGCGAAGGGATATATATATATTGGGATCCCACTTTTCGTTTACTTGACAATTGCCCGAATTTGTATTTAATATTTACATTAACCACATAATATTCAAACTAATATCACTCAAAAAAATGTTTTATAAGTTACATACACAGGCTACTCTTATTCACTTTATAGAACCAAAGCGTCATTCTTCCCCCTTGTTCTTTCTTCCTACGAGAGAGAAACAAATCGGTGGAGGAATCACGTTATATCTTAGGACACTATTCGCATGTGAAGCATTTGCAATTTTGAAAAATCTTATTTGAAATCTGTACAATTTTAGATGTTGAAGCATGTGAATTTTGACTTTAAACCAAGCTAGGTGTGGACCTTTTTTTTTTTTCTAAAACGAAGTCAGAGGAAATTGCCCGAATTCAAAGTTTGGCAGGTTGGTGTGTCAATGTGCATAGAAAAGCTATTCTTCTTTATTGCTATAAAAGATGAAGATCCTAGTTCAAGGCCATATAAAAGGAACCAAAACGCCCAATGTATCACCTGCAAAGATTAAATCTATGGTGTAATCAATAATTTAATTGCATCCATATAATATTTACTCTGGCATAATAGTTTTATCATGGAATTTTATGTTTACAAATTGCGACATTGTAAGATAAAAGAGAATAAAATTTGGAGAAGCTCACAGAACAAAAATGGAGAGAGGGCTGAGCTACACATAAGAAGCCATAAAGGGCTGTTGCACCTTTTATATTTGCCCTGCATGGAAAGACCAAAAGCCAAGAAGTGCACCATATAACTCCCATGTTTTTCTCTTGGTGTTATCCCCAACACAAGGGTATATAGTATAATATAAAAATGGGGACAGAATGTGGTGGAGGCCTAGCTCTGGTGGGCGGGGCTGCAATAATGTATGTGCGTGTAGTGCAACTTCCTAGCTAAGCTTTTCGTTACTTGTCACAAAACGAGAGAGTGATAGGAATGGGAAAGGCAAAGGCAAGCTACTTTGGTGCGAGTTTCAAAAGGAGACAAATTAGATGGAGCCGCTCCAAAATCGATCCCAATATTCTTAACAATTGGTCTTTTGGTTTCTACTGTGTGGTCCTCCCTCAGAAATGCTGCGTTGCAATATATGCTGGCTACAAAATTTATCTCAGCTCAAGTTTTCGAACTAGTTATTATATAAATAATAAATATGGATCTGATAATAAAAGATAAATCAACTTCAAGCAATCTATATTATTATATTATCTAGATGTAAGTACATTAGCATTGGGCACAATTTATTCTCACTCTTACTGCGGAGTAGCATATTGCAGATATAGTATATGCCGCTGCTACAGTTTGTGTGATAGACGAGAATATAGACAAATTAAAGAGACAGTGAGCCATTAGTACCGGCGCTTTTCTTGGCCCTGAAATGGGGGAATTAAGTGAAAGTAAGCACTACGCAGGCATGCAGGCACATCTCTCTCTCTCTCTCTCTCCTGGCATATAGGTTTTGACAATTATCTATTCTACCATGTGTTAAGTTTGAATTCTGAACTTTTCCTTTTTTAAACTGTACAGGCTGGCTGTGAGTGTTATACTTATATATACATAACAATATTTGTATTATATTTTAAAATTTAGTTGCTCTAAAATGAATAATTTATAAAAAAAAAGTAAAAGTAATAATTATTGATAAGAAAATTAATAATTAAAATTATAAATAAATTATATATATATATGTATAAGAAAATATAAAATTATTAAAATTTATTTTTTTATTTTTTTATTTTTAAAATTTTTTTTATCAACAACAGTTATTATTTTTTATTTTTTTTTCCTCTAAGATGAATCCTAAGCTAGATCCTATATTTTATAACGTATAGTTCTGTTTCTTACATGTCAATCCAACTCGTCGATTTTAATTATTGAAATCCTAAGCCGTTGAACTTGTATTAGTCACGTGAACTTCATAGAAAATGGATTAATAGTAACTATTTTTTAATGTGAAAAATATAATAATAAAAAAATCATTTGGTAACCAACTCAGCTTATTATATTCAAACATGGAGATGAAGGACAATATTTGCTCCTCAACTTTCCCACTTTAAATGCGTAAATCAGGTAAACAAATTTTTTAATTTAATATTTAGCTTAACAGTTAAGGAGTTTTTTTTTGCTTGATGATTTAAAAAAATTAATTTTTTTTAAAAATATTAAATTAATGCAAAGTGCGTTTTTAAAATTATTCTAAAAAAAATTTATTTTCAATTGATATAAAAATTAACATAAGAATATTTTTATCATATAAACTTTTTTTAAACTGTTTATGAAAAGACAACATTAATGTAATAATATAATTTTTATTTGTTATTAATATTAAAAATTTTATATTATTATTAAATTATATATTAATATATTATTAAAAAATTTAAATTTTTAAACGATTATTTACATAATAATTAATATTATAATCAAATTTATTTATAAATATATTAATATATAATTAATTAAATAATATCTAAAATATTTTTATACTGAAAATAAATTAACATTAAATATTTTCTTAATTTTAACATAATATTTGTTTTACATAAAGAATTTGAAAAATCAACTAGTGAATGACATCATGAAAATGAAATTGTAATTTATTTAATTTATTACCTTGTAGCAATAAATACAGATTGGACATATGCCAGTGAGGGAGGTGGGGCTGAGTGAGGAAATTGAATTTGAAATGAGAAAGGCTTGATTTTATTAGAAAGTGATCCATTGGCCCCCACTTCGACCTTTTTGAGCTCTGCAGTGATCCGCATTCACCCGGCCACCCTTGTCTAATCCTGACCGTCCACTCAATCTAGAGCGTGCAAAAAGCACCGGGACCCACCGAAGCAACGGTCCATATTCAGTTACTGAGATTGGAGGAGGAGCCTCCATGTCCCTTGGCTTCATCTGCATTGCCAAATCCACTTCCTCTCTCTCTCCTTCTACGACTTTTCTCCTCTCTCTCTCTCTCTCTCTCTCTCTTCTTCTATTAAATACACCTCACCATTGTTACCATTGCCACATTCTCTTCCCTCCCCACCCTCATTCTTCTATTTAATCTTCTTCTTCTTCTTCTTCTCTCTCTCCACACTGCCACTTGCTTATGCTCGCCATCTCCACTCAAGCTTCGAGCAAACGACAATGCTATTCAAGGTACGTTCTCTTCCTACTTTCTACTTTCTGCTCTGCTTCTTCATCAAATCATTTTCAATTATCATTTTCAACTATCCCAATCCATTATACGCTGCGTTCCGATCCCATTCCGGGAAGGAAGCCATTTTGTTGTTGGTTTCAACTCTGAAGTTCAACTGCAAGAAATTTGTTCCTTTTTCTTTTCTTTGTTTTTAAATTCTGATGTGCGAAACTCGCCTTCTCTCTCTGGTTGGATCTTTCTCATCTCCGTCTAAAAAAATTTGAAAGAAAAACAAATCTTCATGCAAAATGAGGGATTTCAGAAAGGGCGGAATCTGCGTGACCCATGGTTTACGCTTTACAGTTTAGACCCTTTTCTTTGCTTCTGACTGTTTGACCATCGCTTCAAAAAGTTGCCATAAGTAACACCTTTTGGCTCTGCTCCAAACTCTTCTTCGTCGTCGTCTTCTTCTTTCCCCACTTGCATATATGCTTATCTCATCATCATGTATATTATTATAATACAGGGTATGTGATACAGTAATATATGAGCCGTATTGTATAATACTTTGGGTAATCTTAGATTGATAAGTAATTAATTGGTTTGGACGTGGGAGCCTTATTTTGAATTGTGTTAATATATATAATTTTTATGGATATGTATGAGATTTTGGAGCTGATTGGTAATCAATGTCTCTAATTGTGACTATTTCATTTTTCTATAATTTCGGATGTAATGGAAATTATTTGGAGCGTGAGTTTGGTATGTGAAATTGAGTAGTCAAGGTCTCAAGGATGGTGTGACATGGTGGCCCATTGTGTCTCAGTATTCATTTAATCTAAAAAATGTTATCAAGTGAGGGTATTATATAAAATTGTTGAAAAAGGTTTAGAATAACATTTTTGGGACATTGTTGGTGAAGGCCTCAGAGTGAGGAGTTATTGAAGCCACAGTGAGTCACGACCTTTCGCTCAGGCCTGTGTTGTTCAACACAGTCAGAGTCTCACAGAGAGTGGACTGGTGGAGGGGCAAGAAAGGGAAAGGAATGTCCATTATGAGAAGAAGACTGGCTTGCTGCACCAGGGAAAGGAACACTAGCATCGATTTTGATGAGCGAGATAGTAAGTCCATGCTGTTTTTTTTTTTGTTAATTTAATTTACAGCTGTTATTCTTGTTATCATTAATCTAATCCCCTTTGAAGAAAAGAATTAACGTAACCAAGTAATTAAATACCCGCAAAAAGAAAGAAAAAAAAACAAAAGAATGCTGCTAGGTTCCCAAATAAGAAATTACTTAGCTGAGAAGTTTGCTTGGTTGAAAAATATTTATCCTAAATAAGCACCAAAAAATTGAATAACTACAACTTACTAAATTATAACATTAAGAATAATATCTTTAACTCAATAAGTGAGAGCCGGTTTAGTTAAGAGTTAAAAAATAGTATGTTTGCTAAAAAATAGATTATAATGGAAGTAATCAAGATATAGTTTTGCGGTACAAAAGTTGACTTTGAAATAGAGCTCAGTGATCTTTTAAAAAATCCTTATAATTATTACTATCAATTTAACTTTAATAAGCTTTACAATACTCAGACTGATTCAAGATTTCAAAATAACAATTTACAATAATTTAGCCTAAATAAACTCCAAATTAGTTGTGGGTATAGAGTCTCTGGACATAAATTTTCTTTGCAGTTTTTTTCCCTACAATCTTCCCTATTATGAGGGGTCTACTCACGAAGAAAACTTTAATAATATATTAAATGATGCCATTAATCGGGTTTAAATATCTCAACCAAGAGATTTGGCATGCATATTTCGTATAAGTATGCTGTTATTTATTTTCGTTAGTATCTCAACAATAGTAAGAGAGATAGATCTGAATCTTGAAATTATAGCTATTTCTCGCTGCTGATAATCAGAGTCTCTCATTTATTAGTGATACCATATTACTAGGTTTTGCAATCCCTTTATTCTAGGTCATATTAAAACTTTCCCAGAATCGTAAGTCATAAATAGCCATCTTATCAGACTTGGCTACTCAAAAAAGAATAGCGGTCGGGACTAGATTTTCATAGAACTTAATTTTTTAAATGGGCATGGCTTCAATTGTTTGGTTCAATTCGAATTTCTTGTTTGAACAAATGAATTTCATCCAGTGGAGTTGAAAAGTTGGGTCTTCACGAGTAGGGTCCTAAACGAGCAGACTGAAAAATTGTGTAGAAGACCACAGCAATCATCTCGTGACGATAAGTGTAGTTTGCCATTGAGTCTATAGGTAAATGTCAGTCTTAGTAAAACTTTGACACAAAAAGTTATTGTAGAGCTATTAAATTTTCATGTTGCTTTGTATAAAAAAAGTATTAATATGATTCTAACATAAATTACAAAAATTCAATGATGAAAGCGAAAAGATATGAGTTTTTGTAAAATAAAATGTAGTATGACTAAAGTTACTTTTTCAGATTTTATACTTTATTTCAACCCTGAACAGAATTGACCAAAAAAAAAAAACCCTGAACAGAAATAGTAATATCATTTTTCAGAGTAGTTATTCTCTTGTTGTGGAGTAGCGAAAAGTACTTCCACATTTTCAAATTTTATATTTTGACCAATTATTACCCATGTTCATCTTACAAAAAATCATGAGCTAAAGGATAAACTGTAAATTTTCACTAACTTAATTTTAATCTGGGTATTAAGACTAATTTTTTGTTCATACTAAAATTTCAGTCAATCTTAACATCTTGACCTCTTGAAAAATTTAATCTTTTCCTAAAATTTGTGAGACAAATTATAAGACTAACAGGCATGAAATTTTAGAAAACTAACTGGGCCATTCCTACATGATTGCTAAGCTTTCCACATCAGTTTTCACTAAAGACAAATGGTGGCATCCCATAATTTGAACCTTCTGCTTTGTTTTATTATTTTAGGTGTGACATGGGTCTTGTTTTTAAGTTTAGAGCAAGTAGAAGAGTGGAAAAGAAACCGGCAATAGTAGTGTGAGTTTTGCTTGATTGATTTTGATAAGGGATAGAATCATAGAACAGGTGGTGGTTGGAAGGTTCTCTCTCTCGCTCTCACTAACACTCTCAATCTGAAGTCTGACAGACATGTTGGGTGGACCCTCAGCCTCAGGGAAGTGTTGCTATTATTTATGAGTCGTAACTACTGCCTGTGCCACACTGCCACTCCCGTTGATACTGACAAAATGAAGTAAATGGGTGCGGAGTGGGGAACGGCACTAGTCATTGCCGTACTTTGGTCCTGAAAATTTAAAATATTTTCTTTCTATTTGGATGGGATCCTTCCGTGGGGATTCTCTTCCCTGCTTTGAGACTCTTTTGTTCTTATCTTTTATGGCTCCATTTGAATTCGACGCAGTCTCTGTTCTGTTCTGTCATAGCCCCGGAAGCTTCTCTCTTCCATTCGAATCTTTGTCCCATGTAAAATCCGGGTGACATTAGGTGATCTTACTCACTGTGCCCCCTCATTGCGAAATGCTTGAAAATATTTTTTTTTTTTAATTTACAATGCCCAGAAACAAGGCTCCACTTCATAAATCCAAGAGAAGAATATTTGAAGAATTCAAATCTGTCTCTATCTTATTGAAGGATTGATCTGTTATTAATTATACAGTAAGCGAGGTGGAACTCTTGTATTCTCAAGTTCTATAGCTCGCGACATAGTAATTGCCAAAAAAAAAAAAAATCGCTAATGACACTTGCATTGCATGTGACTACGTGTGCTTTATCTATAACATGGACAGATTTGACTGCTGGCAATGCGCCTTTCTCAAGTGGGAACCTCAGGTGTTATTGCCTGCCTTATTGGTGCGAGATCTGGCATGGCTTTTTGGAGGCATTTCTTAGGACAACAACACAGTAGATTCCCTGTCTATACAAATCACCAGTTTATTAAGAATCAGTTTGTCAGACAAACAGATGTACTTCAAATATCATTGGGACATAAAACAAATATTAATATTGGCGAGGATAACATGTATTCTTGCATTAGGTCCCATTAATTTGCTATGATGACCTGCAGTTGCGGAGATATTTGACCTTTTAGTGGGGAAGCCTTATAAAATTTATATCACCTTGGAAGTTAATGATATTCGTGTCAGAGTAGAGAAATGATGGAATCTCAATTATTCATTCTCCATCATAGAATTAACTCTAACCACTTGTGAGAGCCCTTCGTATTTATTTGGAGATCTTGAGTATTTTGTGAATTAAAATTTTAGATGTGTTGCGCTATTTGCCAGTAACACTGAAATAGTTTAGATTTCTATTTGTAGTGTAGCTTGCCAGTAACAATGCAAGTAGAGGAAATCTGTCTGCTTTTACTTAAATAGCATCAGCTAATTGTAATCATTTAGCAAAGTTATTTTTATGTTAGTTTTTATTGTGAACATGTTGATGTATTGCCAGTTTTACTCTTGTTCATTCATGTGCTACTTTTGGCTGCATGCCTTGCATTGCTTATTTGTCCAACATAAATGAGAATATATTCTTGCATTGTTTCGATGACAGCTAGATTTCATTTTGTTCTCGATTATTTAGTTATATTGTTAACTTTAAGTATAACAACTGCTGGAAATTATAATTTTTATGATTTTATTGCGGAATGTTTCAGGGATTATGACATATAATGGCCTCGAGAGTTGCATTCTTAATAATCAATCTTATGAAGATGAAAGCAGAACTAGTAGAGGAGATGGATGCATAACTGATTCACTTGATGATGACGACTCCAGTTGTTCCTCTAGCAAAGATGCCTTTGGATCATTCTCTTCAAAATGTTTGACAATGAAAAGGGATGAACAAGGAATGGAAGAATGGGAACTATCAGAAAGTCCTCAACATTTTTATGTCAAAGAGAAGCCTTCTTATGCTATCCAACGTTCAGATGTAGAAGCCATGAAGGAAAAGTTTTCAAAGCTCTTACTTGGTGAAGATGTTACAGGAGGAACTAAGGGCCTCAGTACAGCTTTGGCACTGTCTAATGCCATCACAAATCTAGCAGGTCTGCTCTGTGTACATTTTTACTATCTGTTATCTTGGTTCCTATAATAATTACATGCAATTGATAAAGTTTATCACAACAAAACAAAAAGATATCAAAGCTTTTATGTTAAAAATGCCAAAAATAAAAATTCTTTTGCACCATATATATAACCCTAGAATTTCACTTGCAAGACTACATGGGACATTGCTCATTCTTTGCTCCTCTTCTGGTTTTATTTTTAAGCCAATCTAATTGCTTAATGAAAATATACAGTAACCGTTTTTGGTGAGCTGTGGAAATTGGAACCCCTATCTGAAGAAAGGAAGAGCAAATGGCGAAGAGAAATGGACTGGTTGCTGTCTCCTACCAACTATATGGTCGAGCTAGTTCCTGCTAAGCAAAGCAGTGCCAATGGTGGGATCTTCGAGGTATCTTTATTTTAGCTGAATGGGAAAGGATGGAATATTGTATATATCAAATTGCAGTAAAATAAGAGAGTCATCTTCTTTGAACAGATAATGACCCCAAAAGCTCGTGCAGACATCCACATGAATCTTCCAGCACTTCAGAAGTTGGATTCTATGCTTATTGTAGGTCATCTCTTTTTTCTCATCGAAGATCTTGAACCTTATGTCGAATAACTTACTAGACTATTTCATATCTTTGTTGTTCTGATTTACAGGAGGCACTAGATTCAATGGTGAATACCGAGTTTTGGTATGCAGAGGGAGGAAGCAGGGCAGAAGGGAGGAACACAAGTGGACGGCAAAGCAAAAGATGGTGGCTTCCATCACCCCAAGTACCAAGAACTGGGCTTTCTGACACTGAAAGAAAGAGGCTGCTTCATCAGGGAACGGTGGTACATCAAGTATTCAAGGCTGCCAAATCTATCAATGAAAATGTGTTGCATGAAATGCCTGTGCCCACAATTATTAAGGATGCACTTCCAAAGGTGATAATCTTGCAAGGTTGAATAACTTCAATCTGGATTGAAATTATATATATTTTATCCTCAGGCAATGCTAATGTAGTTAAGGCATTTATTTTTTTGACGCTTAATCTGAGCTTATGTTCTTGAACAAGAAAATTGCATCTTTTGATAACCTGACCCTGAGGAACTTTTCATTCTTGGACCAAGAAATTTATAGCAATCACAATCCTTGGTAGACTTTTTATGTATTGCAATATTCATTGCATCGTTACTAAATCTGTTTCTATGTTGCAGTCTGGAAAGGCAAACCTTGGAGAGGAACTACAAAAGGTTTTGACAGCTGAGTCGAGCTCTGGAGAAGAAATGCTTAAATCTCTCAATTTGAAATCTGAACATCACGCCCTTGAGACCATTAATAGATTGGAAGCTGCTATATTCTCATGGAAAGAGAGAATTATGGAACAAGTTAGTGGCAAATCCCCAGTTCGAACCTCATGGTCTTTTGTGAAGGACACTATGTCAGAGATTGATAAAATGGAATTATTATTGGACCGAGCAGAAACACTTTCACAGCTGCTTAAAACCAGATACCCAAACCTTCCTCAAACATTTCTGGATGCTACTAAAGTTCAATATGGCAAGGTGAGTTTTATACTATTGCATTTCAAAAATTATTCTGTGTGGGCAAAACACTCCACGTATGTTTTTGTTTTATCTTCTGCTTCATTTACATTCCTGTTTATGTTTATTTTCCCAAAAAACTGAAAACACCATGTTATATTCAGTGTCAACCGAAAAATAAAGAGATAAATAGAGAAGGAAAGGAATACTATCCAATTTGTTGTGGACCATAAGTTTCTCGTTATTCAAGGTGTGAAATTTCTAGCAAACATTCAAAGGTGATGTCAATCACTTTCTGTCTATTTCTGTAGGATATTGGGCATTCCATTTTGGAAGCATATTCCAGAGTTCTTGGAACTTTAGCCTTCAGCATACTGTCTAGAATAGGAGATATATTGCAAGAGGATTCTTTAAGCAATCCTAATTCACCTGTGGCGACAAGTTGCTCTCCTGGGATAAATTTCTCTGAAACTTGGGTGGTTGGTTCACATATCAGGCACTCTTTAATTGGTAAGATGAACAAGGCAGATGGACAGTATTGTGAGTCTAGTTGTGGTAGTACTTCTGATTTAGAACTTTCATCCATTGATGCCAAAGCCAGCTCTGTAACCGCTACACCAAGCCGGAGTCGAGTGTGGTGCATTGGTAGAGAGGCTTGTATAAGTGTGTCTCCTCAAAATTCCCCATAGTGGCTTTTGGTAGCCGCTTTTGTAAATGTTATTTTTATTACTATATGCTCAGTAAGAATAGAAGTAAACTGATAGGTTTGCCTTCTCATAAATTTTGGTTGGTTTTACAGTTAACTTTACAAACAATCCTGGTCAGAGATTGTGGTTGTATATCCGAGAGTTTATTCATGGCTGAGTCAACAATCAAATATTTAAATCGTACCCAAGTTTCAACAATCACAAATTCGTAATTGATTTGGGCATGAAGATTTTACAAGTTTCAACAACCTGAAATTCAAAAGGAATCTGGCTTTCTATGTAAGTTTAGTTTAATAGAGATATGTACGACTACGAAGATACTTAAAACAAGTAGAAGTTTGTATGTGTAAGCACAACAGAGGTGTGGTACACTTGTACACGATTTCAGCGTGAATATTTTATTTAGCAAGTTTCAACAACCTCAAATTCAGGAAGAAGACGGCTATCTATGTAAATTTAGAACAGAATGGAGATACATACCAAGATTAAAACAACTGTAACTCCCTTAACAGTGTACAACAGAAACAGGGAAATGATATGAAACATCTACTGGCATTAATTGGTAGCAATAGTAGTGTATGAGTAGCAACTCTAAATTCTGTATTTTGTGGTTGTAATGTAGTCAGCCTCCATTGATCCCACTAGAAGGAAAGAAACTTTTGATTTGATTAAGCTCTGTGGTGACATCAACCATACTCATTCTTTCTTTTGGTGATTCCACTGAACAAGCAAGTCCAATCCTAAAAAGTGAGAGTAAACTTTTCTCAACACTAGGATGCATGAGGGTCACATTCTCCTCCATGTCAGCTGCCCGTTCTAATTCCTTGGGGAGAATAGTCGGGTCCACAATCTGCGAAAGGTTGTTTGGAATTGAAATTTTAACATAGTTATGGAGATTATGACCATCTTGAAACATTTCATCTGTGGGTCTCCTTCCAGTTAACATTTCCAAAACAAGAATTCCAAAGCTATATATGTCGCCTTGTATTGACAACTCAGAACCCATTCCATACTCTGAAATGTAATGCAAATTGGTTATTGGTTAATGCCCTAAAAGTTTTCATCAAAAAATTAACCCAAAAGGAAATAATAGGTCCAAAAACAAAAGCTGAAACTTAAAAGATTTCAGTACCCAAACAACAATCATGCTATACCTGGAGGAGCATAACCAATAGTCCCCTTTATTCCAACTGTGCTGGTTTGCTTTGGAGAGGCACCAATGGTTGAGAGCAATCTTGCTAAGCCAAAATCACTCACGTGAGCTACCAAGCAATCATCAAGAAGAACATTGCTCGGCTTTAAATCACAGTGAAGGACAGCCTGCTCACAATCATAGTGAAGATAATGAAATGCAGAAGCAACATCAACAATAATATTTAATCTTTGATCAAGATCCAATGATCTGGGCTGCTCTGCATGTTCTGTTGCCGGATGCAACCATCTTTCTAAGCTTCCATTTGTCATGTACTCAAAAACTAGAGCTTTAAATTCTTGACCTTTATAATCTGTACTGGAACAACATGTTAAAATCTTAACCAGATTTCGATGCCTAATATTTTTGAGTGCATTACATTCAGCAATGAAACTCCTGTGAGCTCCTTTCTTTTGAAGGTTTAGGACCTTTATAGCAACAACTTTGTCTTCTGACTCAATAGTTCCTTTATACACAGAGCCAAAATTTCCAGATCCTATCAAGTTTCTGATTGAGAACCCATCAGTTCCATAGTGTAGATTTTGGTATGAAACCTTAGCAAGCTGGTCAATTGTTGGTGGATCAGAAGGTGGCTTCTTGTTTCTTTTCCTCATCCAGTAGATAGTTAGAATAAATGACAGTATGAGAAGAAAAGCAACCACACAAACTACCACTGCTATCAACCTGAACTTATGGTGTTTTGCCTGTTTCTTAACTTTGACAGGGCATGGTGGTAGATGCAGCTCTGCAATACCACCACAAAGCTTACTATTGCCGGTCAACACTAACTTGCTTGCATTTCGAAAGACACCTTCTGTTGGTACCTCACCATCCAACATGTTGAAAGAAACATTCAAGTATTCTAGAACAGAAATATTTTGCAGACCTTCTGGAATTGATCCAGTCAAGCGGTTTCGTGACAAGTCTAAATGTTGAAGACCTTTCAATGTAACCAAAGATGAAGGTATGATTCCGTGGAAGGAATTTCCCTGCAAGTAAAGGTACTCCAAGCTTATGCATTCTCCAATGGTTTCGGGAATGTCGCCAGATAGATGATTTTCGGAGATATCCAACTTACCAACATTTTTTAACCTGCCAACCTCGTCTGGGAGAATTCCACTTAATGAGTTGTGTGATAAGTTTAGTAGGATCGATAAAGACGAAAGACCAATGACCTTTGACGGTATAGATCCACTAAGGTTGTTTTGTGAAAGGTCCAGGTACTGTAAATTTTGGCAATTTCCAATACTTGGAGGAATATTTCCTTGTAACACATTCTGTGATAAATCCAATTCAAACAACTGAAGTGAGGTTGCCTATGAAGGGTGATATCTCTCCTGACAGTTTGTTTCCCGACAAAGATAACAATTGCAACTTTTGAAGCTTCCCAAAGGCAGCTGGAATGCTTCCTGTGAGATGGTTTTCTTCCATGGTCAAGATGGACAAGTTAATCAGATTTCCTACTGCTGCAGGAATTTTTCCATACGTTGGATTACCACCAAGATATAAATTACTGAGTTGGGTGGACAAATTGCCCAACGTATTTGGTAAAGGACCTCCAAAGTTATTGACCGTTATATCCAGCACTCGCAAATTGCTACAGTTTATCAAAGATTCAACAAATTGCAAATCTTTAGTTGAATTCTCACCTAGGTTGTTGGTACTTAAACTTAGCAGTCTAATATTTTGTAGCTTTTGTAGACTTGGAACTTGTCCTACGAAATGGTTTAGAGAGATATCAAGTTTTTGTAGCACAGATGCATTTGCAATGGAAGTAGGGATTGGACCTGAGATTTGATTCCCACCAATTTCAAGTCCTTGGAGATTTGGGAGAGTGAGGAACATATTGGCTGGAAGAGAGCCATTGAATTGATTGAGTGCAGCTGAGATTACAGTGAGAGATGACATATTGTAAATAGAAGGAGGAAGTATACCTGACAGTTTGTTGGCGCCTACTGAGATAAATGTCAAGTTATTCAAATGGCCTATTTCTTCTGGTATGTTCTCCTTCCAAGTAATTAAAAGCCATGGAAACAGTACTAAGGGAAGAAAGATTCCCTATAGAAGATGGGATTGACCCTGTTAAATTGTTGTCATTAATATGCAACTCTTCAAGCTTCCGAAGGTTGCCAATCTCTATTGGTATTTTACCAATAAGATTATTCCCTCGTAAACTTAGGTCCCTGAGTTCAGAGCAACTTGTCAAGTTGATAGGAATTTCCCCAGCCAAAGAGTTGTTGGTGAGAGAGAGTTGCTGCAGTTGTAGTAAACGTCCCAATTCTTGTGGGATTTGGCCGTAAAAGCTGTTGTTTTGGAGGTTGAGGTTTGTCAGAAGGGAGAGATTGCCAACTTGAGGAGATATGAATCCATGCAACTGATATCCTTGTAGATTCAACTCTGTAACCCTTTGATGCATGGGGCTGCATGTGATTCCATGCCAGCTGCAAAAGTGGGTAGAAGTGTTCCAAGAGACCAAGATTCCATATGGGTCATTGGATATTGATTCCTTGAATTTGAGTAATGCCAAATGATCGGTCTCGTTTCCTAATGCAGTGGCAGTTGTGTTTGGGCCAAACCAGAGCAAGTTCAAAGTAAAGAGAAGTAACATGAGAGAAAAAGGCTTCATTTGGTTGAGGAACACGAGGCTGCTAGCTAGATCGTGGAATTTGTTTTGTTAATTGGGTGGGTGGGAATACATAAGAAGCACTTTCCTTTCTCCGTTACTGGACGGACTCAAATACTTGAGGCAATATATACTGTGAAATCTTCAATTTCAATTTTAATTACCATCCTTAAAAGTCAAGTCAATTGATTTATGTTATTAAGCCGAGTTGAGAAATCTGAGACTTTCGTGTACGTGTACGAATACTTTATTAGAGTCCATCCAGTCTAGTACGCAATAAAAGAGTATCTTTTTCTTGTTGGCGCCGCTTTCGGCTCAAAAGTCAAAAGTAAGCGGAACATGTTTATCTATCAAGTCATACATGCCGCTCATCTTCTTCCAGTAGGGGCTTTTCTCACTCTTTTCATCTCTCTCTGGGTTCTTTTTCTCTAATTTTGCTTACTGGTCAGGAGTCGTGCCCTGGTTATAAGTACCTCCACCACGTGAGATCTTGACAAGTTTTAATTTATTGCTTTTGCAACTTGATCCCAATTAAGGACACGGCATTTTTTTTTCCTTGCATGGATCTTAATATATTAAATATTGAATATCAAAGTATGACTTTACTTCAGCCTGGACTCTGAGGGTATCTGTCTCTGGCCAGCATGTGCTGGCATCACTTGTTGCAATCTACTTTTGATTATGGGCCATACGTTTCCCATCAATCAATTTTAAAGACCCTGTCAGATAAAAAGTTTGAGTGTTGCACTAAAAAGATTTCACAGAATTCTTTTTAAAATAAAAATAGAAATAAAAATCGGCTTGCACAACAAAATTGGGTTCAAATGTACTTGTGGTACATTCATTTTAAAATGTTTATTTTAAAATTAATTACGTGAATTATTAATAATTTAAATAATATTTAATTTAAAAAAAATAAAGATAACATATTTAAAGACCTAATTACAAATATTTATAAAATAAAGTAAAATATTTACTAGTCTAACTTGTTTGCAATGATTTTGTATCTTTAATTAAAAAAATTCAAATTACATATTTCTTTTAAAAAAACACTAATTTGTGTCTCCGTGAATTTCACGGATATTTTTATTATTTTTTATTACTTTTTTTTTATTTTTTTACATTTTGATTTAATATTTAATACATATTTACTTAGTTTTATGTTTTAGTCAATTTTACTTTTTATTATCAATTTTTATTTCAGCATACAATTATTTTTTAAAGTAGCAAAAAATGTAAAAGTAAATATATATATATTATATATATATATATATATATATATATATCAATTTTTTTACTTAGCATTCGCTTTATTTTTTCTTTGAGATAATAATAATAAAATTTTAAAAATATATTTATTTTTTTTCTAGTTACTGACTTTACTACATAATTGTTTTAGTGTATTTTGTTACTCTGCTTCAACTTTAACTTGTTGATAGTTGACCCAAAACAAACTTTAATTGTTTATAATTTAAAGTAAATTAATTAAATATACTAATCATAATTTCTTAAATGATGCTGGAATCCTACGTTGAATGAGAAACAGATTAGAACATTAAAGTCTCCCAATGAAGAGTCCACGTGGCTACCCAAAAGCAAAACATTGTAAAAGTAAATGAATTGAGAAATGGCATAAAATACATCAGGCCGCAAAAGGCGGAAATAATGTTAGCTGAATTGATATTAGGGATTGACACTTGACAATCACGTTAGTAAATATATAATATATAATAGATTGTGAGTTGTTTGATTTAAATTATGCATAGAAAAGATTTTGTTTATTTAGTTTATAATTTTTTATTTAATTAAACAAGTGAAAATTCTAATGTTATATTTGGTGTAAAGAAATGAAATATCATTTCAAATTTTATTATAAAATTAAGGCATTTCTGTATTTGTTACTGAAAAATAGATGTAGAATGATATTTCTATTTTAAATTTTATTCTATAAATTTGTGGAATTTCGTTCTTAAAAAAAAATGAGATTGTAATTTTATATTTTTGTGAAATAAATTTCTCATTTTTTATTTATTATAATTTTTTTATTTTATAAAATGACAAAAAATTTTTTATATAATCTTATTAATTTTAATATAATAACTCAATCTAATCTCAATCAAAACTTATGTAGCGTGACAGCTTTTGCTCTATGCTTAAAAAGAAAAATGAAAAGAAAAGAAAATAAATAAATAAATAATAAAAAAAAGAGAAAAAAAGATCGCGAGATAGAAAACAACGATAAGGGCATCGTAAACAACAAGCATGGCTAAGATTTTCGAAAGAAAATAACGACAAATATCCAGCCCTAGACTTGTGTACACCAAAATTGAATAAACACTTGCCTTTTCTCACTCTTAATCTCTCTCTGTGGGCTATTTTTCTCTAATTTTGTTTACTAGTCAGTAGTTATGCAGTGGTTAAGTAATCCACCTCCTGAAATCTTGATTAGTTTTAAGCTATTGCTTTGCCTTGATCTTGACTGCTATTTTTTGTTTTGACTTTTATTTGTTTTTTTTTTTCCTGGGTGAAAGGTGAGAATTTCTTGTTGTTAGCCCAAAGTTTATTTTGGCATTGATTTGGTAATGATTACAAATATTATCTTTGATTATTTTATACTATTTACTATGCTTGATCTTGGCTAAAGAATTCTATTGTAGATTTATCAAAAGATCACATGAATGTTTCATAGAAGTCACAAATATCAGCAAATTAATAAGCATATGAAGTTGTCTCGGATACAAATCTTTTAATATAAATTAAAGAAGAAAAAGATTGTTGTACATTACAAAGAAAATTTCTAAAATATTAAAAGAGACCAGCTTGGAGCCTGCCAATCAAGAAAATCAATTTACTCTTGAAAACATGAATATTTCAGTTGCTGCTGTGAAGGATCAGTCGTCTCATGAATTGAAGATGAGTCTACTAGCGTCCATCAGTCAAACTTATAGAATACGAAAGATAAACTTGTTCATAAACTGAAGATAAGTCTACTCATGAAATTACCTTTTTTTGTACTGCACGTGTCTGCTCTGCACAAAAACTACTAAAAGTTATCAGAAGTAGTTGTGAGATATTCTAAAATTAATGCCAAGGAATATTTACTATATAAATGAGAACAACTTGAAAAACAAAGTAAGAAAAAGTCTTCTACAACTACAAAAGCTGAAAAAGGAGCTAAGGAGTCTGTAACGGTCAATTGAAGGTGTATTTTATATTCTCAACTCATTTTAAAACCCCAACAAGAAGATAATAAGTGAATGACAAGAGAGTAACTGAGTTCTATTGCTTCTATTGCAGAACATTCATTGTATTGTATTAAAACTTGAAATCTACTCTGCAACAGAGTTGTTTATCATTGTATTTGTGAAAGTCCTGTATGACTGTTTGATTTGAGAGCTTAGAGAAGTTTTAGACTATTTGTTCTAACTTGGAGAGGTTAGGATTGAAGAAAAACTACTTGTGTTCTAGCTTAGAGAGGCTAGTGTTGAATAACACTCGAAAATAGTGAAAAATCTCAGTTGTGCTAGGGACTAGACGTAGGTTCTATTGTTTGGGAGCTGGACCAGTATAAATGACTTGTGCAAACTCTTCTATCCCTTGTCTTTTACATTATCTTGCTTGACTGTGTGTTATTCATTCATTGCATGTGTTTTAAACTCTGTGTATACAAGATATAGCATTTTGAAATTTAAACTTGTTAAAGATTAACATGCTTATATTAATATATAAACAGTCTCATCTATGTTTTTGATATTGCTATTTTAAGTACTGCAAAAAGTTTCATTTTTGACAGGACTTGATTTAAACTCCCTTTTCAAGTCCATTTGCACCATTACATGTCATGTTATGTGGATTATATTAAATTTCAGCCTAAAATCAATTAGTGTTAAGTAAAGTTATCCAATAGATATATGAACTACACTGAACAGGTGACACAGATAGACTCTGACTCTAATATTATGTTAGATTTTAGCCTTAAACCAATTGATATTAAATAAAATTACTTAATAGATATATAAGCACTCCGAATATTGAGACAGATAATATGATGCCTTAACAATACCAGTTGATATTTGCTACATTGGAGAGCCATTTATACGGACAGAAAGCAAATTGGATTCCTTACCAGTTTCCACTAAAAAGTACTTGTCCGATAGTTTGAAAATGGATAGAGAATATATATTCAATTTAAAACTATTTTCTTGTCATTTTTCTCTTGCATTCTTTCTATTTTCTTTCTGGCCTTTTCATCTTTGTTGGTCTAGTCTTACCATCATTATCCTTAAGATTCTTGCGTTTAAAACCCTAAACTGTGACTTTTACACTATGTTTGGATGTAAAGAGAAAATAGAAAGAAAGAAAATGAGAAAAAAAAATGAAGAGAAGAGAAAATGAAGAGAAAAGTGCATTTTTACTTATATGTTTGGTTGAAGAGAAAAAAAAAATGAATCTTTTCTCTTGTTTGATTAAGTTTAAAAATAAGAAGAAAGAAATCATAATAATGTAAAATGACATTTTTCTTACATTATTTTTCATTTTATATCTTTAAAGTTTAAATTTTTTTATAAATTATATAAATAAATAAATTATACTTAAAATAATTTAAATATTAATTTATCAGTATTTAAATTATAAAATTTTATCATAGATTTTTTTCAATAAAAAATAATTTTTTCTTATTAAGTTTTTTATTTTTTTAATAAGAGACTAATTCCTATTTAAAATACAAATTTCTATTTTATCACTACAACATTCGTCTTATTAAAATTTTAACTTATTTAAATTATACTCTTATAAATTATAATTTTAAAAAATTATAATTAATTACTTTCAATTTTATGATATTTTAAATATGCTTATCTCAACTAAATTTTTTTTTCTAAATTTAAAAAAAAATAGTGTAAATTTTATCAAAATCTCCCTCCCTCTCACCTCCACCCCCTACCGGCCACCCCGCTTTCCCATCCTCCCTGCCCCCTACCCAACGCCCGTCCTCCACCCCACCACCGTGAGCCCCCTCCCCTTCCCCACTTCTGCCACTCACCCCCGGCCCCACCCCCGTCTACACTTCCCCCTACCCCTTCAGCACTTCTCCCTCGCCTATCTCACTCTCATTTTGAAGGTTTAAAGTCTTTTTCCAACAACTCTTTTTTCGCATAATTTTATTTGGATAAGATAAATTATTATTTAATATTTTTTTATTATTTATTTTTTATATAATATATCAAACAGAGCCTAAATTATTTGGTCGAGAAGTGAGAAACCATCATCATGCATTCATGCAGTCTTAATTTTGGTAGAATGCTATAAATTATGTACAAAGCATTTCTTTGGCAGTTCTCATCATTAGGACCTTTGATTAGTATCTTTGCCAAGTTCTTCCCTGCCCTGTTTCGCAATTAGTTGATTAGTCAAAGTGGACGATTACCAATCCAAGAATTAATAATAATGCAAACTCATTTTAATTTTTGTTTTATTAAATTAATTCTGATTATTTAACATTTTTAAAATTTTTATATTATTAATATACAATTTTCAGTTGCTTTAAATAATTATACCAAATGTTGGATTCGAAATACATAATATTGAATACTTAATTAAAGGGTTTTTTTTTTTAAATATACATAAATTATTTGTGCGTTTTTTTTTTTTATCGAGAGGCGAGAATTAAGATGTGGGAGTCGTTAGAAATCAATCCAGATGCAATGGCTTTAAAGGCAATATAGTAATGCCATTGCCAATCCCCCTCTGGCCTGAATCGCGCAGAGATTATGTGTGCTGAAATTGTGATGTCATCATCAAGGAGACTGGGTCAACAATGATGGTTCTATAATGGAATTGGGCTGGGCTATAATGAGTGCACTTTCTGGGCCATTAATGTGCCCACTGAGTTTACTGGGGTTGTGCAGCTCCAACTCAGAGTTAGCTCTGTGAGTTGACCAGACAACAAAGTTAGCTCTGTGAGAACAAAAAAAAATTAGCCCTGTGAAGGGTAAACAGCATCTGAAATGTTTTTCAGTCTGCTTCTTCTGCGCCAGTCCTCTTCGTCTGAAGACGCTCCCAAATCGGTAAATATTGAAATTTGATTCCAACTCTCAAGAGTTGAAGACCGGTGTTCGTTTTGATTACGTTCTAGCTACTTCTATAATAAACCCTAGTTTTTAATTATCCTCAAGTGGGGTGAATCAATTTTTCCCTCTCTCTGTTTCTTCTCGACCCAAACTGAGCTTATTCAAGTAATTTTCTTTTTTCGCTGAGAAGAAGGGAAAAGATACAGAATTGAAACGGAAAACGAAAAAAAAATTATGAATGTGTGATTATTAGAGCGTGTTGAAGTGGGGCTAAATTTGGTTTGTTTCCGTTATTGTTGATATTTGGCACCTAATTGCACTCTCTGAATCTAATGAAGTTTTATTTATGCAGTTTGGTTGTTAAGGGGATGAGATAACAGTGATGGGTTTGCCAAGGTTTGGGCGTCCTAAGAATGATGGTGAATTGAGTTCCAACCTTTATGTGGCCAATTGCGGACCATCCGTGGGACTTTCTCACGATTGTATTGCATCTGTGTTCTGCAAATTTGGGGACCTCAAGGGAATTTATGCAGCAGATGAGAGATGAGAGTGGTACCCGTGTAATCATATCTTATTCTGAAGAGAGTTCTGCCCAAGCTGCCTTAAAGGCATTAGATGGACACCCATGTCCTGAACTTGGAGGTCGATCCCTGCATATTCGTTATTCAGTGCTTCAGCCAACTTCACAGGTACTAGGTACTACTAATGTATTGCTTTATCTGCTTATGCAACGAGGTACATGGTCGTTGGTAGTTGACTCACTTTGCTTTGAAGGCCATTGATGGTGTCATTTTTTAAATTAGTGTTATTTACCGATTTCTTCTATAATATAGTTAAAGATATAATAACCTGGAAGACATGAAGGAAATGTGAGTTTTTGGAAAAGGTTCTGCTGTCTTTCAGTGGCCAGGGGATGGTGTGCTCATTTACTGGTGTTAGTTGCTACACCCCCAAAACTGCTTCTTTAGGGCAGAATGATTCCAACTATAAAAGAGCCATTTGGAGTCATTGACAATACTGGAGCACAAAGCCTTTGTTTTCAATTACGGGCACTCGGGTATTAATTGGTGTTTCTCTAGGCTTCCAGCTATGCTAAACAACTTAGAGGTCTTCAAAAATTTTAGTTAAATCGGCTGCTTAAGTTGTAAAAGGCTTTAGTCATATTATCATCCTCAAAAGCACAATAGCAAAACATTTTCTCCGTTTCATTTCCTTTTTTATTTTTGGTAGAGTAGCATTGTTAGCTTTCACTACTTCTACATGAGTGATTTTGCCTGACTTATTAATAGAAAGTGATTGATAGTCTATTGGTTCTATGTCCATTTGTACCAAAGACAATCAATCACAATTTTCTTCTGTTTGCCTTATTTGAGTCTCGAGTATTACATGATTTGATTGATGATTTATTCTCTGGTTGGATATAATCTTTGCACACACGTGTGATTATAAAAGTTATTGTTCATGTGATATTGAGGCCTTCATGCATTCTCTGATTTCTTATTTTCTATTCCATTATTTTCTTTTCTTTTCTTTTTTTTTTTAAATTTCCCCTGACTTTGGCTGCTTCCACATATCCAACTTTCGACATCTCTTAATTGAAAAGGTCTTTAAGTGCTTGTTTTAGAGAGCTTTTCCTTCGTTTGCCCCACTTTCCCAGTTTCCCTGCTTTCCCCCTTCTCCCAAGCAGGCCCTAAGACTGTATCCTCAATCAAACTAATATCCAAACTTACAGAGTAGCACTCTGATGTATTAAAAAGACATCAAGTCATTTAGAATTAGCTGTTCTTTCTCCATGTATAAATTGGATGTTCATTTTGAAAATTTTCTGTAAGTAGAATGTGAATTACTTGATTGTAATATGGCTTTGAGGAATGTATATGATGCTTTCCCCTTCTTTTTTTCTTTGTCTTTTACTATTTTGTTTTAGTTATCAATGCATCGGATTTCTTCCCAGTTCGTGTTTGTTGATGAGTTTACATATGTATTTAGGATCACGGGAGTGACTTGGTTCCTGTATCTATCACAGCGTCGGATCTGAGCATTCCAGGCATTTACCTAGTGCATGACTTCATTAGTGCCAAAGAAGAAGAGGTTAGCAGTCGTTGCCTTCCATATCAATACTATAGTTTTGCTTAGCTTATTTGCAATTTTATTTCAATCCTCTGTTTTGAATCATTTTCCACCTCTATTTGAACTTCATTTACAAATATGGGCCTTTTCCATCTTCTCAGGAATTGCTCCGAGCAGTTGACTGCAGGCCTTGGAACAATCTTTCAAAAAGAAGGGTTCAACACTATGGTTATGAGTTTCGTTATGATGTGAGTTTCCAAGGATTATTTGGGTCTTCTAAGGTTATTGGGTCTTGAAGTTTACAAAATTTTCCCTGGATTTTGTTCTTTTACTGAATAGGCAATTCTCATAGGATTAGGATTTATTGAGGTCAATATTTATGTGTTTCCTTTATTTTGGATTGTTCTATTCATTTACTTTTATGATGCCTAATTACATTAGGTGTAAGGCTCAGAGGATATCTTCTCTTATTTTGCTCCAAATCTTCTTGTTTAATAGAAAAAGAAATTTTATTAGAGAGAAAAAAGGAGAAGTACAACTAGGAGGAGGACACAAGATCCTCCAAAGCAAGAAAGTCTATATAAAAAGTAGAACAGGAAGAAACTAATTATGCAACAAGGCTACCCAATCTCTCTACACATCCGAGATAGGAATTCCCTTGCAGCATCAATGAGCAAAACACCAATGAGAAGCCAAAAAGGTGACTCTATCTCTTATCCAGTTTGGGGGCACAAAGACATCCTTGAAGATAAAGGCATTCCGCTCCAACCACACACAGCAAAGGATAGCAAAAAACTGCACACTGCCATAAAATTTTAGTCTCTGTTTTTACCAAAGCCTTTAAAACAAACCTTTTCAAAACTGCTATGAGGTAGAGGAATATGCCCAGTGCTCCTCAATGACCTCCATAAGGTTCTTCCGAAGGAAGGTAGCCTCCTTTCAATCCAAAAATAAGTGACATAATGTATCTGAGCTAGACCTGCACATAACACACATATCTGAAGAAAGAGAAGTGTGAAGCTTACAAATCACTCCAAATCTTTTCACTCCCATAATCCAGTTTAAACATGATCAAGTTCTCATTTCAACCTCAAGAAGACTTAAATCTCTTCCTTGTTAAGCTAAGTCACACTTATCATCCATAGGATCCTTTAAAATATAAAGAAGCCCCGACAATTTTAGACATATGGCTAACTGTTTATTAACAATTTTAGACATAGAAGCTTCAATTTCAAATATATTACCTCTTTTCTTTGCCTCAAAAAACTAAAAAGCTATGAAGCCCTGCACTTTTCCACACTAATTTACCACCACAAAGCTCATGCAGCAACCCTTGAAATGTTAAACTTGTTGCAGTCTTTTGTTAAATATTGAACCAATATCTTTCTCCCCATATACATGGGACTAGTTTCCATTATCATACATGATAATCTTAGTGACGGATATTACTAGTATTATCTTTTTTTTTTTTAATGTCTTGAACTTTTTTTATTCTCTATTACATCCTCATTATTTAGTTCCTTTCTATTGTCTTTAAATTAGTGGGAATCCAACCTTTTCCAGCCAACTAATTAATTATTTTGCACAATTGGTGATCCTATTCCATCCTAATTGGAAATGTGTGTTACTCATAACAAATAGTTTGCTGAATAATGTGAGAATATTGATTAATCCAGGCTCTCCTTCTACTTTATTTGGTTATGCAGACAAGGAATGTTAACACAAGGCATTGCTTAGGTGAACTTCCATCATTTGTTTCTCCAATACTTGAAAGAATCTCATCATTTCCAACTTTCAAGAATGCTGAAAATATAGTTTTGGACCAACTTACGGTATGCTAAATTACCGCTGCACTCCATGAAATTTTAATCTGATATTAAGATGGGTATTGTTTTTATTTGGTCAATCATGAGCAAAAATTTTAGTTTTTGTATACAGACCACTGATGCTTTTACATGATGAGTTTTGTTTATTTATGTTTGATGTTCTAAGTTTGAACGTCAATAACTATGTTACAGGTAAATGAGTACCCACCTGGAGTGGGCTTGTCCCCCCATATAGACACCCATTCTGCATTTGAAGATTTAATTTTCAGCCTTTCATTATCAGGGCCTTGTATAATGGAGTTCCGGAGATATGCAAATGGTGATTGGCTTCCTATAGTTGCTTCAAGTGCTGTTACAAAAGTGGAAAGTCCAGAAGATGATTCAAAGTTTATAAGGAGAGCTATCTATCTTCCCCCTCGTGCTTTGCTACTTTTGTCTGGAGAAGCACGCTATGCATGGCACCATTACATTCCACACCACAAGGTGTAATGTTATTTATATGAATTAATCATTGGTCTATCATGAACTTTATTTTAGTACTGATGAACCTTTTCCCCTTTTACATGCTGAAAGAAATTGCTGCATTTCAGAATCCTGTTTTGCTATCATGGTCTGAGAGTAGTTAGTAGTCATTTTATCCAATTTTTTTTTTGGGGGGCGGGGGGGGGGGGGGATATTAGTCACATATGGTATAAATGACACCTTTAGATCTTACGCATATCTTAAAAGGTGTGACAGTGCAGGAGGAAAGGCATTTTTTGCTAATGATCATACCAAAACATTTTCTCAAAACTTAAATATAGCACTTGCTAAACCTACCAGTTTCCAGAAGAACCTTGTTTGAGAATTTATATATCTAAGATAGTAAAATTCATTATGTGCCTTTTTTGTTATAAGACAATTTGCATTTCCTTATGCTACTTTGTACATTGAGCACATCAGGTATGTGTGCTTGAGTAAAATTCAGGTATATTAAAAAAGCTTCTTGTGTTAAAAAATGCTTATAATCAATATGATGTATAGAGAACTTTCGGCTCAAATTTTTGTGTAAAAATTAAGCAAAACTAAACATGCACTTGGTCTTTTGATGACTTGTAACCCTATTCATCTGAAGACGTTGGCTTCTGCATTTTGTCCTACCTGTTCATAGCGTGCTTTGCATGTTCTGTGATAGGGAAACTTTACTGTCTAATTTCTAACATTTTCATGAGAAATATAGTGTATTCTATTATTAGCATAAAACTTGAAGATTGATTGGAAACACCCAACTCCCCCTTTCTTAAATGCATTTAGGTGAGCCTTGGTAATATATAGGATTTCATTATATTTTTCTACCTCCACAGATTGACCTAGTGAACGGCAAAGTTATCAGAAGGGCTTCAAGAAGGGTATCTTTTACATTTCGTAAGGTTTGTGGATCTCAAGGTTATTGTTTTTCTCTGACTAAAAACATCATACTAATCCCCCTTTAGTATCTTTTATTGTTAGTGACTCACTATCTATTTGTTCAACACAAGGGAAAAAATAGAATTTTCCTTATTGGTAAGGGAATTAATCCCATAAGTTATTTCGGTTGCTGCCACTTCTGCTGTCATGAACTCCTTTTAAAGTTACGGCTTTTCATGTGTACTATTCTATCTTTTTTTTTAAAAAATCTTTTTCGTAGTTAATATGATTAGTTGACATACTATAATTTTCCTGTAATGTATGTAAATCCAGTAATAACAGTTTTGGAAACACATCATACACATGCTTCAGATTGCTGTTCAATAATTACCCAATAAAAACCTCAAGAACAGTTGGTATGCCTATAGTTCACCATTGGTGTTGAAACCTTTAGAGATATGTAATAATTATTTGTTCCAAGATGTTTCTTTTCTGGGAAAAACCTGCATGTTAAAATTCACTGTATGTGTACACCAGGTTAGAGCAGTTTCATGCAAATGTGAATATCCTCAGTATTGCGACTCTCAAAGATAAGGTTTCCTTTTGTGCGTCAAATATCTATATCGTGGACTGTCGCAATGAGTAATAACCGGAGGTAAGTTTCTGTATTTGTTCGTTGTTTCTTGATATTATTGTGATATATATAATTGCGGTCTTTAAGCAGGTGATCATCCTGCTGATGGATTTTACTCGAACAAACAAGCAAGACTGATGAAGAAGGAAAATACAAGGGCTGTTATACTCGGAAGATCATGATTCATTAGCTATTTTTGCAAAAAACAAATTAGTTTTCATTTCTTTATTTCATAATATTGGAGCTAATATTACTCCAGACTCCAGCAGCCCTGTTATTTTTGAGTTGTAGCCTCACGTGGCACCACAGCTGCAAGCCATTAACTTTCAAGGTTCAATTTTGGATTTTATAGCTTCAATGCCGAGTTTACATAATCAATTTCAAGGTAAATTTTTCTCCATTTTTTGTTTTTTTTGCAAGCACTTGATATGCAACAACATCGTAAAGTTGCTTTTTTTTTTTTTCTCATTTACTAAATCACCCTCTCCCACGCTGGTTTTTATGCGGAACTTCACCTGGATTGCTGAAGCCTGAAGGGATCGCTTCAGCATCATTTACAGAGATCTTCAAGTACCATTGTTTAAGCATATTCAGAGGATTCCATGCGAATCGGGGTCATGTTTGAGATTCAGTTCAGGGCCCAATCAAAATCCGAAATACATTATGAATAACAAAGACTAGCCACAGAATAACACTTACTTTCCTTTTTATGTTCCCTCCTAATTTTCATCATAAAATCTTCCCATCCACTAACACGTTAAAATTACCAATTGTATCGAGTAGATAGTATGTATTTTGAGGACTGGAAGTTGAAATGGTTTTCTTTTCACTGATAATACATACAACTATAAACTCAGGCCTTACCAAGAATGCCAAAGCACTGATCTAACATGTAATGGGGCTAACCGGGGACTACTAGATAGACATATCTTTAAGCCTATAAATATTACACTCTGAATCCCCCAAAAGTTTTAGTTTCAATAATGTAGGTAAGAGACTTGATAAATAAAGTCATGTATTGAGACCGGAAGAAATGAAGAAATACTTCAAGCATAATTTGTTATCACAAAATGCCCCAATCAAACTCAAAAGGAAAATTCTACCGGATAACCATAAGACTAGTGATAAATGTTGGGCAATAATGTGCCAGCAAGAACAAAACGAAAGTGTTGTAAAGATGAGAATGCATACGTGAATGGGGGAACATACAAGGAAAATAAAATTAGTAACAAACATGCGGGAGAAAGTTAAGAGTGCCTACGGAGAAAGACCAACGAAAACTTCAGTGAGAAAAGTTGATCAAATGAAAGATAGTCCAATTAAAAAGAGTTGAGAAAGACCTAAAGAATTTAGGAGAAACTACTAAAAAAAACCTTATTGACTTATTGTCAATGATTTTACTGAAAATTTTGGTGTTTTAATAGATTCCAATGGAATCAATTAATCCATATAGCCAACCCCTGGCTGTTGTACAAGACGTTGCAAATTTTCACCAAAATGCGTATGCATTCTAATTCGCTCAAAACCAATTCCTTCACCCCCTAACATTGGTTAAGAGAGGAGAAGTGCCATATGGCTCGCGAACATTGGCTTTGCGAGGTACATTTTGATAGGGAAATCAGCACATTTTATCCACAATCAAGCAAACTTATCGTTACAGCACTAACTACAAAATGAACATAACAAGTGCCTTCAAACATTTGTATCAATTTTTCTTTCCCACGTTAGTGGGAGAAAGAAAGATCTTAGATGTATACCATGCTTTGTACAAACAACCACCTAAAAGAATACTTCCGTATAGATCAGAGTGAATTCTCAGGATCCTTACCATGCATGCATTTGATGAAGAAATCCAGATCTGGCAAGCAAACATTCCCCTGAAGCAAAGATGGTTGTTGATATACAAAGAACGAAAAGTGCCGGCGATCAGGATCATTTCTGGGCTTTGCCATCTCAACCAATCTCGTGTACCCTTCTCTATCATAGCATAGGAGTGCATTCTCTCCAGCAGCCATCAATTCTCGATCCCAAGCTGAGTTTAATACCTACGGAACATAAAACACTTGGTCAGCACTCATGCCAAATAGATGAAAACATCCATGGGTCCAAGTTGACCAAAATAAGTTATGCAAACTATCAAAACAAGTATCACTCCTGCCTTCATGCAAGCTACCTCAAAGCTGGACTCTGGTGGGAAAACTTAGCAAAAGAAATATATTCTATGATGTTCCAGGGGAGGTTAAAGATGTATGAAACAGCAATTACCTGCCAACTCAAACCCTCCGGATCAACCAATGATTCATTAGCTTCTTGGGTAGAAAGCGGAAATCCTAAGCAAACAAATTTCATGATGACAGCATGTTTTCTCAGAACTTCAAACACAGGAGAGTATCCATCCTGATTTGTAGGGTTGTGATATCCTGCTGTCAACTCTGCTGCATGACTAGGAGTCTTGTACCACCAGTATACAGCAGGAACCTGCATGCCAGTTTAAAGCATTTATTCATTAATTTAGAGAATATGATATAACTTCAGTCTGGTATGTTTTTTACTTCAAAGGGAAGGGATAAGATTTCATTTTTAGGAGATGAAATGACCATGCTTCCAAAGGTTGAATGCCTGTGGCAATAAATAACATCTAAACATAAAAATAAAGAGTCAGGAATTAAACCCAATTTTTTTTTCCTTTCGCATTGGATAGTTTAAGTCCTGATCTCTTACCTGCCCAAGAACCAAAAAAATTATAACAGAAGCATTTACCATTTAATAAAATAATCAGAAATAAATTATTAGTGGGAATAATTCCGGTTAGAGGCCACCCAAATAAAATATTAAAAGGAATTGACAGAATCTAATTCAATTAAATAACCACACTGTATAATAGAATAACAACTTGGATAGACTGAATTAGAAATATTTTTGCTAATGCCTTAAGCACGAATTATCCAGTATTTTTGGTGTCCCCTTAAAAATGGGCGAAAAACTCCAGGACAAGCTTTATATGAAAAATTCATCCCTGAGTTTCACACCCCCCAATTTTATACCAAACTGGCTCTAAGTATCGTCAATCAATTATGAATGCACTCAACACTGGCAATAACCAATGTTGTCCAAATTTAGTCACACAGCTAGAAGATGAAACCCTACCTTGACAATTATTTTTGTTTCCTCAAAAGCAAGGCTTGCAAGAGACAAAACATTATCTGCATGGTCTATTAATGACTGGGAGTACCAATGTAAGAAGAAGCGCCCATAATAGTTGTCATAATCACCTCGCTCACAAAAGAATCCAGTTTCATGTGGCATAGAATTGTAGTGTCCAGCATTATCAGGTCCTCTAGCCCAGAAAGAGTGACCACGTAATTTGGCTGCTCTGCGTAGACTATTTTGCAGGTATTTATCATAACACTGCCCATAGAAAGTGAGAAAGAAAAAAAGGACTTCTTTATCAACATATAAAATATGATAGCAAACAAATACACTAACATTTACAATCCATAATAATGCAACTATTTTAAAATGGGGCCACAATATGAGGTACCTGAAACTCACCGATACCAGGATACCTCCACCCCATCCTTTCTGAAAAAGAAGGGTATTTCAGCTCCCCAGATGCTCCAAGTCCAATTTCCACAGCAGAAATCAGACCTTCTGCAAACAAGTCGTCAAACTCTGTCCGAAAGCTTCTCATCAAATCAAAATAGACCTGTATATATTTTAGAGAAGGATAATCAGTAACAAACACAACAGATAAAAGCATAGGTAATTTTTAATTGAGGAACACTTTTCAAGAATATAATGTACGTAAATCATAATGCACAGCCTCCAATAACCACACACACACACACACACAACAGAAGAAGAAAGAAATAAACAAGATTATTTTCTTTCTAGATGAAACAATTAAAGTGGAAATTAGCATGTCAATGCAACTAACAGACATTTGGCAATATAAAGTGAATACTTAATTTTTGAATCAAAGATAGAAATTGATTATTGATGTATTAGATATTTTCATACCTCAATTCCAGTTCTTCCTTTCAGAACTCGCTCTTTGTCAATTCCCCAAGAAAGGCATTCAGTATTCCTCCGTCCCTCCCGATCTGTGAAGAATATATCCTGGTTGTCTTTTCCGATATCCAAAACCCATTGTGGGAGGGCAATCAATGCATCACTAGAATCACTTCCTCCAAATTCATGAAATGCCATAACAACCTTCAGAATTCGAAATTAAGAATCAAGATAGGTTCTCTAAAAAATGTCAAAGATGCTTCCCATGACAAGATTACACATCCACTTAGAGAAACCTCTGACATATTTGGAAACAATATGATGTTTCAAATATTCATGTAATACACTGAAAAATCAGAAATACTTAATAAGTAATACATTTGAATTCATCCACTAGTTATTCTGGCTAGATAATAATATAACAGCTGGAAAGCAGATTGACAAGAAAAAAAAATTGTATGAGTAGCTTGCAAATTTCCAAACTGAAAAGACCTATATCACACAAGAGTTGATAGCATCTGCTCATTCTGAACTCCTTTCTTTCATGTTCTACCACACCTCCCTAATCCATCAGACATCCATCTTTGTTCCCTGTTTTGTCCATGTTTTTTATATTAAAGTTTCAAGCATTTAATAAGCAGGACTTCCGTCAGAAGTCCAAACCAGAAAACGGACATTTGTTTTGGACAAGAAATGACTAGATCCCATCAACAAAACTACAGACATGCACAAACATAGACACATACTAGGGTGTTTGTAAACTTTCTTTTCTAAAGGGCATGAATGTATGTATAAGATAATAAGAGCAATTAAAATACATACCTGCAACTTCAGCTTGAATTCTCTAATAATGTTAAAAAGTTCTCTATAGCCAGACCACACATATTTCTGCGGGCTCCAGCCTTCAATAATGCCCCACCAACAATCCACAACGATACCATCAATATTTAAAGACTTAATATGGATTAGCTCCTGCCTAATGCCTTCAGGATCAATCAACTGGCAAAATTTGTTAATAATACCAGCCTGAAATAAAAGCCTTAATTTAGAAATCCTTAATCAAATACAAGGTCTAAACACAGTCTAAGCCTTAAAGGGAAAAAAAAGATGGAACCTGTAAATGTATAACTTGTTGTCTAGACTCTAGAACATATAATACAGGTTGGATGCTGGTTAGACATTCAGCATAACAAATACAGAAGACAGAAGCAAATAGAAGGCACTTACTGGAAGCTTTATATAAACTGGAACATATGGTGTGCCAGTAAAGTCATTCTCATGCTCCCCAGAATGAATATCTTGCATAAGCTGCATTAATAAATTACAAAATCAGATGGTTCAGGCTTACAGCTGCTAATATAAGCCCCCCCACCCCCATTGTTGGTATTGATACCAAAATTAACAGCATTTAATACAGAACATGCATTAATTTTTATCCTAAAACTATCTAGCTTACTAGGAACCAACATAAAGCCATCGATCCATTGAGACATAGAAGATTAACATCAATCCAGTAAGTTCAGGTGCATTCTACATCTTCTATATCACTCCATATCAAAATTGTCATTGTCATATTTTTTTTCCTTATAAAGTAGTCAAATGAATTCTGCTTATCTTAATACTTAGGTTATCCCAGGTGGTCATGTGGTTCACATACAGATACGTCAATCAGTAATACTTCATAAACAAGGGAACTTTGCTCAATGAATTTTGCTCAATAACCTAAATCCTATTTATATATAAGAATACCATTCCACGATCATGTTATAAATTTAAATCCACCTCATTTTGGGTAAAAAACAAATAAAAAACTTTATGCAATTGGTGTGCAGTCCTGGCTCATCAGGAAAGTATAGCATAAGAATGTTTAGTTTACAATCTTCAACCAGAGATTGATCAAGAAAAAAAGAATTCATTAGGAGAAAGGGAGAGTACAGACAGAGGATAAGAAATCCTCCTAGATCATGCCACTGAACAGATAAAAAAATAGAAAGAAAGGCAACACATAACCACAGAGAAGAAGAATGGAAAAACCATGCAAGTCATCTTATGCCTCACTTATCAAGAACCAAGCTCAAAATTTGAAGAACAGGCAAATTATGGGACAAGAAGAAAAAAAAAGTGGTCGTATCAGAAACATTAATGACAAAGGCAATAGATCTAGACTACTAAAGTGTAGAATTAAACTATACTTAGCTAATTGTTCAGATTTCAGACAATCACAAGCATGAAGAAAAGTAAGGACAACTACAATGATTGCTCGTGTGTAAAGCTGAATCTGCATCACATATGACACAAAACACTTGAATTAGTCAACAAAATCACCTGATCAGCCTCCAAGCAGTCAACTGAATTGATGGGGCTTGCACTTGCATATTTTTCATTCTTTGAGTCACTTTCTGCAATTACAACAGAATCAATGGATGCAGGTGACAAGCTTTCATCAATTCTAAGCATTGGTTGCTGATTCTCTAGTGTTTCTTTAACAGAGCAAGTTCTCAAAGAACCAGTAGAGAGTGGGCTTTCAACTGACCTTGCTGCAAATGATCCCTGCATAATATCATGAGTTTGCAAAGTTATTAAGGTAAAGAATTTCCAAATGATAACAAATGATTTCCTTACCCAACTATATCCTCAGTTATAATTATATCTTCTTTTCTGACAAAGGGAATTAGGATGAGGACAAAAATTTCCTGGCTGAATTTTCTTCACAAAGACATCTAAAAATAAGACAGCTCCTTAATACTGTGAAATGCGAATTTTTATTATCGGAAAACAAAGATTTCATCCATGTTGGTACTTCCCTTGTGATAATATTATTCTTCTCCTTTACATTCTTAGAAATCATGCTCTATTCTGCAATAAGAAACGCAAGGAAAAATACTTTGCCTTTGCCTGAACCCCTGCAATTCTTATAAACACCATAGGAAAAGCCTAACCCAATATCCGTAAAAGTGGTTTGGTTTGCATTCGTACGCCAACTTTTCAAATTTTTTTCTTTTGATGAGTCTGAGTAACAAGCAACTAAAATTCAAGTACATTGCCACACTTTCTTACTTCCCAAATACCAAATCTTCTAACCTATCAACAAATTGGACCATTCTATAACAAGCTAACAGAATCGTTGGCGAATTCAAGCTCAAGCAGGAAATTTAGGAGAATTGCAAACAAAGAAACAGACCATTTGAGAAGGGGGCGGGCACTGCCTGTAGGTGGTGCCGTCGGCGTCCACAACCCAACCAGCCTCACGTGCGAGAGCGGCGAGCACATCGTTCATGTCCGCACGAGCCGGGAGAGGGAAATTGCCATACTGACGGAGCCCGGCGAGCATACGGCTCGTAATGGCTCGACGGTGACGCTCCCGGAGCTTGGTGCGCTCCTTCTCTTTTTCTCTCTCTTTCTTTCCCTTTGCGGCAGAATTAGGCCCCGTAGCCGCCGCCGCCGCCGCCGCCGCGGCGAAGCCACGAGGGCGGCGAGGCTGAGGTTGAGAGGGGACTAAATAGTCGGAGGTGTGGTCGCTTTGAGGGTCGAGATCTTGTGCAGAACCATCGTGGTTGATGCTCTTCTTCATCTTACAATTCTACCTTTCTTCTACCATTTCCCATTCATTAATACGCTCACACTAACACTCTCCACCCTCTTTAAGATTTTTTTTCTTAAAAAAATTGGAGATGTTATATTAGTAAATTAAATTAAATATATATTTTTCTTTTTCTCTTCTATTAATAACACGAGAATCGAGAGTGTGAAGAGAGTCAAGAGTGAAATATTCATGAAATCAACTAAATACTATTTTTTTTATCAATAATAATTATGAGATTAACACTTTAAATAGTGATATTATAAATAAAATTTATGGAATTATAATTTATTTTCAGTGTAATTAATTATTTTTGAATTATTAAATATTATTTTGGGATATTTATTAACGAAGATCTAATATAATGGTTATTTATATTTTTACCAAAATGTTTTTCTTAGGTAAGAAATGAGAAAGACACTCGGTAATTCAAAATAGATTGAAGTGGTGGCAATTTATTTTTTTAACTTTTTTTTATTGAATTTTTGTTTTTTGTTTTTGGTAATTATTGCATTTTTCTTTTTCCTAAACTAATGAAATGAATTGGGCCAGCATAAAAGACCGGACCCGGTTCGAACTATATATTTGAGTTACTTGGGCTTGAGCTGTTGCATAATTTTTTTTCTTGTAAAAAGGTAAAAATGTTATAACTTCTGTAGTGTATCCAATTTGTGGATGTAGAATTAAAATTTAATCTTTTAGATAATAAAATTTTTTAATTCACTACAATAATCTTATGATATTATTAAATATTAATTAATTGTATTATGTGTGATTGCATTGTTCTAGTTTCTTACATTTCTTAACAAACACGGTTTAGAATTATATTATACAATCTAAAAGGTTATATGCTAACATAGCAAACAAAGTATAGAAATTCACAAGTAAAATGCGTGTTCTATATCATTTAATGGCTCGTCTTATTATTAAGGATAAGTTTAGTATTTGTCCAAAATTAAAGGTGAACATGCATTAATTTTTCGTCTCCATTTTAATGGAATACCATATTAAAGATGAAAGTACAAAATGTACCAGGATGAGACACTGCCCATATTTACTTTCATCCAGCAACCCACTAAATGAAATTTTGTTGAGTTTGTGCAACTAGTTTTTCTCATCTTCAAGACTCCAAGCTCAGTTGAATCATTCCTGTCATATATGATGTACCCACGACAGCGTGACTGCCAGTACTCTCCTCTGTACATGTTTGAGGATGGTGCACAATGGCGCCAACATTCATCTGATGAAGCAGTCTCAGGATCATTGTAGTTGTAGGACTGAAAACAAGCCAAAATTATGTTCTTTTGGCTGTATGAACGTCTTGATCCAGTGCAAATGTGCTATTTGCATGATCATCTTTCTGAAGTCAGATTTTGGGTTTGTGACAAAAAAAGGTTCTGATTCGTGATCTAACAGGACTGAGGATAGTGTATGGCTGCACTGCAGTGACTGCATCAGTGGGGGAGCCAAGGGCCCCACCCCTCAAAACTTATTTAAAAATTTTCAAATAATGTTATATTTGACCCCTTAGAAAAGTAAAAATTAGTCTTTGTCCCCTGAATAAAATTTCTGGCTGAGAACTGCACAATGATTCTACATTGGAAAAACTGGAACCAGACAATAAAGAGCACACGGATAAGATAGACCGAGTTGTACAATAAATTGCGGTCTTTCAGATCAGGTAGGAGACAATCATACAAATTACTAATGCTTGTCTCCCCTCAATAAACTAGACACACTTCCTATTGCACTGCCATTAATATGCTTTTTCTTTTCCCTTTTTATCCTTTTTTTTTCTCTGAAAAGTGAAAAAGGATATCACACGCATGCATAACTGTTTGTTGTTTTCATGCACTTACTTGACTGGTCTACAGACTACAGATAGAGAGAAAGTTCAGTCAAAGATGCTGTGAAAATCTAAAATTTCACCAATGATGAGAAGGGCTCAATTGACTGAAACATGTTTTCTTTTGTGTTGGTAGTACATGATCATGATATATGACAAATCAATTTTCTAAAAGAAGGAGCACCAATGATAGCTTACAGAACCCAGAGGTGGTTTCGGGCTTTCGGCCATCACAGAAGTGAATGGTACAAAAAAAATAATAATAACTTGTGGATACAACATGGGGACCTTTTCTGAAACACGATCACAATTCCTCATTAAACAATAACCCCTTTCCCCCCCCCCCCCTTTTTCTTTTTTCCCCTCTATGTTTCACTTGGTGACGAAGGCAAAGAGAGCCAGTAGTTCAGTCTATTTCTACCATGGTTTGATGTTTATTCAGCAATTGGAGTAAATAAACATTGACAACAATGATAATATTAGCAGAAAAGGACTGAACTTCTGATAGTCACATCAGTGTATGTGGAATACTTTACTATCCTCCCAGGAGCTCTGGGTGTCTCAGAGGAGATGTTGATTAACAAATTGCCACTTTAGTTCTCCGTTGGCATTGAATCAGATACACAGATGTCCCCCCGACAAAGTGGGCATACCCTGTGTAAAATATAAAAAGTCAGATACATTTCAAGCATCTCTAGCACAAGCGGCATTACATGTAAAGTTACTGACATAATCATTACATAAGTAGAGGACCACGCCATGGTACATCAGGGCATATATAGCTCATTTTGAAGATGAAGAATGTCACCAATTATCATATCAGGAACCTCTTTTAAGTTGTTCATATGACTAAGCAAGATTTTAAGACTCAGGAAATCCATTACATCAAGTTTATCAGAAAGGCATTTAAATCTTTATATCCTTCTCAATATCAACCTACATATATTATATAGTTTATATCCATCACCAAATATCTTATGTTTTGAAAAGAATAGCACAGGTAGAAGTGTCAACAGAAAATATGGCAGTAAAAGAAATGGCAGAAGATGAAATCTTATGTTTTCTCTACAGTGCAAACCAATGGCATTTGACAGTTAGGGAGTAACATACTAATTCTAATTATACGGGGATTTGATCACGGGTTAATAATCACAAGAAGATAGGGCAGAAGCCCAAAAGATGGTACAAAATTCACTCAGTCTGGCCCATGTCCAATCTTTAGCAGCATATAGTTTTGCAAATATCTAGTGTTTACCAGCAATACATTTCACTGTTAGAGTGCCTCTAAATACAAGGTCCTAGATATGCATAGATACAATATAGCAATAAATTGGCATGATTAAATAATAACAGGCAAATTTGTATAAATACAAAGTTGTTAACCTTATAGTTAACCAGAAGAAGACAAATCCATATTCCCTCATACCTGTGAATTTCCTTCAGCCACTTGTCTATACAAGTTCTATGAAATTCATGATGGCAAGGCAGTACTCGCATACTGTCTCCATCCTCATACTCCACAAGGCATATATAGCATCTGTGAAATTAGGGGATTAGCAAAGGCAATATATATATATATAGTTATCCAATATTAGTACAATGCCCACACACGGGCCCTACACTAGTTGAAGTTTAATAGTAATAAATGAAAAAGTGTAGTATACACATATGCATACTAAGTAAAAAAAAAAAAGTATAATAAAGGAAGAGGGTAAAAGGCCCTACTTCATGGTAAAATAATTGAGATTGAGAGTGATGAGAATCTCAACAATTACATATAAACTCATGCCTCAAATCATGAAAAGTTATAGCTAAATAAGCTACAAGTGACAACAAAAACTGGGTATGAAAATGGCAGGTAAAATTTCACTGTATCAGTTGGCATTTTCATGTCATCATGAAAAACATTATAACATGCAAAAGGACATATTATGATCAGAGCCAGTGACCTCCTAAGACATGACTAAATATTCTTGATCATTGTTTGCATTCTCCTTTTTAATTTTCGTTTAGGAAAAGTTGCATGCTATGAAAAGTTTATCTGACATGTTACACAAAAGAGATGAAAGAGAAAAGGGTTCATATCAATAAAGACAAGGAATTGAAAGTAGGGGGAGGGGGAAGAAAATCCTATAAAGGCATTTGATAAACCAAATACCGAGTGGTGGGTAAATTTGACTACGTACTGTACAGCATCTTCTTGATGTTTGTGCAACTTTGTGAATAATTTGACAGGCAAGGACTCCACAACTTCATTAGGTGCAGGAACAGATCCAATAGAAGACACAGAAGGGCGGGAAGATAAAACCACAGATTGCTGGTGAATTTCATCCAGAACCTAATTAAAATATGTACAAAATATTCAACTTGTATAAATATATAATGAATGGCCATCAGAATATCTAACAGCGCATTAAAATTACCTCAAATAAGGCTTCAGCTAGCATAACAATTCTTGATATGCTAGCTCTAGCATTGGTATCATCATGCAAATTGGTATCACGAGTTACTGCTTCGGCATGTACAACGACCATTTCTATGTTGACCAGACAAGATACATGATCTGTCGTGTCCAGAAAGATTTTCAAACCGGCTACCCAACCGCTGCAGAGCCCGAACCTAAACCATTTTAAATTTAGATCATTAACTTTGGGCAAAGTCCAGACATGGGGGAAAAATCTCATGTACAGATGATTTTATAGAAGTAAGCCCAAGTCTTAGTGGTTCGTTTTGGATTTTTTAAAATCAAAATTTAATTATGCCAATATCAACCAAATTACTTTGCTACATGTGGGTGTGCCACATTTATTGGAATCAAGCATGATATCTTTTCTTTCTTTTATTAAAAGGCTATGCTTTTGGCTTGATAGTATATTATCAAACCATCAGTTGTTACTCAAAATTCAGACAATCCACAAACCTGGGACCGAATTCTTCTTCTCCGTTCAAGGAAATTTGACCTATGTTCCAGTAGATCCTGATACCTAGCTTCTCTTGATCGTGAAGTCTCAACCTCATTGTCTTGGATGCTAAACAAGGAGCTAGACATGCTGGATGGAGGATATCCAGATGTAGAAGGAGAATTTACAGCACTATGATCAGATGGTGACACTCTTGAATCTCCCTCCCCTACTTGTCTTCCACTATCTTGACTAGCATCTCTCACATCTCTCTCTTGTTGCAGAGGGAAAAAGGTGAAGTCAGATAATGTTGATCGGCGGAGAACTCTGTCACGAAGCCTTCCAACACTTAAAGTTCGGCTAAAACGAACGTTACGCTCAACAGGTTCTCGAGCTACATTTCGCCGATCCATATGTCTAGTCTCAACATTTTCAGTCTCAGTATGAACTCTTGAAGAAAACAAGTTCACATCCAGCACTTCCCTTGCACCATCTCTTTCTCTAACCACATCCTGGATAGGAGAAATTGTGGGATTGCTCTGCAAGTTGCCAGGCAAACCTAATGCTGGGGCATTAGACCTTAAATTATTAGAAGCATCTTCATGACACTGTGTAGGCACTTGATTAACAAAAGATGCATGAAGCAAGTCACTACATTGTCGAGTTTCATTTCTATTAATTAAGCTGCCAGGAGAACCTGGATGCAGATTAAGCTCATCTTCATTGTTAAATATAGAAAGACTTGCAGAAGAAACAGGGCATGGCCTTGATGACCCCAAACTGGTGGTTCTGCTAAGTCTGAAGCTTATATTACCAGGAAAGAGGCCAAACCGAGAAAGGAATCGATTTGAAGGGTTCAAAGACTGAGTTGAAGAAGCATGTGCAGAGCTGCTATCAGTTCTGGATGCAGTGTTGGGAACGCTCGTTTGACCCCACTCATCATCATCAAGGTCAATGTTAGGAGGCATACAAGGAATCTCATCAGATTTAACCTTTCTAAAAGACTCTGTTTTCACTTCATCTGAGTCTATTCCATTGCCACTGGTGTATGTAATATCACTTCCATTTACTTCATTCTGATCACCAACCTAAAGCATGAGTTGTAAACTCCAGTTAGGCAGTTAGCACCACAAAACTTGACCAATCAATCAAAAACTGTTATTAATACAAGATGGTTATACTGGAAACAAATATCTGAGAAAAAATTGGAAAGAGAAACTCTTCCGTTATATTATTTCCAAAATAGCTTGAAAGGCACTTCATAAATTAAAAAACAAAAAAAAAGGCCTGATAAGATAATGAGGCTAACAATAGGCCAGAGACATAGTGCCAAAAAGTTTTGATACATCAAAATTTCTTAAACTTGTAACAAGAAATCAATGTAAGAGTTGATGACTTGTATAATATAAATGATATTGCATCTTTGTAAATTATGTCTTTTCCTCCATTAAGAATCAATGTATTACGTCATGTCTATCTGCAGTAAATTAATCGGTAAATGTCAAAGAATAAACTCAAGCAATTTCTGAATTCTTGGCAGTGTGATCCTAGTAGCAACCTCCATTTTACAATCCAAAAATCCGAATCACCCCCAAAATATATTAGTTAAAAAGGATGAGCTCAAGGAGAGAGAAGGAGACGGGTATGAGAAACAAGTTGAAAAAACAAATGAAAAATGAAAAAAAAAGTGACCCTGCGAAAATTGCGGAATAACAGAGTGAGTTACCTGGTCGTCATTATCACAGTCATGAGATCCAGATGTGGTTCCAAGACAATAAGAAGGAAAACCTCTATGCCCCTTGGATCGACCCTTCCGGAAACTGCCCGAAGACGACGAACTGCAAGAGCAAGTGGCTTTGCTGCCACCGGATCCCATCTTGCCAACAATGCCTCCAGAAATTTCCAAAGAGGAAGGCTTTTCCGATTACTAGACACACCAGAGAGCAAAACCCAGAAATCAAAATGCGTTCTTTTTGAGATCCCAGATGTTTCAGATCTACACAGAGGGGAAACTAAAGTTGCATTTGTATCTGGTGTTGTGTTGCATTGCTGTGGGGGCTTAAGAGAGATGCAGTGTTATCTGTGAAAAGGGTCCAAATAAGAGAATCTTGGAAATAAAGAGAGAGGGAAAATGAGTGAGGGTAAAGGTTGCATTTAGGTGGTGATGGGTAGTAGCTGGGTGAATGAGACAAAGCAGCTCGCAGGGAGAGCAAGACGAGAAAGGAGCCTTTTTTTTATAAGAAAGTGTGTAATAGTGAGAAGATAAACAACCCAGGCATTTTCTCTCCCACGATTTGGGGGATTCAAATTAGCTTTGGTCGCATTCTCCATGCTGCGTGTCTTACAATCACATTAAATATGTCATGGGTCTGCAATTGACTAGTGAACCACGTCCCATCCCATTTCAACTTTTGAAATTGGTTAAAAATTAATTTTTATGTTTGAAATAAATTGAATTGATTTAATTTTTAATAAATTATTTTTTTATTTTTATTTATAATAACATAATTTTTTATTCAAAATAAAATAGTAAATTTAAACAAATCCACGTAATATCTGCTCTATATTTTTTGTAATATTCAAGGTTGGATATACATTTTAACTTCATAACTATTTTATTACACGAAGTTTTCTTATGAAATATAAATATGGTCACTTCTCCTTTATTTTTTTAGACACCCAATACATGTTTAGTAAAATTTGCCACATTTGTATTTTCTTACAAATCAACCACTAGACATCAAAATGCATTTTATCGAAATTATGAGCTTTAATAAAAGTTACATTGAATATTAATTCAACTTGCAGGATTAAATTATGTTGATGTATTTTGCTTTGATTATGAAACAAATTATCCGTCTCTTAAATTAAAGAATTAATAATAATACCAGATTCACACACTTCAATTTTTTTCTTCTTATTTTAGAGTAGATTAAAAATAATAAATTGTGATTTATGATATCTAAGCATAAGAATTACAGTATCAGCATAGCAAAAGTTAATTACATTACTAGACATGAAAATTATTGAAGAAGACTATACTATTATTACTCTCAACTTAAAGAAATTAAGTATACAAGACGATTCAAATAAGTTAAATCTTATAAAAATAGTCATGATTCACACCAAATAGATTAGATACAATGACTTGTGATGACGAGAGATAAGCATCCGAAAATGTTGGGCAATGGTAGTATTTCAAAGCTTACCACATCGCCTACTGAGCCAGAGCCTGAACCGGACTGGCACAGATTGTTTCGGTCGTTACTTGTTGCAAAAGGACCCAGCAATGACAGTTAACATTACTGTAAAGAAGGAGCAAGCGAAAAAGCAAGAGTATCAAAAGCATATTTCAAGTAGCCATTGCACGCCGATTGGCAACACAAGGAAGTTTCCTTAGGTATTCAAACCATTGATACCTTCTTCGGCAGCATTGCATCAAATTCAATGGTGTATCGATATGAATGATTCATGCTTTATTGAGTACTGTGAATTACTGATTTTAGATTGCTTTTAGGATTCTTTGACTTCTTTTTGTGGGGATGGGAAAAGGAGATAACTTGGGGAACTCAGCTAGAAAATACTATTCTAAAATTTATAAAAGTTTGTTGTTTGATTGCTCAGATTTGCTCCTGGTTTTCATTTTTAAATCTGCATCCCCTATTTTCTTCGGAAAATAATATTATAATAATAATTGTTTATCAAGATTTAGATGTTAAGTGTGTAGACAACCCATTAGCACTGGACCTCTCATGTTGAATAATTTAATATGTTTTTCAATGTTGGGCCTTCAAAATGATCACGATCTTGAAAGATAACAATACAGCAGGAGCAAAGAATCCCTGTTGACCAAAAAAAAATGAAAAAGGATCCCCTAGGTTAGTAGTACATACTACAGATCTGCAGGTGTTCCACTCTAAAGATTTTTCCGGCCTAATTGCCAAGTTAACTGATCAGCAGCTGCCACCGCACGAGATCCCGGGCCAATGGAACCTTCATACCTGTCGAACAAAAACGATGAGAATGCAAAGAGGGAGTAAAGTACATTAGCAGTCCATGATATAAATGCTAGTATCCCTGCAAACATTTTCCTTTGCACTAATGGCCTATTTAAATTTATACTGGAAGTTAAGAGTTTAAACATGCTGAATTATAATCTCGTGCTTACAGAGCAACCAAGATATATGCTGCCGTTTGCATAACTATTGCACCTTCACCAGCAGGCTTTGATGTGTTTATGCACCTTGCACTAAACCAATTCTCGTGAATGGACGTGACCAAGTCTGCCATCCCAAATTTTCATTATCAATGTGAGAGACAAGAACTACAATGCACCAGCGGAGTGGATAAAGTAACATACGATGCACATGCACAGAAAGTGTAATGATGCGCATTACTAGCAAGTCTAGAATAATGTGCATGTTCCTATCTATCTGCAATCCAGTAACATAAAAAAAATCCAAAATTTGATGCTAAATTCACCACAAAAATGATTAACCAGTGCTGGTCTGGTCTGGTCTGGATCTTATAATTAACATTGGCATAGATAAAGATGTGGAAAAACCGAAATACCAGAACAACCCTCCCCCCAAAATAAAGCAGCAAATAATTATTTAAGTAAAGTAATTGCAATTATGTTCAAGCTTACACTGATTGGACCCAATAATGAAGCTCTCTGTTTGGAGTCTATTGCGTTTGATGAAGTCAACAAAGTGATTCAATTCAACAGGATTGGCTTTTATTCCTTCTTGTTCTGCACTGCCAGCACCCAACCACCCAATTGATAAATCCATTAATTCTAAAAATAACCAAAAAAAAAAATCCAAACATTCAATATAAATGCTTCAACAAAGCCAGCCTGAACTAACCAGCCAACATGTGAAATTTTTCAAAAAGGAAGTACGTCAACTTCATCAATCACTGATGGCAATAAAAAGAAATTTTCAAACAGATCACAGAAAAACCCTTATACACTCAAGAAGCAGAAGCCTTAAATACATTGTTACAACAATCTTTTTTTGGATAAAACACATTGTTAGCTGCTGATACAATAGACACAACGGCTTCTCCATAGCAACTTTGCTTAATAGATACTGTGATACTAACCTGGAGAATGCATGTCCTATGGAATGAATAGCGATATTAACTACAGAACAGGGCAGGAGAAGTTAGAGGATACTATTAGTTTTTATTTACCTTTGGGAACTTGATGGAGAAGTCAGTCAAGCATATTTCAATGGGTGCCCATAGAGCATAATTAGAAAGCGATATACTCTATCCAAAAGAGCCTATGCACCTTATCAAATTACCCAGAGATTATTAAAAAAATGAAAACATAAAAAGGAAGAACCAACCCAGCCTCTGGTATGCTATTGCTGGCTGGTTTTGAACCCCAGTAGTACAAAGATTTTCCTTATAAACATTAGTTTCTGAAGAAAATTTCATAGATTGGTACAACCCTGGAAACCTAGGAAAAGATAATTGATAAAGAACTAGGCAACTAGTGGAAGATCCATTGGAAGAAATGTCCATCAAAATCGAAAGATACAAGCTTCAACTATACAGGCTCTAGACAGTAGACAACAACTATAGAGTCTATTGATCTTACTCAGTATCTCACTATAAAAAAATACACAAGACAGCAATAAAATACAATTCATATCAATCATAAATCATAATCCTTCTTACATGGTAGACAACAAGCGAGATGGTCCAGTTGGGTCATAATTAATCAGCAAAGCAGCTTTTAAAGGATGACCTAGAAGATGCAAGGACCAAATAAATGTCACCCATCTACAGTTTTTTAACTATTTATAAATTAATAAAATAAAAGCATAAGATCAACAGCTTAGCACATTTATGCTCACCAGAATAACCAATGTTAGCAGAAGCCCACTTATCCCATGTTTTATGCACAAAAGCCCAATCCATTGTGCCTAATAATGGGATAAAAAAAATATTAAATATTTTAGTTTAAACTTTTGGCAGTTTATCTGGCAAAAACAGGATGCAAAATCATAATTCATATAATGTATTACAAGTAGGAAAAGCTAAAAAAAACACAATTAAAGCCCACCAAATAGATATTCTTAGATGTGATTTTATTGGAAACTTTTTGTGTCCATAAATTTATCACAATTGACAATCTCAAATTTAAAGATGCATCATATATATAAATAATGATATTTATGAATCAAAGATTGTACCGATCTATTAATAGGAACTGAGGAAAAAAAAGACATTTTAAAGACCCACCTCGGTGTTTTCTCAAGTTCTTTCAGAATAAAATGCAATACCTCACAATTCAAACACATGTCTTCCTACTCAGGTCCTCGGTGAAACGCAATCGAGATTAGTTTCAAGATAGATACTTGATAGCATCTTATGCTAAAGAGAGGTGGGTGGAGACGGCAAACAAGAAAAACAAGGTATGAGCTAAAGCCTACTAGTACCATCAAACAACAGTAGAGCATGAAGAAACAATACGATTAAGACGAAGGTGGGATTCTAGTTTGCAAGCACCACTAATCGGAAACGAGAAAAAGAAATTAGCAATTTTTTACCGAGAGTGTCCGCGATGATCGCCGCGGCAGAGGCGGCGGCGTTCGATTGAGGACGAGTGAAGAAGAGGCTGCGAGCGAGGACGGTGATAGCAGAATCACAAATCAGAAATCGAGGCTTGAATTCGAGAGTTGAGAGAGAAGTGTAGTCGCTGAAGGTGCGCGATTAAAGTATACAGAATTCGGCGACTTTTTTTTTATTTTCTTGTTTTCCGTTTAGGTGGGAGAAAAGGAATTAACTTGTGTTGTTTTGTTTGAGATATATATAAATTAATATTTATTTTAATAATTTAAAATTAAATTACTATTATTATTTAATAATATAATATTATAAAGTTGAAACATAAGTTAATATTAAAATTAAAAATGTTTATTCATCTCTCTCTTTTTTTCTTCCTTTTGTCGAGTTCTCTCTCATCATTCCTTTCCTCCTTGAAAGCTCTATTTTGCTTGTCACTGTTTCAGGCAAGCCTTCCCACCCCTCAAAGGGAATAAGAACTTGGATACAATACAAGTTTACCAAATTTTGGAATCAAACTGGTTGATTTCTTAGGACGGTTCCCAAATGTGAGGCATGAACAAAGCATGAAATTACTTCAAATTAAAGCATTGACCAATAGTTATATGACATTAGTACCCTGGTAAGGAGTGCTTAATTGCAGGATATGCAATTTAGCTCACCTTGTTTGCTAATTTTGCAAAACTGGGCTTTCGAGTTGATGCATCTGAAGTTCCCTTGGAGGTCACATTATTCTAACATCCACAGAACATATCAAGCTCTTAGCCAAATGCCTTTCAGTAAAGTAGATACATCAAGTAGCAGCAGCATGGAAAATATAGTAATTTTATTAGGAATATGGCAGCTGTAACATTAAACAATGATGGAGGGAGGGTGCCCAGCACACAAGCTCAGTGCAGTGGCGGTCTTTCCTTATTTTGATAGCTTGATGAAATTATGAATCATATTTTCTTATTCAATAACTAGTTAACCAATATGTGTGGTTTATAAGAATGATGATATATGTATATATATTGATTAAATGAATCTATACTCCTGGGTGGTCTTGTGGATCAAAAACGCGGTTATGGCAACTGGGGTTGCAAGGGTAGGCGCAATCTATCTGATGGAAAGGCCTTCGTTCATAATACCAGTCTCCTACTGCCTTTGCAATTGTCTGCAGAATGTTATGCAGACAAGTTAGCTATTCTGCCTGATATAAAGGGAAAGACAATGATAAAACCAAAAGCCACACAACAAGCTCATCATGTGTAAATATGTAATATTTTTTTGGAGATGGGAGAAAATAAGGCATTCTCTTACTGTCTTGCCCAGCAGGGGAGAGTCAGTTCTCAACCATGTCTCCTGCATTTCAGTTTGGCAGTGGGCATAGCAAGAGTCAATGAACATTCCTTTAGATGGAGAGTTGCCTAGCACACTCAATGCCTTCAAGAATTCTGACCTGAAGCCTGAAAATCAACTCATGCATAAAAGTGAAGTAAAAAACTGATGTAATATCTCGCAGTCAGGAACTCCATAGGCCATATGCTTTCACCAAATTGCAGAAGGGTATGACTGGGTATGATCCCAGTAAGCTGTTTTTCTCTTGCCAATTTTTATGAGGGCTATAAACAAATCACGTAAGCAGTAAGCCAAGTATTGAAAGAGGCAGGAAAAATTATAGACAGCTTTCTAAGGGTGATTAGAAGTTTAGCAAAATCCCTTGTGTTTAGGTTACAGCAAATTTTCATGAGACAAATTATTAAGATCAGAATATTCACCTTGCATTATACCGAGTTGATCAGGTGAGCAGTTGTTTATATCAAGCTTGCAGCTATGCCAATGGCCATGGGGATCAGCAACACCCGGTGCCAAGATGTTCTTAATCTGAATCAAAGCAATATCTGAGGATCAGAGAATAGGCTAGAAGGATCTCATCAGTCAGCAGTTATTAAGAAAGAGCAATGAGTAACAAAACATCAAATGACAAATTCATTATGGGGATGAGTTATTAACATGCATCTTATTAATGTGCAAGTATGACCTAGTGTTCAGCCATTTACCATTCAGATTTTTTCTGGAAAAAAAAAAATCCATAGTGAATCAGGAAATATTAAGACTATAAGATTATGCAGAATAATCTGGGGTCAACGTCTGGTCGTATCCCAGTTGACTTTGCATGTACAATTTTTCATCCATGACTTAACTAAGCAACTATAAATTTTTACTCTTGGTATTCCAGGTTAATATCGTACATATGAATTTTGTGAAAATAAAATAGTGAAAGAAGCAACACTACAACTGCATCCTATGATCATAACTTGACCATTTTACATATCCTATCCAATGTTACTTCAAATGAGCCCACCAATTGATCAAAGAATATAAACATGGTTTTAGAAGTTTCTAGCGTGACCAATATATTAACCCAGGAACACCACTCTGAAAATAAACTGATGTTTCTTGAGCAACAGAATAATCTGACCTGCCATGAGTCATAGGCCGCATTTACAAAGAAGATTGGTGTATTGATTTGTGATGCCACATATTGCGGGAAAAAGCACTACAAGATGGTTCAGAAGAATTAGTAACACCAAAGAAGGAGTTGCAAAGGAAGAAGATAAAACAACAATTCACAAACTTACCAGCCCTGGGCTGAGTCTTGAAGTGCAGGATGAAGGCAAATTCCTTGCTGAGCCCTAAAAAAATGACGAAAAAAATTCAGACTTGAATATTTTAGATCTCCCTCGAATGGAAGCTTCGAAAATATCTTTTAAATGAAAAAGGGAAAAAATTAGTGGCAGTCTTTTTGTGTAAACAACAGCATATGCATTGCTTTGTTAAAGGGGCAAATGATCAAAGAAGAGTACATGTGTTGCAACAATTTGACTGTAGAACTGTTCAATGTGTTGTGCTCCAGAGACATCCTTTCTGTTGTACAACAATATTGGATCGTGACATGATCTAAGGAACTCTAAAAAATATAGGAAAAAGGCTAGGTCAGAGAGCAAATTAAAGGAGCCTACGTATTGACAAAGTAACCAGCATCTGAAAGGCATTTCACTTTAGCTCCTCTAGGTAATAGAGCTCGAAAGCGATCACAATGCAATATTGAAGTCAATCCTCCAGCTGAACATCCAGAGATAATAGCCTGCAGTTACAAGTTTTGGTGAGTGAATGAAAAACTCACCAAGGAGGAAGAAGGAAAGTGGTAAATCATCAATGTCTCGTACATTTTTAGCATTTCTCATTCCTTTTGCTAGTAAATCCTCAATGACAGCAACAAAAATCCTTGCTCCTCTGAAGTGCAAATTAGTTGCCTGATTTATACAGAATATTATTAAAATCTTATCAGAAGAAAAAAAAATAGAAAATAAAATTTACTAATGATTAATATTTTCCTTGAAATTTATATTTTGAAATTCCTTTGAATCTTGCAAAGCTTACTGGATTGACTTCTTCCACATCACCAGTAAATGATGCCCCATCACAGTACCTAACCTTGATTCTGTTCCAATTGTAGAAATCTGGAATTTAAAACGTTCATTAGAAAGCTAAACAAGACATTGGATTCAGGAAGAGAAACAAGATTTATTGTCTAGTAGAAAATACCTGGATTAAACTGTTTCTTGTTACTTAAAATTCCTGAAAAGGCAATTTGCTTGGCCATTTGCTTAGATGAACCTAAACGAGTGTTTTTACGAGAAAGGCAAGTAGTGACATTGTTGCACCATCCTCCTCCCTAAAAGAAATCGAATTGAAGGTCATTACCAATAAAAGAGAACTTTCCATGATTAGTCCATAAACTGAGATAAAAACAATGGACCAAATTTGACATTTAAGAATCACTCCACAGATGACTCTAAATTTGAAAATTAAATATTCATCTTTTAATCAGTAGGCCAGCTATCATGGCCAGGAAGTTGCAAGTTCCAACAAAAAGAAAAAATTATCTGGGAAATCCTGCTTCTTTTGCAATTCAAATTTGTGTCAAGACTCAAGATTGGCATTCAGCCTTCCCCAGGTAGTTCTTCCCATCCCCTTGGCAGTATAACAAAGCATAATTTTTACAAATACACATAAAAAGAATAGATGAAGTAAAATAAAAAATGAAAGCAATGTTATATTGAGTTGGTAAAGGCTTATTATTGATGCCCGTTTGCAGAAACAGACACACCTCAATGTGAACTAACCAGTTGTTAATCCCTGCTCCAAATCCCTTATCAATATGGTAAGCTGGTGGACTCCCATCCAAACAAACTGCACAAGATTTTAAACTTCAATTACCCAACTATTACAAATATTACTAAAAATAGTAACGCATGAGCCGAAGAGCACAATTAGTAAAGTTCACAACGATCAGTCCACAGCAAAAATTCCTCACCAGCTCCTTTTGCTACCGCATTCTGGACATATGTGATTGGTACAAAAAAAGCTTCTGCCTTCAGCAATAGCAGTACACACACTAGAAGATTCAACCATTGGCCTATTCTTGTGCTCTCCATTCTGCACGAATCCAGCAAATAGAAAACAAGGAAAACAGAGTACCTTATGTAGAAGTATCAATAGGGCATATAATTAATTGACATCAAGCCACATTTTATTTTGGCCGAAAACAAAACAAAAGCCACATTATAATATCCTTGTGAGTAGGCAATAAGAATAGATACTAAAGTAAACCCTTCCACATACAAATCGAGAAAACACTTGTGCCATCTTTCCAACCCATCACTTCTTCTGCCTACTGCTTTTTACCAGCAGAAGTTTTATTCTATGTTTTTGTTATTTCAGAAATCAATGAACCAAAAAGCAACCAGTTTTATTTTATATAGAAGAAACAACCCAGAGGAGACCCTTGAATTATGTATGAACAAGCAAAACGCCACCTTTGATATTGCCTTTTGTTAGCAAAGAGGGTTTTCCTGGCTTTTAGAAACCCTTTGTAACTCTTGTGGAGACCCTTAATAGGGAGGAAGTGAGGAACAGAAGTTATCCATTTCGAAATCTTGCATTGACAAGTAGGCAGATGAAAGGGAAAGAGCAAACAGAGAATATTTAAAGAAATTTATGGACAACGATGTCCTAAATCCTAATCAACTCATAATTACGGATAGATATTTTTTGCGTAGGAACATGGAAATATTTTAACTTCATATCATGATTTGGAGCCAGAGAAAACTTGATGCATTCAATAAATACTGTAGTATACTCTTAACTTAGGAAGCATATACACGGCATGGAATACGAATACCACACGATACGGATATGAGGATATGGTAAATTTTAAAAATTATAGGACACGGCACGACTAAAATATAAAATATAAAATTAATATAAGATTAACATAAAAACACAAATCTTAAAAATATGTGTAATATAAAAATACAAATCTTAATACAAACACTTATAATTAAAATATAAGTATTATTATATAGTCATTTATAACTTAGATCCTATAAAAAAATTTTAAAAAAATCAGTATTTATTATTGTAAACATAATAAAAAACTATCATTTATTTAATTCTTACGATATCACACCTTGGCACAAATTTGAAAAAAATAGTGTAAAAAAAATTCATGACAAAGATTAAAAGTGTCTTAAGTATCCAAAGAGTATCCAACACGATACGTGTCCGATACGGGTACAGCAACCATTTTGAAGTATCCGTGCTTCTTAGCTCTTAACCCAGAAAACGAAACCTCCGGTATTACTGGATTACTGCAGGCTAATCTAGCTAATCCCCAATGCCCCACTGGTTCCTACAACGGAAAATCCACCAACTAGCAACCCCATATATGAATATCAGAATATAACGCAACAAAAGCTAATATATATCAACCTGCATATATCCCCCATTAGAAGCACAACAAAACTAATCATTGATCCCATTCCAACACTTCCCAGATGAACAACTGGCAAGTACCGGGCTAAATTCAATAACTTTTTCCTAGATTCTGAAGCCAAAATCAGGAACTGCATCCAACCCCACACAAGCACAGATGATCAAAAACATTATGTACAAAACTTATGATTATGAAGGTGACTAGGTGTACCTGAAATGGGAAATGCTGAAAGCTGAATGGGATGGCCAAACCAGCTGGTGGAACTGGGAAGTATGCGAACGAAACCCAGTTCAGGGTGTGATGGTTTAAAAATGCCGCAGCAGGTAACAGAATGTGACTAGCTGATTTGAGTAATGGTTTACAACTATCTGGGGTGAGTTTTTTTTGGGCAAAGTGGAGATGGAAAATGGTTAAGAGCGTATGGAGGGAGAATTGGCTCTTGATTTTCTTTTGTTTAAGGAATTGTATTGTCACTTGTGTCGGTTCTGTGAAAGCGAAAGAGAAAAAATCAAAAAATAAACACTGCTTTTCAGTTTGGCAGAGAACCCAAGAGCCGACACTCATCCGCACAAAAACCACCCAAAAATTTGTGCAATTTATTTAAGAAAAATACTGTTTTTACGCTTCGATTTTATTATGAATGATTTATATATTTAGGGATAAAAAAAAAGTTATGGTGCGATAACTATATCTTACTTAGATCTGCATGTTTTATGTCTAATATTGAATAAGTATGTCTGAAATGAATTCTTCTTATAGATTAAAAAAACTTTAAAAAGATATAAAAATATATATGATGTTAAAAATTATTAAAAATAATATTTAAATATAATAATAAAGTACATGAACTACACAATTATAAATAAAAAAAATTGATTATTTGATCATAAATTCAAAAATACATTTATCCATGAATTTAAATTATGAAGAATAAAAACTATTACGAAATCATCTCGTCGTATGTTTTAATTTGTTTATATATTATGATAAATTTTATTTTTCAAATCTGATAATTTTAAAGTATTTTACTAACTTAATGTAAAATAATAAACAATTAATTAATATATATTAAAAAAAAAGGAATGCAAATAACAAGATTGATGCTGTCTTTGGACTCCGAAGGCCGCAGAAAGAACAAAAGCGAGAAAAGGAAAGGGGAGCGAGCGCGCTGGTTGCATCGAATCTTGCGGCTGTTAGGCGTTCTCACATAAATGAGCGGCGCAACCTTGGCGCCGACTAGGGAAAAAAAAAATGCGAAAAGGCCTCCCTGGATTCGGAGCCATGCTCTGATGAGGGCGCGCCTTTTCTTCACTCGTGAGCTTGCCTTTCTTCCCTTTATTCTTTTTTGTATTTTCATTTAAAATATGGATCTCTTATTCTCTTTGCAGTTTGAATCTGGTGCACATTGAATTTCATGAGTGAGTAGGGTGCTACCGGGTGTAGCATAGTTTTTGTGGGATGGGCTTAGTTGATTGGTTGCACAGCATGGGAAATGTGAATCCATGATTGGTTGGAAAGTTGACGTGGCAGATGTTGGTGTGTTGAAGGGTCGAGGGTGGCGCAACTACAACTTGGCACGAGATTGACGGTGATTACCTAAGTGGCACATTTATCATCACTTCACTGTCCCTATTTTATAGGTCAAAGCTGTCATCCAATAACCTTTGGCCCCTTCCCCAAAAGGCGCCAACCTCTTTCCCAATTACTCCCTCTCCATTAATTCCTTCGTGCAAGAGGACTCTCTTTATTCTATACTTTTTTTTGAAAAATTTGCAGATGGTTAACGAGGAAAATATTTTTATTTTATTTTATATTATTTAATAATTTTTTATTTTTATTTATTATTTAAGATAATTATATAAATTTTAAAAAAATTATTAAATAAATTTATTATAAAAAATTAATTTAATATAATTAAATTATTCTTTATCATAATTCATTAACATTTTCTTTTTTTTTTAATTTTACTTATTTTATTAATTATAAAATTAAAAAAATTAATTAATATTTTTTTAATATTCTTAAATTATAAATATTTAAAAAAAAATTCTTATACAATAATCATTGTTATTTTTAAAAAAATTTAATTTAAACACGTACTAATAATAACTTATAAAATTAATATAATTATAATTAAATAACAAAAAAATGTCTTCCTCCCTAAAATACTTAACAATCTCTGATACCTTTCTTGCATTCGAATGAACAATAACAAATTCAGGGGTTAAAGTTAACAAACATAATAATAGTAGTAGTATATCACTGGTTGACGAATCAATGTCCAAATCTTAACCGGAAAACAAAAATAGGCGGGCTCCGAGTTTGCCAAGTCCAGGCCTCCGTTTTGACTTAAAAACCAGCCATGAATTAAATAATTCTGTTATGATGGAATGAATCATTAGCTTTCCCTTGTCACCTTCTGACCCAGATAACAGAAGAGACTGTAACTGCGGCGAACACTTATAAGTTTTGCTTTGAAGATTGAGCTATTCCAAGTTGTCATCAGCAAAGCATCAGCATCAGCACTATCGTTGATGCTCACCAGAGCAATACCAACTTTATTTTTATTTTTTAATAAAAAATTAGTAAAAAGTAAGTAAAATTAAAAAAAAAAATATTTATGACATAAAAAAATAATTTAATTATATTTTTATAAAATTGAGAAGATTTAATAATTTTTTAAAAATTTTTTAAGTAAAATCTAAAGCATATATTTCATGGAATAAAATGAATAAGTGATCCGTGAGGCCAAAAACCAAACCATAAATTCAGTATTGTCTAATGATAATCTTAATATTTCTCTCATAATATTGTGTTAGATCTCTTTTGATCCTACACACACGTGCTAAGTGCTTATATATAAGCTAAATTAACTAGTAAATACACTTTTATTTTTTCCTCTAAAATAATATTAACGTATAAGGTATCTTTTGATATATAAAGACTTAAAGAATGTTACTCTTTCCATCCCTCACATATTAATTTTACAAAGTAACAAACTATCCAAAGATATTTTGTTGTTTAACAGAATTTATCGATGAGTGGTGAGCAAGCCAACAACGACCCTTATCATGTTTTTGCCCACCACCTAGCTAGTCTTTAATCATCTTAATTGCAAGCAACAACATGTTAACATCAAAGAGGAGATGTGCTTCTCTGAATTATTGGGTGGTTAACATATCTCGCATCAAACTAATCTTTCTTGGATAATACTAATAATGAATACATATGGAAAGCAATCCTCAATCCCCACGATCTGTCACTTCCCACATACATGTTTTTGAAAAGGAGATCATTACTCCGATATTCAATAATTAATTATCAAATATTTATTTGTTGTTGATTTAATTTTATTTTTCAATTTTCAAATATTTACTGTGATAAACATCAACTAATTATACATATTTGACAAATCATTCAAAGTATTAGTGTCCTAATAAAAATCGGGGCATCATAGCACACTTTGAAAATAATTGAAACTGTTATGAAGCCAGCACTTATGTAGCTCAAATTACTAAATTACAAACTTGCAAAAGCTGCCAATTTTTAACTTAATAAGTAATTAAATTAACAAAAATACTGGGAAGAAAAAGGATAATTCCGAGTTATGCTTTAAAACACGGTGCATCCGTGCATGTTTACTTATTATCGGATTTATTATTTTAAAATGATATGTTTTGGATAATTCTCTATGTATTAATTATAAAGTGATCTTTGACAGAGAGGAGACTGCAAACAAAAAATATATAAAATGGCATTTTTTTTTTGCAAATTACGACAGTTTGCAACTGTTCTTGTTCTGTCAACGGCAGTTTTTCAAACCGTTGAAATTGTGTCCGTCGTTCAGTATACCTACTAATGGTTCAAATATCTTAATAATATGTTTTGATTGAAGATAACAGAGAGAAATGAAAGAAAAAACTTATTTTAAATATTTAAAATTTAAAATTTTTAAAATAAACATTCAATTTCCTTCTTTTCTCCTCTATTTTCCTTGAATTCAGATATACTCAAAAAATCACAAAAGAGAAGTAGCATGATACATCAACAGATTTAGCCAAGCAATAATTTTTACCTCTGTAATCACACAAAGCACTTGGCATTGCTTTCTTTCTTCTTTTTTTTTTTAAGGTGCAAGCATTTAGAGAAAGACATAAGATAGGCGACTTCATGAAAAATTAAAATTTTAACATTATTATATTCCAATCTTAAAAACTTAAATAGGTGTTAATTGAAGATCAATAAATCTAACTACATGTTGCACTGTGAATTTTGAAGTACTAAAAATCAAATGATCTGCAGCTAATTGACTAAGACATGCACTTATAGAAATGCAAAGGAAATAAATTCACGTCACATGCAAATTTGAGGCCATCTCTAAGCTCCCAAGGTCCAGTGCAATATTCTTAGGTATGTGTATATATATACACGCATTAATTACTTTCTTTTTTTTTCCGAATTTTACTTTTATCATATCCAATTTAATTTGGCATTCAAAGGAAGAAAGGGTTTTATTATATCTTTTTAAAATTTTTTTAATAGTCTTCTTAATATTTAATAAAATAAATATATAAAATTATAGCCATGAGGTTGATAGAGGAGCATGCACTCTTCCTTCTTCAAATTGTCCCCCTCAAATAGCTATGCTACATAAATTGGGTAAACTGTGGCACCAAACGGAGCTACTGGTAGCAACTTCCAACACGTCACGCGAACACGAGCATTTAAAGCCCAGCAATATGCCCCACGGGCTTGCCTTAGCTTTTCCTAACGATAAGTTGCGTATGATCATGAGCTTGAGCTTTTTCTTTTTTCTTTTAGAAAAAAATTAAGTTATTCGTACTAATTCATAGTGAGAACATGTTTTGAGTTTATTCAATATTTATAAAAATATTTAAAAATAACTTATCAATGGAATAATATAAGAATTAAACTATTAAGTCATAATAAAATATAAGTAGAAAGCCAATTAAATAAATAAATAAATTTTTATTGGTAACTTAAACTTTTCTTAACTTTATATACTTAGGATTTTATATGAAAGTTAATAACCAAAAAGGTACGTACCACTTCAATCGATGCTTCATTAAATTATTTAGGGTCAGCGTTCACCGTGCTATATATTGGCAAATTGAGGAATTGCAGAGAAGAGCTTAGAACGTGGACGTGGGGCAGCTATCACTAATTTTGTCTTATCGCGCGCATTGGAAAATATTTAAGGTGGCCGCTTAGTCATACTGCTATAGCGGGTTGCAATTTGATTAGAAACAGCAACAGATTCTAGATCTAACCATATCACCAAAATGTAATAATAATAAATCAACGTCATCATCTCGTATAGAAATTTGACTCTTTGGTTGCGTTATTTTGCACAAAAATTATTGAAAGTGATCATCGCTACGAAGAATTAGGTCCACTGAAATATGATATTTTTATATAAATTTTCAAACAAAAATTAGGGACTCGTTTGATACGCAAGTGGTGTGTTGTTGATTGAGAATGACTTGACGAACTCCGTCGGCTTTGTCGGCACTAATGAAGTGAAGTCGTCTCTCTTGAAAGAAAATGGTCCAAAGCCACGGCCTCATAAGTGGGCCCTTCAATAGCTCTTGCTTACGAGGATTTGATGTGGGTGTACCGGTCATGGCCTCAGCCTCTCACATCTTATCGAAATTGCATGGTTGAGTTGATGATTTTCATATATCATCATCACTGTGTTGATCCAATATATATATATATATATATATAATCATCACTTCATTGAAACTTTAGGCATTGATTTAGCCGAGATAATCAGATGGTAAACTCATGCATAAATATCCTTCAACAAAACAGGTGCCTTGTAATTTTTTTAAAATTATGGTTTTTAAAAACACACAAAGAATATAAGCATAATTTTTAAAATTAGAGAAAACATGAGTTTAGTAATGTCATTAAAAAACCGAGAGAGGAAAGCAAAACATTTGTCCTTTGTTTCGATTGGGTCTACTTTGGGCCAGGCTGTGGAACATGGATTCAAGTTGTGAGACAAACGTTGCTTGCTATTCTCCCATACGAAATCCGGATCGAAGACGAAAACAAAAAAAATAGGATTCTCTCATGTTAAAAAAAAATAAAAATACAAGAGAGTCATGTTATAAAAAAAAAAGATATAAATTATTTTATAATAGAATCCATCATAATTTATGTAAGAACTCATAAGTTACTCTTTACATTTATTTTTATTTATTATATCAGATAATTTTTTTTATCTAATAATATCTGTTATTTAATATTATAAAAAATATTAATTAATTTTTTTAATTTTATTCTTATCTTTTAATAAAGAGAGAATGAGTGAAGTAAAATAAAATTAAAAAAAACATTAATAAAATAAAAAAAAATAATTTAATTATTTTAAATTATTTTTTTTTATAATTAAAATTATTTAATAATTTTTTAATCAATATATAAAAATTTTAAATAACAGATAAAAAAAAATAAACACAAAATTAATTTATACTTTTATCTTTAACATGACTCAAAATATTACATTTAATTCTCTAAGTTTTATATAAGTTTTATAATATAAAATTATTAATTTTGATTAAACAAATTACAGTAAAAGTAGACTGACTTGGCCAACTTTATTTATAATATTAAAGATTCGAATCAAGGTCTCGGGAAGGGGTTTAAACTTCAAAACAATAATGTATTGCTATAAAATTACTATTGTTGTGGCACTGTAGTGCTTTGCTAAGGGGTGGTCGCCAGGTGCACAAATGACAAACACCTTGCCTGCAAGAACGAGTACAAACACTTAGATAAATATGCTAAAAGCTGTTGCTGCGCTTCCCCGCCTCCCTATTGTTCCCTCTTTCGCTAGGTATGCCATTCGGTATTCGTCTTCTCTAATCTCTCACAACCTCGTTCCGAGGCAAATTCACTTTCACGTTCTTTTTGTTTGCGCTTTATTCGTGTGGTCAATGAATGCTTGACTGAACGTTGCAGAACTGTTTTCAGCAAGATGAGCTCTTCAGTGCCCCCGCCAAAATTCCCGAAGTTCGTTTCGGTAGAAGGCGGCGATATACATTCCAGAAGTAAACCGGATGGTAAGGCGCCATTCCTATGCTGCTGTGCCCCCATTCAATTAAGTTCTACCCTTTCGCGTAAATTTTAATTCTTGCATATGAATTTTACGGAATGCTTGGGTTTGCTTTGATGTGCATTCATGAATTAAACTGTCTGAGAACTAGATTGCATGTGTGTTTCTGAGGGTTGGGTTTATCATTTTCTATTCATGTCTGCATCTGTAAGCAAGCAAATACCTTTTTTTTTATTTTAAGGAGTGGGCAGGAATTTGAATCTTAGGATTTTGAAGAATGTGGAGGATTTGTGGATAACCATGTCTTAGCTTAGCCAATGGTTGTATCCTTGATCCTCTCTCTCTCTTTTCTTTTTCTCTCTTCATTTCCCTATGTTTTCGAAGTTTGGATTTTAAGACACTTATAACATTTCATCATGTTATCCCAGATAATGCCAGTTAAACCAAAAGGTTCATTACATTATTAAAACAGCATAAAAGATGGCCTTAGATCATCCAACTGAGTCAGAAATAAGGTTGTTGTGTCTTCTGGTCTCAACTTAATTTGTTACATCCTATATCTGTTGGTTTTGGCCTGGATGATATTTGTGTCCTTGTTTAGACAAAATAAGTGCAATGGTTGTCATTCATATGAATGTTTAGCTACCTTATACTATCACCCTAATTGGTTTAGTCTCTCTCTCTCTCTGTCTCTCTCTCTCTCTCTCTCTCTCTCTCTGTGTCATTCCAGCATCACTTATGAATCTATCAATTAAAGTAAAGCCCTTGTCTTAAATGTTACCTTTTTGGATGGTTCCCTGGGCATGACATCTGCAATATTACACCACAGGGGTCAAGTTCAGACTTGTCTCATATAACATATTGGCTCAGGTATGGTAACTACTTATTCCACCTAATTTCTGAAAGTCTTTTATCGAATTTGAAATGCTTGCCAAATGATGAAATATAACTAAGTATAACTGTTTGATATCTTGTACGGACAAAGAGATGGTTACCATTTACTGTGCAACCAAATCCCAAGTATTTTTTTGATGCTTAGGTCCATGTCATTTTAGGTCTTAAACTTTTATTTACTGTAACCTTGTATTTTCCTTTGTAATGTAGGTTTATGTGAAGAGCTCTCTGTTCCCACACTCTCCTTCCTCATGTCTGAAGTAAAGTGCTTGGGATCCTAAGTTTCAAATAATGATAGCAAGATTTACATCAGTACTTGATTTTATGATAATTGATTTTGCTTACTGCAGGTGGAAAGTTCGTTCAAATGCAATTTTAGCAGTTCTCAAGAGCTTGGAAGCTGATTTTTTCTGCCTACAGGTTTTTTCTTTTCTACTTTTGCTCTCTCTTTCTGTCTTTCGTAGGCTGGTTTTAGTTGAAGTCCAGATATGAACTTCTTCAAACGTTTTTCTTGCATTTCAATTTCTTTATTGCTTTCTTTGAAATAATCTTCTTGTTTATGTCATAAACCATTTCAGGAAGTTGATGAGTTTGATAGCTTTTACAAAGGAAGCATGCAGGGCCTAGGATATTCTTGTATTTATATGAAGAGAAGTGGACAGAAGCGTGATGGGTGTGGGTTATTTTACAAGCATGACCGGTATGTTGAACTTTTGTGCAAAACCCTAGCAACTTGTAGTTCTGTGGAGAGCAGTTTATAATGTAAATTTTGCTTTTAGAGTTACAGGAACTGCAGTTAGTAAGTAGCTAGGATTTTGCACTTAGATGGTGCACAAGCTTTTCAAATGGAGAAAGAGGGAACTTGAATAACTTTGCTTATCCAAGGGTCAAAAATCTTTGTTTTCTTGATTTTTAAAATTAACCCCCCCCCTTTTTTTTTCCATATCAGCATATTGGTTGACTATGGCTTTTCAGCTTGGAAGGTTCCAACTTAGGACTTGCTATCCCATGACCACTTATTTAATATTGTTCTGATACAAATGTTGGCTACTAGATATACTGATAAATGCAAAAATTCCGATGTAATTACGTGGTAATTGAAACAAGTAATAATGGTATTTGGTAACTCTACTAGTTATCAGTTAATTATTATCAGATAATTATGGTTCTCTGTATCTATCTAATCTCTTTCTCATCCCATCTTTTGGGGTTAATTGTTGTTAGATATTGCCATAGCAAGCAGCCAAAAGTCAAACAAATCATGAATAGGGTTTAGTTATGTTTTTAGTTTTAACATTACCTCAAAACAGTGGAATAGATATGATTAAAAATTCATTGATTCTCTTTCAGTCCACAGTCCTTATTAGCTTCAATAATCTTAATTTACATTTATCCTTACTTTGTGCTATTTAGTGCAGAGTTGGTCTTAGAGGAGAAAATCGAATACAATGATCTTGTAAAGTCAATTCAAGATGTGAACACTTCCAATGATGACGAACATAGCAATGTCCAGTCAGATAAACAAAAGGATGTTGCACCCAAAAATGGTAAATGCAAATTGAAACCAAAGAATTATGCTTGAACTCTATATTTTCATCTTAATATTAAGGATTGCCACATCTTGAGCATAATACTGTTTTGATATTGTTCTAGACTTACTGGTAAGCTGGTGGAAACAAAAAAGTTTCTTTCTGCAACTTCATTTCTTTGCTACTTGCCCCACTGTTTCCCTTCCTTTGATATATATTTTTCCTTTGTTATGTTTTTTTTTTTTTTTTTAGGTTTTTTTGTTGTCTTTTGCGTGCATTGATTGTTTCAGCACAGAAAGTTAGAAAGTTGCTGTTACATGCTTAATGCCTGTACAGAATGTGCTATTTCTTCATCAACTGATTTTCAGATCCATCACCTAAATTGTATGCAGAAGATCGTGGAGATCCCAATGATCCTTGTGTGAGACTAAAGCGTGACTGTGTTGGAATTTTGGCTGCATTCAAACTCAAAGGTCCCTCTCATCCTGTTGTTATTGTGGCCAACACACATCTTTATTGGTAATGGAGTGACTTATGTGTATGTATGTGTGCTTTATTTTATTTTATTTTCCCTCTGTTGATTTTTAATGAGATTTTTCCTTCACTTGGATTGGTTTATGTGAACATGGGTTTGCTTAACTTTAGTGGTGGAATTTATAAATGACATTTACATTTCTGCACCAGGGATCCTGAATGGGCTGATGTCAAACTTGCACAAGCTAAATATCTTCTATCTCGCTTAGCACAATTTAAAACACTGGTATCAGATAGATATGAATGCATACCTGAAGTCATTGTGGCTGGTGACATCAATTCTACACCAGGAGATATGGTACCAAAGCACTTCTAAATTCTTAATTTCCCTATTTCGTCTTTTGTCTAGATTCTGTTGCCCCTGTGAATTTGTCATGTTCATATCTTGCCTGATTCTGGTCCTAGTGCTTGAACTTAGGTGCTATTGGATTAAGGTAACTTGTATTTGCAGAAATTAGTTCCAGTGCACAGAAGTCCTGCATGATGCAAAGCATAAATCCGTTATCAATGCATGAATTGATTCTCAATCCCAAAAGAAAAGGGAAGAACAACATGGAGATAGTCGCTAGGAAAGGGAAATAACAAAATGTGACCCTAGATCTCATGGATGAATGCCGCGCACTCCAGTGACTCCACCCCCTTTCTCAGGAAGAAATGGGGCAGATAATTTTTTTTTCTAAGGATAACCAAAATGAGCTAATATTCTGGAAGTTTAAATTCTGTGAATTTGACCAAAACCTTGTACACAATTGAATGTTGATAGGAAATAACTGAAAACTGTTTTTTTATCCAAAAAAGAAAATATAAAACTGCTTCTGTGTGTTCGTATAATTAGTTAAATCAATTTAACCCATCAAAGGATATTTGTAGAATGTAAAAATTAGCAGTTTTTGGAACTTCTAATTAGAACAAGAACAAACAGTGCAATACTATAAGGATTTAGTATTACCATAGTTCAGTTTTTGATGTATCCATTAGTTCATCCACATTGGCTTGAGTCATACTTGGACAGGTGTTCATAGCTTTAGACATGCTTTCTAAATTTGAGCTATATATTTTTTGCAATGTTTTACTAACTATTTAATGCCCATTTTTTTTGCAGGTTTATCAGTACCTCATATCAGGCAACCCTTCATCAACACTGATGCATGAATGTTCAGAGGAGCTTCCTATTCCCTTATGTAGTGTCTATGCTACGACGAGAGGAGAGCCACCATTTACAAATTACACACCTGACTTCACTGGAACACTCGATTATATATTATTTTGCCCCTCTGATCACATTAAACCAATCAGTTTCCTTGAGCTTCCAGACTCCAATGCCGCTGATCTTGTTGGTGGACTACCAAACTACAGTTATCCAAGTGATCATCTACCAATTGGTGCTGAATTTGAAATCATCGAGGAATAAATGTTCTTGTATGCCAAGTGGTATTTGATTTCTCAGGACGTTCATGTTCCGTTTCCTTTTTCCTTTTGTGAACTTTGAAGTGAGATGAAAGGAAGGCTCTACGAGCAAGTGTACAATGAAGGATGTCATGAAATCAACACAGAGACATGGCAAGAAAGGGGAAATTCACAAAAGAACAATCATTATTTGGGAGGTTTCTTTTATGTTGACAATTTCATAGGTTTGACTTATTACCCGCAAATAAAATTGCAGCTGAATCTTTTAGTAGAAAGAATGTGGCTATATTCCCGGATCTGACATTTTCAAGAAGTTAGTTATTCTCTGAATTTGGTGAATATGTATCGCATTTAAACAATATACTTTGTTATGCATTATTTTTGGAGGATAAAAATTAGGAGTAAATGTTATTTATTTCAAAGGAAAAAAGGGAATAAAGATCCCTGTCAATTTTCTCTGTTGATCTTGAAACTAGAGCAGTAAGTTTTGCTTATCAGAAGAAAGATCTGTCCTTTCTAGCCATTATCACTTACTGGTACCTTTAGTATTATTACCATAATAATTTTTTTATTTTTTATTTGCTATTTTATGCTTGTGGTGCAAGTTCTAAATAGACCAGTTGGGCCAGATATTTGATGATCCTCATGACAGCAATCTTATTCGATGGCCCCGAGATAACTACTAGCAGTTTAATACTAACCAATTAATTCAAGGAGTCAATGACCATTGCCAATTCTTTTGTCAGATTATATATTTCACTGTTTCCCCCTGCCCTAAAAGAATACCTTCCTCTATGCTATCAAATTCCGAGTATTGCTTTATTATGTACGAATCGTAATAACAGAATCAATCCAGTCTCAAGTTTGCTAAATTCCGTGGCTAGTCAGTATAGTGTTGGGGGAATCTTGTGATTCCATGTTGTTCCTTTGCTTATTCTGCTCTGCATTATCTACATGTTGGACGGCTCTCATCTGTCTATTCTAGTGATTGTTAGAGGTCGATTTACTGTCACATCATTTAACTTGGACGGCAGCAGGGCCCTCACGAATTCACGAACACAGTTATGGTGGGAGCCTGTAATTTCAAGTTGGGGACCATGAAAGCTACAAGTTGTAGGGTTGGGGTACAGTTCATGTAAGCAGGAGTTGATTAAGCTCACTGCGCAGTTGCTTCTCCAGTTAAACTTTGATATCATATGTCAAAAGATCAAATCTAAGGGTGTTAGATTCAGGTTAATACTCTAGATTCTAACACTGTCGGGTCACATGACATTATTAGCCATTACAAAAAGGCCTGGGATGACAAATCCTTGTCCCCGAAGTCTGAACCATTGGCCCAAATGCATATGGTGGGTTTGTGAGCTTTTAAGATACTTGCATATTCTTCTTTCTGTGGAAGGTAAATATCATCTTTCCCATATACCTTGGGAAAGATTACAGGTAACCTTGGATATAGGTCATTGTCAAAGACTCTAAGTACATGTTTGGATAACGTTTGTATCACTCAAATATATTTTTAATGATTTAAATAGATTTTTATTTATTTTTTTTTGTTTTGTCTTTTATATCATTTTTTAAATATATATAATAATAATTTTTTTTAAATATAAATTATTTCATTCAAATTCACGTCTAACTCAAATCAAATTTATAAAAATAAAATCATTCAAATTTAAATTTACAAAATTTAATCTAAACACACGCGTAGGCTGCATTCTCAAATTCAACGTCATTAATTCCGGTTGGAACTATTTCATCTATGTGTCGACTCAGACTGTGAATGCGGGTCTGAATTTTCTGGAATACGTTTGCTGATCCGAATAGATAGCCTTTGGACGGCAAAGGGGAAATTTTTAAAGGAGTGATGGAGAATCTTTGGTATATCCTTTTCCAATTAATGCACAGCCCTTTCTCATGCAGACAACTCTCTGGCTACACAGTGACCTTTTCATTGATCTCCTCCTCATCCTGCCTTACTTCTAGTCCGCAAGAGAGCCACATCTACAAAGCATGCATCCCTCTTACACAAATACTATATGAAATATAGCTATTCTGCAGGAGAGTCATTTTCTTCTCATTAATGATTGTTGAAAATTACTATGCTTTATTACTAGATAAGTTTAGATATTCCAAATTTTACATTGTGGGAACTTGTAAGATGAACATATACCCTCGTATACAATGTTGAACACTTCAATTTATTTTTGAGTAGTGGAGTTAGCTTATTTTAGCACATACTGATGAGTGGTAATTAATTAGCACTTTAGCAACTATTTTTTTTTCGAAAAATATAATAATTTTCCTGCAAAAGTAGGCCACTTTTTTGGAAACCTGGATGGAAGTGCAAACCCAGTTCTTTTTTTGTTTTTTTTTTAATGATAGCAACCCTAGTTAGCAACTTGCAAAGGTTAACACAAATTTAACAATATAAACATGCAGATCTTTGGCTTATGCCCCACATTACTTTTGAACTAGACATTAAAAATATTTTGCCACTACTGTTGCCGTGTTGATCCAAAATGGAGGAGCTTTATTAATTTGGAAGAACCGGGATTGAGAAATATGGATCAGCCATTGGCGGTTCAGTGCCCATGCTCGATTCATCGGCAACATCTCCAAGAAACCCTTTGTAGAAGGCTTTAACCTTTGTCACGATGTAACGAAGAGATGATGCAAGGTACGAGAATCCCAACCGATGAAGCTTTTGTGCTTGTTGTCGACCTCGTTTTGTGCCACGATTTGCACCCTTTTCACTTCCAAAGTTGTTTTCTTTGAAGTTGCCTTCAAGTTGGGTGCCACTGAGATTCCCCGTTCGATGGTATCTGTAGCTTTGGCGAGGAGACAGTGAGCAAGTGCTCCCTCTTTCTCCATAAGCTGCGCAGTGCATTAGTCCCTGGCACCTAGCCTTCTGCTGGCATCTTACATCGCTAACGAGTTGTGCATCCATGGGATTTGTGCTTTGGCTAGTGGCTAGAGAAATTAATGGTTTAACAAGAGTGCTGTTGTGTTTTGTGGAGCTCAAGGACTGTCCTCTCTCACTCACTGTGTCTTCTAATTGAGCTTTGTAACGACTAGGACCTTTATATAGAGGCCAACTTGGAGAAGATGTGTACAGGAGGGGATCTTTTTTTAGGCCTATTAGGACCTATATGGTTTAGGGTTAAGAATTATTGCTACCAAGGGCTGCAAAATATCGTGAAACAAAAATGGGGGCCCTTAAATTACGAAGAGGTACCATGGCACGTGAAGTGTAGGACCTATTAGGACAAGCGGGGTAGCATTGTCATATTCATTGGTTCAATTTCAGTGGCATGCTAGTTGGGTCACGTAATTGCATGGCAAGGAGCATGGCTCACTCGCAACTTGCTTGTGTAAGGTAGTAGGCAAGAGGCTGGCATGTGGAAGCAGAATTTCAGAGAGAGGATTCCAAATCAAGTGGTTGAATTTTCATTTCAGTTTCTCTCTTGATCTTGATCTATAAATTACCAAGTTTCTTTCTTCTTGCTCCTTTTGATTTTGGCAAAACTTGAAGATGCGTTTGTGGCAGACATGTGATATGCATTTTCTTTTAACCTTTCTAATTCCAACATTGATTAACTGATTCCTTACTGATTGAACTCTACAAGTCACAGGCGTTTTTGTATGGTCATTATGATAATTTGCGTTGAAGGATTGATTTTGAATTGAGTCAAATTAATTACGATGACTCGATGAGTGTTATGGCATATAGCCTCAAGTTGATCCGTTCCATTGATTATGTCAAGCATATATGTATCTATTCCTAACATTACCTATTTAACATGTCTAAAGAGTCGATAAATTAAATTTAAGACCCAAATTAAACCTTCAAAAACGTTGTTTGAACATGAAATTTTGAGATAATTTTTTTTCACTACTTCAATTATGTATATGGACTGGTTCATTTCTTGTGCATGAAAATGTCGAAACGAGACATGCAGCACAAAATTTATTAGTGACACAGTTCGATGCTAGGATGAATTAATGCCTTTCTGTATTGTTGATTGATAATATGCTTTAACTAACTGAAAACAATAGCACAAATAGTGCATATATGTGAGCTTCAGATAGGAAAATCAAAACAGAAGGCAATGGCACACGGAACCTAGATTTGGAAACTGAAATGGACTTGAAATGATAGGGAACAGAGAAATTGTGGTGGTCTTCTGCTGCTGGGGCTATTTGCTTGTCTTTTACTTCACTCCATTTGCACTAGCTTTTTCCTTTTCCTCTTCATTTTTTAATGCGCACGCTGTGCTCCATGGACATTTCCCTTGTTCTTTGGATGATCAGTTCACGTGGAATTGAGCTGGCGAATTTTTCTTATCGTTCTTTTCATTCTTTGAGACAATTCTCATTATCTGGAACTGCTTGTGTTTCAATCTCAATTTACTTGTGCTCCTCATTTGTGGTTTACTAAAGAAGAAAAGGGAAAAAAGCTGTGCACACACACACACATATTGTAAGTACACTGTAGTGTACTGATTATCTGATTTCTTTGAAGTTTGTGCTGATTATCTCATAACTTGTCCTTCAGGACGGTTTTAAATTATTAATCTCAGAACTTTATTATATCTTAATATTGTTATTGTCATAAACCTTTTACTTACACAAGCATGCACATTTGGATCAAAACGCTTGCAGTGGAACTCAAAAGAAGGGGTGACGGGATCGTCCAAAGTGGTAAGCGGAGGCCATTCAATAACTTGCAAGTTGCAAGTGAGGTTGATGAAAACGTTAATGTGGTTCTGCCAAGTCAGCTTGTCAATTACGGGCGTCGTATGTGATGAATGGAAAAGGACTTGTAGGGAATAAAAATGACTTCTTTCCCGGGGAAAAGGACAGTAGTGTTTTTCCTGAACCTTCTGAAGCTGCCTGGGGGGACAAATTAATATCATTTCCTGTTGATAAACCTATATTTGAGAGATTGCACAGTACTCAAAAAACACTGAGGAGATTCCTCATTGATTGCAAAATATTTCTTGAGTTTGTTTTCACTGTAGAAAAAGATATATAGTAAAAGAAAATAGACATCAAGTAAAGAAAGAGTAAAGAGTAATACTGCTTAAACAATTGTTATAGGGTCTCAAATATGCACAACTACTCTTAGCATAGCAGTAGCAGTCCAATTTGGATGTCCAAAGGGCTTCATAACTCGTGGTAGATTAATTGCATATAATATTTATGAAATATGTTGCTATGACAATGTAAAAAATGTGACTCCCCTTTAGAAGCCTAAAAGATTATCTCAAGTTCTATACTCGAAGTGAAACTTTAAGCATAAGTGGTCTCATCATAGCCCCAAATTGAGGGAGTGTATGTAATTTAAAGTAAAAAAGATTAACATAATAACTACAAAGTAATTGTTATATTATAAACTAAATTATTTAGAAAGTAAATTAAAAACATCGTACGATGAAACACTGGGGGGAAATACAGCGGTGGAATAACGTTGTTTCTTTCTTTTTCATTAACCTTTGTTATTTTTTGTTTTGTTGTATACATTATGATGTAATCCTCACATCTTAATTTTAGAATTACATTTCTATGACAGACTCCTGTTCTCTACCATTGTGTGGTGTGTTGGCTATCAAACTTGAGATCTTAAACAAAAGCAAATATAGTGGAGATCAATACTAAAATCCAATTTAATAAAGTTCCTTTTCATTTTCTCCTCTTGCAATAAATCGAACGTTGACAATGCTACTGGTCGGTGGAGCCGTAAAGGTGAAAGTAGTGTTTGAACTTTGAAGCAATTTGAATCGTTGGTGAGAAGTGCTCTTAGCTTGACAAGATGCTAGTGCCAATATTTGGTCATTGCCTGCCTCAATGCCTATGCTTTGAAGGGACAAGCACTAGTCGGTGATGCAATATGGAGCCTGTAATCAGGGTACCCTAAAAACATGGGAACCTAGTGGACCCATACGATGAAAGTGGGCTTAGAAGACAACAAAATTCAACTTAGTTTGCCTTGAAATTCCTACGCTTGGAGTTTGAGTCGTGCTGAAGACATTCTATTTCCTTCCCCAATCCTCCTCCCCCGACAAAAAAAAAAAAAGTCAATAAACAATTAATATTTTTTTTTGGAGAGGACTCGTTCAATCTAAGATCAAAAAACCCAAGAATGGATTTCAAGTCGTGGCAAAATGCAACCGGGAGACTAATCAGGTGGGTCAATCTCCTTTGACAACAATTACTATGTCTTTATTTTAAATGTAAAGCAATTTTCTGGCACAAAATTTTCTGCAATTAATTTTCCTAAAGCCCTGGTCTTCTTAGTTGATGGTTACTTTTGACTCTGAGCCTCCAGACGAGCCCTGACTAGAAAGAATTGTTTGCCAGAGATCCTTTACATTACTTGTGGATGTGTTTCTTCCTTAAATGGACTGCAAGCTCTCTCTCTCTCTCGAAATGCATGCCAATGCAATAGCTTGAACTCTTGCTTTCATCAATACTAGCTAGTTAGTTTGGTTTGATACAGTTTCAACAATTTAGTCAGATCCCTCAGTTCTGTTCTGCCTGTGTAAGAAATTGTTCAGTAGAATAGAATGCTTTTTCTTTTTATTATATGATCATGAAATTGCATCATAATCTTCAGTGAGACTCACTCGATCTCATGCCAGGATGGTTCTGTATGAACCAAATTTACCGGCATAGTAGGTGGCTTCTTGTTCTCCAGAACCAGTGTATTGCATAACATTGATCATTTGGATACTACAATTATGTTGCCTGCCAAACTTGACGACAAATTGAGTTTTCTTGTATTATATGATTGAACCATTTGAGGAAAGTGGTGGAAATAAGCACCAACTTACCAACAAAAGAGTGGCCTCGTGAGATCAGCTTATAATCATGAAATCATGATATGACAGGTGCACTATGATTCAGAATGTGTGATTAAAAAATATTTGTAAAGTTATACCTTAAGTACTGGTGTATAATGTCGACCATGCACCGGAAACACACTATATAAGTATATGTTGCTTTCGATTGATTCAAAAACATTTTAAACCAAAGCCTCAAGTTAAAGAAAATACCAAAGAGAAACACCATCCTCCTTTGAAACATGATAGACATTCTCAAGGAAGTTGAGGCCCCAGAGCATGGGAAATTTGAAGTGAAGTTCAGTAGGAGAAGTGTTGTGAAAGCTGTCAATCCTTTACCAGAGCCATTTTCAGTCACTCTCTCAAATCTTGACCTACTTTCAGGCCGTTTTCCTGTTACATACTTGTATTTCTACCGCAAACCAGAACTATTTGATAATTTTAGAGCTTTTGTTGAGGCTCTCCAGAGCTCTCTGGCACAAACACTTCATTACTACTATCCCTTTGCTGGCCAAATTGTTCAAAATCCCAAAACTAGTGAGCCTGAAATCATTTGTGACAACAATGGTGCTCTAGTCATTGAAGGTCACGTCGATATCCCATTGAAGAAATTAGATTTTTATAATCTCAATGAAACTCTTCAAGAAAAGCTAGCCTCCATTCAACCAGACTTCCCCTTGCAAATTCAGGTAACAGACTACGCTTGTGGAGGCATTTCCTTAGCATTTACTTTTGACCATGCATTAGGCGATGCAAGTTCCTTTGGTAAATTTATTGCCTCCTGGTGTGAAATAGCTCAGAATAAGCCAGTGTCATGCCTACCAGACCATACTAGACACCTTCGTGCACGTTCTCCTCCCAAATATCACCCATCTTTGGACCAAAAATTCATCAAGTGCACGATGGAAGAGATACAGAACATGCCAATGAACCGCATCACACTTAAGCGCCTTTATCATATACATGCATCAAGCATTAATATGCTGCAGAGACTTGCATCTGTTAACGGCTCCAAGAGAACAAAAATTGAGGCTTTCTCTGCCTATGTATGGAAGATAATGACTGGTACCATTGATCATACCCATGAAAAGTGCAAGATGGGTTGGTTGGTGGATGGACGAGAAAGAATGGGTAGGGACAGGAATTCCATGTCAAATTACATAGGTAATGTCTTGTCTTTGGCTTTCGGTGAGGCAAGCATTCAAGAATTGAAGGAAGCTCCTATATCAGATATTGCTAACATAGTGCATGAGGCAATTTCAGAGGTCAGCAATGAGGCTCATTTCCTGGATTTGATTGATTGGATTGAGTGCCATAGGCCTGGTTTGATGCTATCAAAGGCAGTGTTGGGCCTGGAAGGACCTGCCCTAGTTGTGTCCTCAGGACGAAGGTTTCCTGTCACTGAAGTCGATTTTGGATTTGGGACTCCCTTGCTAGGGACAGTCTACAGCTCCATTGAAAGGATTGGAGTTGCTTACATGAACCAAAGGCCAAGTGCTAGGGGTGATGGCTCGTGGACTGTGTCTGCTATCTTGTGGCCTGAACTGGCTAATGCACTGGAGGCCGACCCAAATTTCCACCCCATGTCTGCTTCTCATCTTCAACTTTAGTGCAGTGCATTGCCTTTCATTTTACCTTTTGGGAGGGGGATCTTTTTACAGTGTTTTATACAGTAGTGATGGTGAATTCGAATCCTTAATATAGCAAGTTCTGTCGAACAAGGAACATAAAGTAAATATAAACCTTGAATCCATCAAATTCATTGTATATTTTGTGGGGTATATGATGCATGTAATAATTTGAGAGAATTACAAGCGCCAGGTTATACGAAAGGTAAGCAGAATTTTACTCAAGAAGATCACAGTAAACGACAAATTGTACATGGAAGAGGCCTAGACTGGTTGCAACCCCCCAAACGAAACATTAAACAATTGTTGACACATTTGCAATACCTTTCTACGAAAAATTAACTGTATAATACTGATAGTCCTACGCCTGTCTCCAATCTTTGAATACAGTGTGTGATCCACACAACTTCGTGTGCAATTCATGTCAGAGAATGTAAACGTTTTTTCATACCATAGATAGTTCCATTTGAAAAAGACACTGTAAAACGAAATAAATTTAACATAACACAAACATGCAAATAAATCCAAATATAAATAAACAAAGCTACACATGTTACACAGCATTTTAGGGTACTAGTAAAAGCAGCATCAGGCCAGTGGAAAACTACCAGGATATTAGTGAAGCATAAGCCTAATATTTGAATTGTATATACAAATATTATCCTATTCCCCAAATCATGGAAAACCAAAAACATAGGAAATGTACTGCCAATGAGTTCCCCAAAGTTGTTAGGATAGTTTTCAGATTAAGATGATACAATCAATATCAGCGTGTTCATTTATTTTGCTTTGGAAATTTAGTTCGAAGATTATAAACTACTGAAAAAACCAAGTGTCATCAATAGAAAGTAAGTTCCCATTACTCACAGAAGAAAGAAGCAGGGCAATTTATCAACTTTTTTTTATTGGTATGAATTTTTTTTTCTTTAAACCAGCCAGATTGACAAATGGAAAGACAGTATATTTGAACTCTTCACTTACAACACATTCTTGGATTTCTTTGCATATCTCAATCAAGATGAAGGGGTTTCCCTTTCCCCATCTATATATATATAAAAAAAAAAAAAGAAGATGGTTTCCCTTTCATCTCTCTTCTCTTATAAAAGGTTATTGGCCAGCATGAATATTAAATGCGAAAACTTCAGTGTCCGACAACTCTATCCAAAGCCTATATTTCTCTTCCAAATTGTAACAGGAAATCACAATAATCAGATTCTCCTTAGATGCAAGGCATCCTAGAAGCTTAAAAATCTACCAAGTTCTTGCCACCAGCAGGTACCTGAAGAAAGTAACGTGAATTTAGAATTACAAAGGGTCCAATAGATCAAAACAGCATAAACATCATAAAAAATCCGAGGGAGGAAAAGAAATTGTCCCCGAAGTTCACGCATTCCAGCCTGAAAGCATGTCCATTTGTCTTCATATACTGCGAATAGTCTCTGCTTTATTACTGTAGCTTTTTCTACATCAAGTTCCCCTCCTGCTTCAAGTGCTATAAGATCTTTTGAAGGACATATGTCCGTAATTGTTTAAATTGTTACTGTTTTCTCTTTTTTTGGGGAAGGGAGGTTGTTGGGGATGGATTTGGGAAAAGCAACAGAGCATACAAGATTATAGTTAAAATTGCAGAAACATATGTTAAAAACTCCATTTACCATTTACTGACTGAACTTTTTTGCTTCTGCTTGGTGTAAAACCACCATATCTGAAAAATTGATCCTCTTCCTTGTTCTACCGAGGATCTAATAAATGTACCTTGTTTATAAAAGTAGAAGCTTCCTGTCAGCTTCTTCAAGTCTTTAATGCTATCTCCAATATCCTAGAGATCTGCTGTCCAAGCAATGACCTGGACCATATGAAGTAAATTATCCAAATGTGACACCCTCACCAGACAAGAAATGATAAAAATGGATAACATATCCATTTGATGCTTGACTATTTAAATCTTGTTCAAATCATGCCTGCATGAGTGTAGGTTGGGAACTGGTTTGAGTTGGTCGCCTCATAAACAATAGCAATAAATCTATAAATAATAGAAACAGGAATAGACTCGATCAATTTGATAGAGCAAAGGACCAACACAAGACTGCAACCTGGCATGTGGTTAAGCAGCAATAAAATCTTTGCTACAGTGACAGTCCTCATACACTCTGGCCTCTGCAATTCAAGTTCCCTGTTTTATCAACATACCCAATGGGTCACTAACAAATAGAAATTAAATATCAAATAACTTTTAAAATCTAATATAAATTAATGTTATGCAATATGCAACACTATGTTAGCAGTTTTTCTTTTGGATAGTAAAAGAAATTTTATTAGAGAAAAAGGTGGAAAACACAGCTATAAGGAGGATAAGATATCCTCCAAAGCAGAAAAAGCAAAATACACCAGAGAAGAAGAAAATATCAAGAACACAGAAAAGCTGCCCAATCTCTATGCATATCTGAAATGGAAGCAGAACACCAAAGAGAGGCCATAAGAAGTTAAGCACAATACTATTGTCTAACAAGTCGAGGGGCAGAGAGACGCCCTTAAATAAGTGAGCATTCTGATTCAACCAAATGCACCAAAGGATTGCACACTGTCACAAACTTTTAGCCTCCTTGCTTTCTACAAAAGCCATTATATCTGATCACAAGAAACTGCTTCAAAGTAATACACACCCAGTGCTCACTCAAATCCGGCAAACAAATTGTTCCATCAGAAAGCACTCACCTTACAATGCAAGAACAAGTGTCCAACTGTTTCCGAACTAGAGCTACACATAACACACATATGAGGAGGAAAAGACAAAGGACTTGCCTCAAGAGGGAACTTTGGACTTCCAAACGGGTTTATCAAGAAGGAATCCCTGATGGATTGGGAGAGGGAGTTAGAATTTGGGAGAATGATTTACAAAAAGCACACTAGAAGAGTCCAAAGTCCAAATCTCCCATCTGGATTGGCAGAGAACTGAGAAAAATCATGTAAAACCAGAGGGGACCAAGTTAATAATTATTTCAATATGTATTACATATTTTAAATGCATAATTAGATTATGGGATATAACACACAGATATATGCCTTATAAATGTATAGTTATAAAACATAACTGAGTATAGTAGACAAAACCAACTTTCTCAAAGCAGAAGTTGACCTAATCTGTTAACCTATACTGAAGTCAATTAATTTTGACTTGAGATCTAACAAATTTGTCTTCCTTTATAAAAAGGACAGAGAGAGAGAGAGAAGTTTGCCTTCCTTAACAAAGTTTAGAAAACATTTTTCCAAGTTCCAACTACAATCAGAACAGTCCTGATTACCAAAATAATCAAATTACCGATGTAATTATCTATACATTAATAGATCTTTAAAAAGAAAAAGATACAAAATGGTATATGGAAAATGTTCTAACATACAGAGAACTTAATAGTGAACATAGCTAACACCTCTGAAGGGAGTATTATACCAGACAAAAATATATGTACTCAGAAAAAATTCATAGGGTAGTCATCATCCGAACAATACCTTCGTCAATCAATTTTTTATTTTTTAAAAAAAGAAATCAACAAATACATCGCAAAGCAAACCACAACACATTTTAATAATAAATGACTAACCTCTTCAAGGCTCATTCTTCAATTGGGAAGCTGAGGTAAGAGTGTGCTGCTTTAGTTGTTGCCAATAATTCAAATGTCCGGAGATCAGGCACATGACACCTTTACCTTCCGTAAATGAGTTGAGGTTCAAGCAATAACATGGCAGTATCAACAACAAGAATCATGGTATCAACTAAGCATCTAAGCTTTGAGAAGTTTCTTCATTATTCTTGATTGCTAAGTGTTGTAGGTGAATGCAACCCTTGAACCAATGTTGTATATATAATTTCGTCTAAGGATACTCCTCTACTAGACATATCACACAGTTGAATAGCTTCTTGTAGCTTCCTTTCCTTGCAATACCCATTTTCCAGTGCATTACAAGTGCTGGCATCTGGTGTTATTCCATTTGCTATCATCTCACTCAAAAGCTTAGTTGCTTCTTTCATATTGCCCAATTTACAATACCCATCTATCATAACAGTGTAGGTAATTTTATTAGGTTGTATGTATTTTGAAGACATTTCCAGTAAGACACTCCCCGCTTTATCCATCTGTCCTAACTTACAGTATACACCAATTAAAGCAGTATAGCAAAAAACATTTGGCAACAAGCCTTCATTTCTCATTTCTTCAAAAATTTCTTTCCCTTCATCAACACGGCCAATATTGCACATTCCATGTATTAGAGAAGAATACGCGGCACAGGTTCGTAGAATGTCCCTACTTTTCATAGCATCACGAAGTTTGAAGGCTTCCATCACATTCCCAACTCTACAATAGGCTGCAATAAGTATGTTATAAACAACATGACTTAGCTCTACTTTCTTATAAACTAACTCATTGAATAAGTTTACAGCATCTTCAATCTGATCAGCCTTACAATATCCTTCTAATATAAATGCATATGTAGAGACATTTGGCACATTCTTTGGCTTCATGCAAAAGCTTATTAACCTCATCCATTTTTCCCATATCAGCCAACCCCTTCTTTAGGCAGTTATAGGTATACATATCTGCTTGGAATCCTTGCTTAGCCATCTCTTCCTTAACCTTGAAAGCTTCCTTGATTTTACCCCCTTTACAAAAGCCAAAAATAAGTATGTTGTATGAGATCTTATCCAGTATCAAACCCCTCTCAAGCATTTCTTTGAGTAAGGTGACAACCTCCTCCATGTTCCCTCGTTCACAAAGTCCATGGAGAAGAGCATTTGAGGTAACTGTATTGGCAGCAAGCCCTATCTCTGCAAGGCTAAACCAAAGTTCAGTTGCCTCCAAATGTTTGCCACATTTACAAAGTCCGCAGACCAATGGGGTTAGCAAGCTATCACTAGGCTTGATGTTCCTCAACAACAACTCTCTAACAATTTTTAGTGCTGAATCAAACCTGGATTTATTGCATAACCAGTGGAGAACATAAGAACATGCATCCTGGTTAACAGATAACCCACTCGATAATATGTGCTCTAATTCTTGCTCAGCTTTCTCCATTTGATTAGTCCTGCAAAATCCTTGTAACAGAGTATTAAAAGTAACAGAATTGGGTTTTATTTCCTTGGCTAACATGTCATCCCTGATCCTTAGTGCCTCACTCATATTTCCGCTCCTGCAATACCCATCAATCAGTGTATTATAAACAAACTCATTGGGGGCAAGCCCCCTGCTGCACATTTCTAAAAAAATGCAATTTGCCTCGTCAAATTTTTCCAACTTCATCAAAGCATTGAGAAGCACACTATATGTTACAAGACTCGGCGTCACCTCGCTTTCTAACATCTTTTCTTTAAAGCGAAATGCTTCTTCTAGACTTCCATTCTTGCACAGCCCATCGATCATGTTATTATAGGTAACAACATTTGGTGAAATACCCACCTCCTCCATTTTACACAACAGACTTATTGCTTCTTCAATCCTCCCTCCCTTAAAAAAATGCGTTGATTGCAGTGGTGAATGTGTAAATATCCGGAGTAACACCTTGACAATAATTTCAAATACTTCGTAACTCTTCTGAAGTTCATTAGCCTTCACTAAAGAGCCAAACAAGAAATTGCAAGTCTTCAGAGATGGGAAGATCCCCTTTCTCGAGAATAAGTGAAAGATATCAAAAGCAGAATCAAAACCCAAATTCTTAAATTGGGTGCAGTGAAGGTGAAGCAACAAATCCAATTCACCGTGTCTTCGACCCGTAACTGCATTCAGCTCCAGCATCGAAGCAGCTATCTCGGTGGGCCTATTCTCGTGGTTCCCAAACAAAGCGGGCCGGTTCCCATCGATCCAACTGATCAAAAGCAATCTGGCGCGCGACAAAAAATTGGAAGCCAGAAGCAAACGGAGCAAGAGGCAGTAAGACCGACGGTGAACCGAAACTTAAAAGATTGAGCAGCAAAATGAAAAAAACGAACAGTGGTGTTGAGGTTCACATTGGATTGAATGGAAAAGAACAAGCGATCGACTTCGTGAGGGGACAAATGGGGTTTGGGTGCTTTACACTTAGAAGAATCTAGAACCCTGTTGGAGAGGATAGAAGGTACCAAGCTAAGCAGACCCTGATTACAGGCTTGCGGCTGTTTATGAGGACGTAACGGCGGCTTAGGCGGCGGGGGAGGTGGAGGAGGGGGGCCTTGATCCTGAAGGTGATGGTGGCGGTGGAGGCGTTGGGCGGAGGATGTGGCCCAGGTCAAGGGGCGCGCGAAGATAGGGGGAGTTCTGGTGCTCGAAAGCCTTCTCAAATCCATTGCAGAATGCATGGATTGGGTTCTAAGCGTATAGAGAGAGGTTTTACAGTGAAGGAGGAGCAGAATCCATTAATAATGAATTGGTTAGAGAGAGAGAGTGTGTGCGTGTGTGTGTGGAAGGAAACGATGTTTACGTTGAAGGCTTATTTCCCTCAGGTTTGATGCATAACTGTTAAGTGTTAACTGAACTGTTCCGGAGGCGAAAGGTGCGAGCGTGCTCGTTGGAGTTGTGGATTAGAAAGAAACGCGAGAGGACCGCTTTGGGCTTGGGCGCTATCGGACCGCCACAGTATGTGCCTGTGCTTCTGTACGAACTTAGGCAACTTGCTTAATTAATTGGGCTCCAAGTAATAGGTTTCTTTGTTCTTTCCTACTACCGTGCCCTTGTCTTTAACTTAACCCGCTGGAAGTAGTGACTTAAATGTATGTTTGATTTTGATTACTTTTTTAAAAAAATTATTTTGTTGTTAAAAGTTTTTTAATAAAATTTTAATTATAAATTATTTTAAGTATAAAATAAATTAATTTAATACATAATATGTTTTCTTTATATGTTTACAATCATATCTCTCAACAAAATAAACTTAAATTTTTTAAAGTGAAAGATGTATTTTAGAAAGTAAATGTATGTCAATAACCAATGATTAAAAATAAAAAAAAATGACATTAACATATTTATAGTTTATTATTTATGTGTTTGTATTTTTATCAAATTTTAAACCTTGATTTTTTCAATAGATAATTATAAACATCACTTTATTTTTTAAAGTATATATCTTATTTTAGAGAAGTTACATTTCAATAAAATAGTGTCAATTAAAAAAAAACTGTCAACTAACACATAGATATAATTTTTTTCATAGTTGATAATATTTTAAAATAAAATTAAAAAAAAAAAGAAATGACAAAGAAGATTTGAATCCCGAAAGTAGACTTGAAGCAACACTCTCCTTAATCCCCCCCCCCTCAAAAAAAAAGAAGAAGCAAGATTTCTTTCCTTTTCAAATCATAATATGACATTAAGAGGGAACTTGAAGATGTGTTGATCTTTTTTTATAGTCGATGAGAAAGAGAGAGTTTTCACTTTTTAAAAATGAATTACATCGTAACCCACACATAAACTAAAAGCGTAAAAAAAAAAAAAAACACTTAAGGACTATAATTCAAGTGGTTCCAAGCCTTTTGAGAGTATATATAGTTATGCTGTTTTGCTTGTATTTTATTCTACCGTTTCCTTCCTCACAATAGGTCTTCAATCTCCTTTTAAGAGAAACAAAAAGTTATAAAAAGAATTAGGACTAACGTGTGTGCGTTGCAAATTTTAAATAGGATCTTCCTTGGATCCATGATAGAAATATCTGATCTACGATTATACAGCCATAATTCATTTCACAAATATTCTTAGTTAATGAAAAATGAAAATCACTTTGATTTGAGAATATTACTTACTTTAAAGCAATTGAGATGCGTTATCTCATGTAACCATAATTCTTAGTTATACAATTGTGCAAAGTTTATGTTGTTTTGTTATGATTTATAGTGCTCCGCTGATGCATCTGTTTCCAAGTCTTTTTTTTTTTGGTAAAATAAAAAAGGGACTAAGGCCCATTTTTTGTTGGTGTCCATTTTTCTTTCCAAGTGGCTATACCTTCAACAACAATCCTCAATATGCTGATATAATACTTGCAAATGACTATTCCATGAGATCATTGGTTAAACACATGAAAATCAATAAAGCAGAAATATCTTTTTTCTTTTTTCCCGAAACCATCATAGATATTAATATTATTACATTCTTATACTTAATCAAAGAACTAATAGACAATAACTTTTATATTTCTTTCTGGGTTCTCTATCATTTCCTTACTCAATTTTTAAATACTTTGTTATAATTTTAAATAATGTACAAAACAAAAAGAAAAAAAAATATGATAACACTCTTTATGCAAGAATTTTAAAGTCGATCACCGTTGTTTTAAGTTTCTTAACGAAAGAAGCAGATTAAAACTAATGAAAAGAGTTAATTTCAAAAAATTAATTTATTAAATAAAAATATCTCGTATTACATTAAATTTCTTATATTATTTAATACGAGACATAACATATTATGTCAGCGTCAAAACTGTAGCAAAATTATTATTAAATTGCGGTCCACACATTCATAAGATGTGGTTTTGTCCTGGCACTATTACGAAGAGAATACGCGCAAAGCGTCTACTTCTTTGGAGTTGCAATCAGCATAAACCGCGCTGAAGATCAACTAACTCTATGTACGTGCCACACCCACACGCAACATCCCAAATCAATCCAAAATTGCATTGATCCTTTTCAGTTACATCCGATTAAACTAGGAATAACAGGATGTGATAGAGGATGTGTTTTTTAACCCAAATTAAAAAAAAAAATGGTGGATGAAATATTGTGAGCTCTATAAAGAGTGGAATACACGTAATTTTCTGTGAAAATAGGGTGAAGTAATAACAAGTAACTCCATTATTTTAAATTTTCATATTAAAAAAGTTCTTATTTAAAAAATTTAATATGTAAATTCTCCCTTTTCTTTAAAAAAGAAAGTCTTTGTAATTTACCAATTAAGGATAATATTTAAAACTTCAAAGGTATTTATTTCACTCTCTACTTCATACCCAAGCAACAAATATCTCGAAAAATTTTTAGTCCACGGCCAACAACCTGCCAGTGCAAAACAAAGGTCGGATGCTGATACTAAATTCAGCAGACGGCTATGGCTGATGATCGATGGATGAAAGCAAAACACTAAAAATTATTTATTGAGTTTTTTTTTATATGTTTCTTTATCACTTAGTCTTATTAAGATAATTTTTTATAAAATTTTTATGAAGTATTCTCATGGACTAATCCTTACTTAGGATACTAAGTCACCCCTTCTCACAAATACAAAATGTTCTCTAATAAAATAAAAAGTAGAGTTCGTTCAATTAAAATTTTAATTTATTTGTCACTAAATTATAATATTTTTATAATAAATTACATACACTAACTCATATAAGGGTTAAGAATCTCACAACTATTGTCAATTTTTATAGTCTTATCATTTTTTTGGGCATCGGGAATAATCACGATACAGGCACTTACATTTAATTTGGTATAGTACAGTGAGTCTCGTATGAGGCTCATTCAGTGCACCAATCAAACGCACTTGTTCATGATAAAGACAAGTACCTACTAAAATATGTAGTTAATATTATTAAAATAATTTCTTTAATTAACTAATCACCTCTAATTTTTTTATAAAAATTTTATCAATAAGTTTTCTTTACTCTGAGATAGGAACATCACGTAAAAATTTAGGAAAATATTTCAATTATACATTTACACTCGCTATACAAATATTTACCAATTGAACAAAAATTGACATTATATTTAACTCTTCAATTGTAGAAATTAAACTCTAGCTAGTTTAATTATTAATTTTCTCATCAGTCCTTGTCAACTAATCCAAGTGCAAAATTATAATAAAAGAAATTAATGCTGCTGTTTCCATTATGTGGGGGCCAAAATAATTATACAAACAACTCAATAAAAACCATGAAAGCTACACTTTTAAATGGTTTTCCTTTCATAAAGCGCATGATTTTCAGCTTAATTAATCAGTCTAATTAGTGATTACCCATTGTATTGTGTGAATTATATATTCAGCATTTCAGCTCGACGATTCTTTGTCCGGTTTTCGGCTAAAAAATAATTCGGTTTGGTTGTTCTTATAGCTTTGGCTGACCAGAAGCACATGGGTTTGGTCTGCTATTAAGTGCTTTTATGCTAGCTAGCTACAACGGAGTTTGACGAGTTAATACAAACAAAAACATTGGTATTTATTAAATCTTAATAGTTGCTAAATCCTCTACGGCTTGGTGGCATCAAAATTCAAAAACTAGGTGCCTTTCTGATTTTAAAACAAGTTTTATCTTTTTGGCCATCACCCCTCTGTGATCATTTCCTACAAGTTGTTCTTTTTTTAATACAGGTTGAGGCAAGAAAACCCAAAGGATAAAACTAACAAATAGGCAAGGATGAGCAC